>JAHLSL010000074.1:2858642-2905134 GCA_025920805.1 Petroica traversi
TTTTTTTCCCCTGGCTGTGCTCAGCTTCTTTGTTTCTGTTACACAGAATCTGGAAAAGTGTATTTTATTCCTCAGTGAATGTTTCTGATTAGTACTGGAAATGAACATGAATTTTTTCCCTTTTTTTAAAAAAACTGTATTCCTTTTGAGGTTAGTGTTGCAAGTGGATTTCAAGTTAATGGAAGAGAAGCTGTAATTGTGTGGTTCTCTAGACTCAGAGCAACAGAGATTCTTCTTCCTTTGCTGATCTGCACACAGATGTCCCTCCACTGCAGTTCCTGACTCCCCTGAGCCCCTGTGTCCCAGCTGTCTCCAGTGGCACATCCATGAGCAGGCTCTGCCTCCGAAGGTGCTGTCCTGTGTCAGCATTAAAGCTCAGCCTCCAGCAGCTGGAGTGTCATGGAGTCAGTGATTGTGCAGTGAGGATCAGCCCACATGTGGGTTTTCCTCCTGGTAACAGCTCCAACCTTGCTGCTGGTGAGCTCTTCTCCAGCCACTTTATCCCTGAGCTTTAAGAGCCTGTCTGGGTGAAGCTGGGTGAGATGCAGCTGTCAGTGAAGGCAATTCCCCTGCCCCTCTCTGGGCAACACCTGTGACATGGATACAGCAAGAGAGATTTCACACTCTGTGAAGTCCTAGGAGTGTTGAGATGCACAATTAGCAGAGTGGAAAAGCCTGTCCCTGCAGCCAGCACTGGTACCTGAGCAGGCAGTGACACCCTTGCTGTCCTTTATATCCTCCCTAGGTGACAGCAGGAGGAGTGGCAGAGGCAGGTTGGGGTGGAGGAGGCAGGGCTGGGTGTGTGCAGTGCACAGAGGCTGCAGCTCCTGCCCTGGGAAAGTCAGCCTTTGCTTTAAAATCTGCTGGTGGTGTGTGGGTGCTGCAACCCCTCTAAGGTTGTTCTGCTGAGGAGCCCCCACCACCCCAGAGCTGAGACCCTCCCGAGGTGGCTCCGTGGTTTGGCCCAGAGCTGTGTGCCCAAGGAGTGTGGAGATGTCCAGAGCAGGGAGCTGTTATTGGATGGGACATCCCCAGGGCTGTCTGGACCCTCCTGTGCTGTGCTGGGTGAAGAAGGAAGTTGCAGTCTCTAATCTCAGACCCTGCAGTGAGTCCATGTAACAGAAGCAAGGGTCACGCTGGCTGCTCAGAGGAGCTGTGCTGGCTCCAGCACAGCGTGGGGTGGCTCCTGCTGCGTTTGGCCCATCCCTTTCCATCACCACCTTTGTTTGGCTTGGGTTCTTTTGTTTGTTTGTTTTTTGTGTTCACTGGACTACGTAGAGAGAGTGAGTTCCTGAGTTGCATCCTCGATTGTTTGTCCTCACCGCGTGGTTTCTGTTGATAAAGGGAATTGCTGGTTTGTCCTTTTCAATTTTACATCACGTGAGTGTAGCAGCATGGATGGCTTACTGTGAGGAGAAAATCAATCTCACGTGGGCTCTCTCATTAGTGTTATTTGCATCCAGAAGGTTTGGGGTGTATCATCCAAAAACTCTGGTGTGTTTTGGAGAATGTATGGATTGACTTTGTTGAAGGTGAACATCTCTTGCAGTTCCCTGGTTAGCTCTAGGTTCAGATTCAGCCAGCTCAGCAAGAAAAGCTACATGGGACATTTTTCCAGGCAGGCTGGATTCCATCCCCTGCAGCAGGGTGAGCACCCAGAAGGTGCTCCCATTTCAATACTGGGATGCTTTACATCCACTGTGTTACATCAGCAGCTGCAGGAAACATGAAACAGTAGAAAGTTTGGTCCAATATTTTCTGGAGGGAGCGATTTAAATGTGAACCTGGCACTGATATGATCATAGGGGCCATTCTGGGCTTTGTCACCTGTGAAGGAGACCCCAGAGAAGTCCAGAGGTTCTGCAGCCTTGCTGCTGGGCCATATGGCCCCAGCCCGTGGATCTGGAGGGAATTAGTCATTGATTAGAAAACATGAAAAAGTACAGCTCAGTGAGTGAGCCAAGGTGAGGCTGAGCTGGGCTTTGTCCTGCTGAGGCACATCCGCCAGGCTCAATGAGCTGCTCTTGGACTGACTGATTTTTAACTGTTGGGCTCTTCCGTTCTGAATTCATTCTGCTGGGAATGAGGGGGAGAATTCCCAATTTCAGCTAAATAAAGCACATTGCATTACTGCCCTTCGTCCCGTGCTCTGCAGTGCATTTCCAGCGTGGCTTGAGGGCGTTTGAACAGCTTTTAGGGGGAAGGCTCCCAGACACTGAGTCTGCGGTGGAAATGTTTGATTTTCATTTCACAGCTCAAACATGGGGCTCAAACTGCTGCTCCCAGGCTATAAATAGAGGTAACCCCAGAACATTCACAGCCAGCAGCTGATGCTCTCTGGTCCTGCTCCCTCCACTGGCTTCCTGGCACTGTGTTCACAGCTGCATATTTTTAGCTGTTGCTTTCTCATTATTTATTTTATTTTTTTGCCAGATCTTCTCTCCTTGCCTCACCAGGCTGCCAGCTTTCCCTGCTGTTTATCTGCTTTCCAGGACTGTGTCTGGATCCTCCCTCCGTGGAGGGGTAGTGGCACATCACAGATAGCAAGCTTGGCTTGGATTCTGCAGCTCTCCCTCCTCCTTCTAGATTTTCTGTTAAGGTCTTGGGCTGCCTGGCTGAATTTCATGTTTGCTCCTCTTTTTCCCTTTGTCTGAGAGGAGATTAACAGCATTATTATGTATTATTAATGTTGTTAACAGGCAGTGAAGCAACAGCTGTCAGAAAAACCTCCTCCTAATGCTGCCTCCAACACAGAGCAAATCAACTCAGCTTGTCCACCCCTTTGGAAAAAAGGGTGTGAATGGTAATTTCAGCTCCCCAGAGAAAACCTAGGAGACAGGGCACATAAACAAATCCTCAGGAAGGTTTGCGTGAAAGCCAAAGGCTCAGCCAGGCCTCGGATGCTCCGATGCTGTGCTGGATGCTCCAAGTCCTGTGAGTGTTTTTCCACTGCAGTCGTTGCTGAAGGGAATAAATCCCATTTCCTCCACGCGATCCTGTCCAAGCTTGTAAGCTCCTGGTTCAGCTTCCGTCCTGCCTCGCCGCAGACTGAGGGAAGGCTTTGAACATGAAAGGCTGTTTTAACCAGCTCAGCATGGCTGCAGATCTGCATTCCTCGGCCTGCCACCCATCAGGGATGGTTTTCTCTGGGTTTTGAGCAATTCTAAAAGCTGGGTTTCAATGCTGCACCTTGCCTGCACACAGGGAACTCAGAGGTGCTGTCCCTCTGCAAGGAGCAGAGCTGGGATGTGACTCAAGAAGTGCTGTTTAAAAATCTGTTCAGCAGAGGAAACATGGCTTTTCACTCTTGCTAGCATCCAAAGAAGCAGAAGACATTTAAAGAGGAGAAAAGAATTATGGAAAAGACTCAGGCACTGGGTTTAATAGCAAAAATATGTTTAAAAATTCAAATGCTCGTTGCAATGCACAAGTTCCCAGAAGCTTCAGCCCTTGTCCTGCTGCCAGTGATGGAAAGTGAGGCTGGGTGATGGGTGTAGCACCAATCTGCCTGGTGTCAGTGCAGGTAAAGCTCTCGAGCAGACAGGCTGGGAGTTCTTGTGGGGGGGGTGGACAGTCCTGGCTCTATTTTTGGCTCTTTGAGGGCAGAGCCGAGTCAGGGGATGGCTCTGAGTGGTGCTGCCCATGGGTTCTCACTGGGTCACCCTTTCCCAGGACCAGCCCTGTGGTTCAACCACATCACGTTGTAGGCACAGAGGCTTTTTATGCTAGGAAAGGAAAGGGAGAGAGCAAACACACATGTGCATATATATATATATATATATATATGTATAAATATATATACACAAGCACAGGGTTCTGAGCATGAAACACTTTTTCCATGTCCAGCTGCCAGGCAGCTCTTTTCCCTTCCCTCCCTCTATCCCATGCCTTACTGGTATGAAAGTTTTTCCTGCCTTTTTTCTATATATATCTATTTCTATTTTATCTATTCTCTATCTATATCTGTATCTATTCTATTTTGATTTTTTCCTTGTATGATGCACTCTTCTAGCAGATGAGGTTTATAAGGTTGTGACTCCATAAAAATCACAAATTAGGGCTGTTCTGCAGCTTAAATTGGTGCTGTTTTAATCCCTTTCCTTCTTGTCCTACAGATCTGGTAGATGGTGGGAAGAAAGCTTAAATAATATGATTGAACAACATCACCACCCCAAGATCCTGGAGGTTTCTTACCTGTTTGCAGATGGAAATCCTGACCCAAGGTTTTTGTGTGCTGAGGCAGGGTTTGGAATGAGAAGCTCCTGTGGCTTGGCAGCTCCAGCTTTTGATGTCCAAGATGATGGACACTGTTCTGGAGCTGGTGTCCATCCTGGTGTCCATCCTGGTGTCCATCCTGCTCCTCCAGCAGGACCCAGCAGAGACTGGGGAGCTGCCAGACCTTCTGGGAATGTCCATATCAGGACATCATTACATTTGGGGGGGGGTTCCAGGATGTAACATCCCACCTGAGGTGCTTCACTGCATTTGTTGTGGTCACTTTTACTGAGGTAAAAACCCAGAAACGGAGGCACTGATCCAAGTACAGTTCCATATGGCTGTGTTCTAACTAAATGGGGATTCTGGGGAATTTAAGGAGAATTCAGATTCTTGCTGAGTTTCTCAGCTTCCTGGGAATTGAGTGCTGCGGCAATCATCATTTTACAAATAGGCAGCTGGGATGGCAGAGACTAAAACAAATTAATGATGGGTTAGGAATGTTGTCATAGTCAGCGGTGCCACTGGCTTGCCTGGAGTCTGGGAGGCACCTGGGAATTCCTGAGGACTCTCTGGAATGGGAATGGGAGAGGAGGTGCATCCCCTGTTCCACTGCTCTGACCCCACAGCAGGGTTCCCATACTTGATATGTCCCTGGGATGTGGGTGCAATCCATCCAGAGAGGAGTCTCTGAAAGTGCAGGACTCATGCAAGTCCTTAAATTCCTGTGCTCTCCTCTCCCAGCAAGGAAATCTGTCTGGGGAAGTGCTGCACTTTTCCCTGGGATAAAATATCCTGGAGCGAGAGGTGAATGTGAGTATTTAAAATACTCATTTCAAAATGGCTTCATAATGGTTTCAAAAGTTCCCTCTGGTGCTTCTGGAAACCCTAAATACATTTGTGGGTTTGGTGTGTTTGAATAATCATGCTTGACATCTTCAGGGAAAGGTGGAGGTCTCTCCTCAGGTGTTTTTTGGTTAAAATAAGGTGTAACTCTCCTTGGATCCCAGAGATTATTGTACTAAGCAGATTCCTGACAGAACTGTGCCTTGCCAGCTGGAGAGTGAGAGCAGGGAGGTAACACCACACACCACATTCCCATGGATTCCTAATTCCAACCTTCTTCTTGCCTTAGGGATCACCCGGACCTCCAGCGGGAGACTTCGGAGGCTCAGCGACCAGACAAGTCCGAGTAAGTGTCTGAATTTCTCTCTTTGAAACCTCCTCATCCAATAAAAAACAAAATGAAAAAATAGAGGGAATGCAAGAGGTGACACCCAGAAATCACATCTCCTGCCATGGTTTCAAAGGTAAAGCTTGCTGCTGATAAATGCAGAGCTCTCCTTGCTGAGGAGAGAGAGCAGTATATGTAAAAAACAGAGCAGGGTATATATATATATATATTTAAAGCCTCTACTAACTGTGAAAAGAGAGAGAATATAAAATATCCCTTACTGTATAATGGGCCCAGAGACAATAATTAGCAAGCCCCAACCCAATTCAAGGGGTCTAACACAGGCCAGCAGAAAACAGGAGTGGTCTGTGGTTGGAATCCACTTTAGTCATTAGTAGCTCTTTTGGACTCTCCTTAGCCATTATTTTTTATTGGCTGTGCAGACTTATGGATTATAAGTGCTTGTGGCTAAATTTACAGCCTTAATTGCAGCTTAATGTTTTGGGAGCTGCCTCTGATTCAGAAGGAAGCAGGTGGGAGGGTTTGTTTTTCTTGCAAAAGGTGTTTCCCAGCATCAGGAAAGCAGCAGCAGAATTCTCAGTGCTTGTGAGTACCTGAGACCGTGTGCTCTGTTTCTTTGTGTGTGACACGGGCTGGGGCTGCCCAGGGACTGTCCCTGGTGGTTGTCTGCAAGTGAAAAATGTCACTGTTCTCATCTAAAATACTCCAAGGGAAGCTGAGGCAGCCCAAATCTGGGCTTTTCCTTCTGGTTGTCCCTTTTGCAGGCTGTGTTAGCCCCTGTGATGAGCCTGTGCTGCTCCTTGGCTCAAACCCCTGTGGGGAGCATTGTGCTTTGAGCATCCCTGACATTGCTCTTCACTAGCAGGTGCTTTGTTGCCACCAAAATCTTCCTTTGTGTTTCCTTCTCTGAGGAATTCACAGAATCCTGGAAAGGTTTGGGTTGGAAAGGACCTTAAAGTTCATCTAATTCCAGCGTGGATGACCTCCCCTCACCATTGCTGCTTCATTTTCTCTGCTGCTTGTTGTCCCTGCTGCCTGTCCCCCCCCCAAACCCCACTCACCTCCTCAGCCTCCTGCTCTGGCCACACTTGGTTCAGGTTTTATCCTCTGCTGTCCCCTCTCTCTGCCACTCAGCTGCTCCCTCCGGGCTGGATTTGCTGTTTCAATTCATCTTCTCAGCCCTCATATCCTGCCTCAGCTCCCAGATGGACTTATCAAAACAGTGATTTGCAGCTTTTCCCTCGGCGTGGGTGGCAGCAGAAAGCCACCCTGGGGATGCCTTCCTGGAGCAGTGACTGCAGGGCTTTGCTGGAAGCAGCCAGCAGCACGTGTGGGATGGGGATTAGTCACGGATGTCTGCTGGAACATGCACTGGAACGCCCTGAGAGCTGGACACTGCCTGCCTGGTCACTGCTGAGCAGCACAGGGCTGGACACTGCCTGCCTGGCCACTGCTGACCAGCACAGGGCTGGACACTGCCTGCCTGGTCACTGCTGAGCAGCACAGGGCTGGACACTGCCTGCCTGGCCATTGCTGACCAGCACAGGGCTGGACACTGCCTGCCTGGCCATTGCTGAGCAGCACAGGGCTGGACACTGCCTGCCTGGCCATTGCTGACCAGCACAGGGCTGGACACTGCCTGCCTGGCCATTGCTGTCACTGCTGACCAGCACAGGGCTGGACACTGCCTGCCTGGTCATTGCTGTCACTGCTGACCAGCACAGGGCTGGACACTGCCTGCCTGGCCATTGCTGACCAGCACAGGGCTGGACACTGCCTGCCTGGCCATTGCTGACCAGCACAGGGCTGGACACTGCCTGCCTGGCCCTTGTTAGCACTGCTGACCAGCACAGGGACAGGTATTTTTGGCACAGAGGAGGGTGACGTGCTGTCACACTGTGACATTGTCCTGCCGCTGGCACCTGGAGCTCCACAGCCTTGCACCATCACCACCAGCAGTGGGAGGATGGAACTGTGGTCAGAGTAGGCCACTGCACCCCAAACTGATATCAAGTGGCACCAAAATTGCACTGAGTGATAATTATCGGGGAGTTTTGGTGTTTTGTGGGTGTTAAAGCTTCACGACAGCAAGAGGCCAGAAAACTGAGCTGCATTTTAGAGCTGATGCTTTAAAAGTCGGCCACCAGCACAGAGCTGGTAATTTTGAACTGAAGTGAGTGTTTATCTTGTGCATATGCACAAACAAAGCTGCTGCCTCAGCCCTGGCACTGCCTGCTCTCATGTACAGACGGCCGAGGACAGAAGGGGGAATTGGTGCAACTCCAAAGAGAACTGGGGTGTAGGGAATCCACATTGACAGACACAGCACATTTGTTCAAGCTTGTTTTCCTTAGACTATAATTATATACTTTTCCACTTTTCTGGTGAGAGACCTTGTAAATTTTAATTTTTTTTTTCAAGTTAAAAAATCAAATGAGCAGTTCAGTCCTTCAGTTTACATTGCAGTAAATATTTATGACTGCATATAACTGTGGCTCAATTTCCCCTTGTTTCAGGTCCAAATTTTCCCCTCTGCACATCTGGCCTTGCACCCAGAAGCTTTTATTCCTGTAAAAGATAAATTGGGGTTGGGATGACTGAGCAGTGGTTGCAAGTGAAGCGTTGCAGAAGGGGCTGGGTTGCTTTGGGCTCTTTGCCACCCTAAACAAAGAAAGGAGTGATGTTCTTTTCATGGAAATGCCACCAACTCCTGGGGTCCAGACAGCTCCACAGGCAACCAAGTGTTGCCTTGGGGAGTGCAGTGAGGGTAGAAACCTGCAGAATGGATGCTGATCTTCATTCTGGGACTCAGATGTTCTTGTCCCTCTGGGAGTGGTTGTGTGGCACTGGCATCAGCAGTGCCTGGTGAGCAGCAGCTCCAGGGCTTTGGAACTGTGGGGTTGGTTTTGGACAAACCTGCTGGGCAGTCCCTGGTGAGACCCTGGGTGAGATTCAGAAATCCCTCTCCAGCTCTCCTGGAGCCCCTTTAGGCCCTGGAACGGGCTCTGAGCTCTCCCTGGATCCTTCTCTTCTCCAGGTGAGCACCCCCAGCTCTCCCAGCCTGGCTCCAGAGCAGAGGGACTCCAGCCCTTGGAGCATTTCTGTGGCCTCCACATCCTTCTTGTGCTGATGGCCCCAGAGCTGCAGGCAGCTCTGCAGGAAGGGATCTCAGGAGAGTGGAATAGAGGGACAGAATCCCCTCCCTCGACCTGCAGCTCACAATTCTTGCACTGCAGCCCAGGATATGTTTGGCTTTCCGGGCCAGCAGTGCACAGTGCTGGGTCATGTGGAGTTTCTCATCAACCAACACCCGCAGTCCTCCCCAGGAATAGTCTTGATCCCCTCTCTGCCCAGCCTGTGCTTGGGATTGCCCTGACCCAGGTGCAGGATGTTGCCCTTGGCCCTGTTGAACTTCCTGAGGGTCACATGAGCCCATGTCCCCAGCCTGTCCAGGTCCCTCTGGATGGTGTTCCAACCCTCCAGCGTGTCAGCTGCACGAGTTAGGAATGGCGTGTCAGGGAAGTTACTCCCACTTCATTTTCCTACAACAGTACCTGATGAATTGGAAGGAGAGAAATATTTGCTGACTTTTGCCATGTGGAGCAGCAGTGTGTTCACAACTCAGCCAGAAAACAGCCCAGAGCAGTTGGAGTGGAAGGAATCGGGATCGTGTTCCTCTCGGGCAGCCAGCTGTGCTCTGTGCTTTGATTTGTTTCCAGCCTACAACTCAATTTTTGCTAAGGAGGAAGGAACTTCCCTGGCAAGGGTAACACAAGGAGAGGCTCCTTGAAAAGGTAGAATTTACTGATTTAGCTAAACCAGCATATTTTTCCTGGGTAGGTGAAGGCAGGCAGGACGATGCCTTCCAGCTGTGTTTCAGCAGCACCACTCTGGCTCAGTGCTATTTGTGGCTCAGGTGCTTTGTTCACCAGAGTCCCAAAGGGGTGGGAGGGGAGCAGGTGCCTCAGCTTTCCTGTTTCAGCCTTTGTGTGGCTGAGAGGCTGCCGGGAGCAGGGGCAGCCTGCCAGGGCCGGGGCAGGCAGGGCTTTTCCATCCAAAAAGTGAGAGCACAGCGGCCCTGCTTCTGCCTCATCAGCAGCTGGCTGGGGATCAGCCACAACTTGTCTCGGTGCTTTTTGGAAGCACAGGGCATAATTTGGAGAGGCAGGAAGTCAAGGCCAGCTCTGTGGATTGTGTTAGAAAGGGGCACTCACTGGGACCTTTGCTGGGGCAGCTGTCTGTACTGAGTAAATGCTTCTCTTGGGTAGAAAGACTCCCATCCAGATGTTGTTTGCACCAGTTCATGCCCCTTGTTCACCCACAATGTTGATGGTGGGAGATGGGCCAGAAGCCACAGAGGGTGGGCCAGTGTGGGCTGGAAATGCAGGAGGAGGAGATGGAGATGCAGGAGGAGTGAGGTGGTTCAGGGGTGCAGATTGTAATTTGAGCCTGAGAGCTTCTGCTCAGGGCATGAGCTCTAGGACTGCACTGACCCCACTGTCACTGCACTGCCACTCTGCCCAGGGCACCCAGGAGATCTCTGATAGCTGGGATTAATAAAATTATTATAATCTTAAGTGAAAATGTCAACAAGACTGGCACACATAATTCTTATTTGGTTTTTCCCTTTAACAGTTATTGATCCTATTTCGTAGCTGGGGAAAATAGAGCAGCAGAACCTGAAAGCTGTGCCTTGAACACTGCCTATGAGTCTGGAGATCCCTCTCCACGGGCACTGAAATGGAAAGTTCTGAGGCCAGGTGTGTGGAAGAGCTGAACACACATAGCTGTGGCCATAGTTTAAATTGGCATCATCTCTTCAACAGGGACAGCAGGATTTCAGTAGCATTCACTAATTTGGATTGCTCAAAATTCACAGTAGATATGACAACAGATCTTGCTGTTTACATCTCTCAATGTAGTGCCTTACCCTGAGGAGCATGGCCTCTCTTTGTGCCTGGAGTCTGTAAGAGGAGAAGTCCAGAATCTGCTTTCTGTGAGGCTGTGGGTTAACCAGAGTAGTGATGATAAACAAAAGGAATGTCAGGAGCCGGGGGCTCCCCACTGGAGCGTGCATGATGGCTGTTACATAAGCAGATTCAGAATGCTATAAAAACCATTAGGTGTGTGAGGGGATTTTCCTCAGGGCAGTGCTGTCAGAACTGTCACACATCTGCAGCTCAGACGTGGGCACCACCACTCACCCACGTGCCAGCTTGGCATCTGAGCAAACCGAGGTTGGGAACCTCCTGTGAACCTTGGTCCAGCCCTTCAGCTTGTCCTGCATCCTTCTGTAGCTTCCTGCTGGTATCCTGGGATCCAGGCTGGGAGTGCAGCCCTTCGGGTCCAGCTGGGAGCTGGGGGGATGCACAATGTGCAGTGTGATGTCAGCATCTCTCTGCTGTGTGGTGAAATGTCCTCAACTTGCACCAGGGGTGGTTTGGATTGGGTATTAGGAAAAATTTCTTCAGTGGAAGGGTGGGCAGGCATTAGAACAGGCTGCCCAAGGAAGGGTGGAATTACCATCCCTGGAAGTGTTCAGAAGCCATGTGGGTGTGGCACTCGAGGACGTGGTTTGGTGGTGACCACAGCATTGCTGGGCTAATGGTTGGACTCAAAAAAGTCTTGGAGCTCCTCTCCAACCCCAGCTCTGCTGTGATTCTGTGTTTGTAGCACAGACGTGCCTTTCACTGCGGTGGAGCAGCTCAGGGGTTAACTGGAGCCTGTGGTTGCAGCCTCATGGCTCTGGATGTGTCCTTAGATGAGGTCATATGAATTTCTTCGGGCAGCCTCTATTCCCCTTTGTCTGAGGCACCAAACCGGTCACCCCAGCTGTGCAGCTCTCCTGCCAAAGTGTCCCCATGCACCACCCGCTCCCCTCGGGCTCCCTGGTGACAAACCCTCGCTTGCCACGTGTCCCCTCACCACACACGGCCTTTCTCCTCATGAGGGCAGAGCAGCAGAGGGTGCAGCTTGGTCACCAGCCAGCCTGGAGAGTCCCCTCAGCAGGACAGCTCTGCAGGAGATCCCAGCTCTGGGCAGCAAGAAGTTAAAGCTCCCAGCTCAGGTGCCTGACTCCCGCATAGACACACTCAGGGCACTTGTGCAATGCTGGCACGTGGACTCTGAGCAGCCTGGCAGAGCCCTGTGGGGCTCCCACGTGCTCCCAGCAGAGCTGTGTTACTCACAGGGACTGAGGGAGCCTGAGTGCACAGCTGAGAAATGCTGTGATAGTGCTGGGTGCCCTGAGCTGTGTGCTGGTGAGGGGCTGTGCACTGGTGAGGGGCTGTGCTGAACACTGCCTGCTTGTCCTGTTCCCTCTGATCCATCTCCAGCCTCGTGCATAACCTCACTGAGTCCCCAAAGGCTGCTGAACATCACAAGTGAGGAGGTAGATGTTGGTGCTTTACCCACAGCACCTGGCTCTGTGTGCCCTGGTGTGAGGAAGCCAGAGACAGTAAAATACAAATCAGTGGTTCAGGAATGACCAGGGCTTTAGTGCTCTGTAAAGTGTGGGGCTTCCGCTGCTGACTGTGTTTTAGGATAACAATTTTCTGTGCTGGAGCATGATACAGATTTGTTGATGGGTGCTGACAAGGTTCACAGAGTTGCCCCGAGGAAAGGAAATGTAGAAGTGCAGTGTGGCTCCTCCAGAACAGCAGCAGCGGTGCTTGAGCAAGGTTATTTCTCACCTCAGCACCAGACATCTCTGAGGAGACCTTGAGAGCCCTTTCAGTAGAGCCTGACATCAGGTGCAGCAGAGGAGAGGAATGGCAGTGGAGTGTGGGTTGACCTCGTTTGTCTTCTCCCCTTTTGAAAGATGAAGGAAAGTATCCTGAGTTCTTCAGAGTAAAAGAGAGCTGAGAGAGAAATATGTTCATTGTCACCTCTGCCAGCCCCAGCCATGAGGGCACAGCTGTGCTGGATGTGGCTGGCTCAAGGTACCTGTGCAGGAGCTGATGGGGCAGTGGAGGGGACACTCCTGGGCTGGTGGCAGTGACAGGACTCAGCTCCAGCTGAGGTGTCATGGGCACTGGAGGAGTGGGGCAGCAGAGGAAGTGTGTGAGTGCAGCACCTGGAACTCCCTGTTTGCTGAGGAACAAGGGGAAAATGGGTGGGTGGATGGATGGATGGATGGATGGATGGATGGATGGATGGAGGGATGGAGGGAGGGATGGATGAGGGATGGATGGATGGATGAGGGATGGATGGATGGATGGATGGATGGATGGATGGATGGATGTGGGATGGATGGATGGATGGAGGGCTGGTGTGTGCTGCCCTGCTCTGTGTGTGCCAGCTTGTGGGTGCTGGTTACCTCAGCAGCTGTGTGTGGCCACATTTCTCCCAGCTGACTGCAAGAGTCTCTCCCTGGTGTTTATTTTCTCCATCTTTTTTGTCGCTGAAGTGCCAGTTTGCAAATTGCTCCTGGGCATGATGGAAGGCCAGCTCGTGGCTGCTCAGCCTTCCCTCTTGCCCTCAAAGCCTTGTGTCCCTCATCCCGAGGGCAGAGGCCAATTCCCAAGCCCTGGCTGCCCACCACAGCCTCCTCTGAGCCTCCAGGGCCAGCGCATCCAGTGGTGGCTGATGCTCTCCAACCCCCAAATTGTGCCTTAGGCAGAGAGCAGAGATTTACTCCTGGCTATATTTATCTGGTGAATAGGACTGCAGGAGACACTGCCCTTTGTGGCAGGGATGGCTTGCTTGGAATGAAGCTCTGCTGTGAGATTTGTAGATGAAGAACTGTAGATGTTCCAGGATGACCTGCAGAGTGTGAAGTGTCTCCTCCAAGATTTTGGTGGCCATGAAAGCAGTAAGTGAGCTCCTAGAAAAGCACCAGGAGTGAGAGATATTCCCGATGGACCAACTCAGTGGAGCAGTCCTTCTTGGTTTAAATCTTTTGTTGCTTGATTTTCAGTCAAAAGTGTTTTATGATGCTCAGAAGAGTCCAGGCCTGGGTGTTTCTGCTTCTAAATGAAAATAGGCTCTGCTGCCCAGTTGTGGAGTATTTTTTTTCCTTCAGTGGGTCATTCCTTCTTCAGCAATGAGGACTTAAGGCAAGGGAAGATGATGGTTATGTCCTTGCTGTATCCCCCCCAGGCAGCATCTCTTGATGCTGCAGTGAAATCCATCAGAGTGCCCCTTCTTGGGGCTTAGGTAATAGAAACACTGAAAATCCATGTGTTTGGGATGCACCTAAAGACGGTAAAACAAACATCTCAGCAGGTTTGTCCTCTGGAGAGGTCTCCTGTCCTTGCCACGGAGCTGCTTCAGTGCACAGGAGCAGAGTGAGTTCTCCCACTCTCCTGTGCTGCTGTGTGTAAAGTGCCCAGAAATTGGGCAGCTCTTCAACTGCATCAGATTGCTCAGAGCCACATCCAGCCTGGCCTTGAACCAGGGATGGGGCACCCACATCTTCTCTGGACAATCTGTGCCAGGGCCTCACCACCCTCACAGGTACAAATTTCTTCCTGATACCTGAACTAAACCCTGCCCTCTATCCATTTGAAGCCATTCCCCTTGTCCTGTCACTCCAGGTCCTGGTCCCAAGTCCCTCTCCAGCTCTTCTGAAGCCTCTTTAGGCCCTGGAAGGGGCTCTGAGCTCTCCCTGGATCCTTCTCTCCAGGTGAGCCCCCCCCCAGCTCTCAGCCTCTTCCACAGCAGAGATGCTCCAGCCCTCGTGGTCTCTTCATGGGTTCTCTGGACTCACTCCAGCACATCCATGTCCTGGGGACCCCAGATCTGGGCACAGTGACCCAGCTGAGGTCACACCAGAGCTGGGCAGAGGAGCAAATTCAGCAGTGCCCCTTGGAGCCCTGCCTTCTCCAGCAGGGAATGAGCACAGACCTTCAGTGTGGAGTGTCCCCCCCATTTGGGGCTCTCAAGGAGGGTCAAGAGGTCAAGACTAATGGGAGGGAGGGGTCCAGGAAGGAAAACAGCAGTGCAGGATTGTGGAAGAGTTAATATTTATCTGAAAGTGCCTGTGCTCTCCCAGGAGGGTGAGGAGTGCCCAGTCCTGCCTCGCCTCCCGCTCTGCCCTGCCAGCTGCTGTTAATTGTTCAGCACAGGGGAGTTAAAGAGTGAGCAGAGAGCCTGGGGAGGAGCAAGGGGTTTGCAGCAGCTTGAGGCTCTCAGGCAGAGAGGCTGAGAGCCAGCAGAAAGGAGAGCTCTGGCAGGGACTGTCCTTAAAGAAAAGTCCCTCCATGGGAAACTCTGTGGGGCATCATCTCAGGGGGCTGTGTGGGATGGGGGCAGGAGGGGCTGTGAGCTGCTGCTGTCACAGCCATCCCCTGCTGCCACTGCCACCCCAGCTGTGCCTGGTGATGAGCTTTGTGTCCTGGGTGAGGTCTCTGGCTTAGGAAAGGCAGTAACTCAGGAGGATATGAGTGATCTGCGTTCCCGTGTTGAACAAATACAGGTTTTTGTAAGAAATAGTCAGGGAGTGGCAAAATAGTGCATGGCAGCAGATGTGGAGCAGCTGAGAGCTGAACCCTGGACAGGGCAGCTCCTTGTTTGCCCAGCTGGGAGAGGGGGATGGAGTGAGGAGGCAAAGAAACACCTGGCAAAGAGCAGGGCAGCAGCACTGAGAGTGTGAGTACCTCCCTTGGAAAGTGGAGAATCTCCTTGGTTTGGTTTTAATTTTTTTCGAAATGAAAAGGACAGTTTTAGCCAAGGTTTTCTTTCTTCCCCATCACTAAGGCTCATATAAATGTAAAAGAAGGATTTTTTGAGCAAACAGTCCATGGAGGTTCAGATACTCTCATTGCTGGCTGGGCCCAGCCTGGGGGTAAAAGGCAGTGAGGAAATATAATGGAGTAACACTTGATTGAGTTTGGACCTGTATTTCCTCATGTGAAAATGCTTCACTAAACATAATTTGATTTAGGAATGCTCTGCTCTGCCACACTGTCCTCCCTTTGCGCTCTCCTCCCAGATATCCAGCGCTGCAGATAGCTGTGATAGTCTGTGAAAGAATCAGTTGAATCCAAATTTTTCCTGCCTTTCCAGGTCCTGGAGGTCTCTGGCTGCTTCCTGCACCTTTGCCAGTGCAGCCTGAACCTCTGCTCCCTGACTGGGCTTGCAGCATTCATCCTCTCCAGCTCAGGGCTGGCTTTGTGGGGTGATACCTGGCTGATGTGTTAAACCCTGGTGGAAGGGGTCAGCTGTGACTGAGGGACTGCACTGAACTAGGCAGGAAAGGAAACAGCTCTTATGTCCCATGAAATGCCCCAGCATAGAACTGGAGAGGCAGACAAGGAATGGCAAATAAGATCCACCTGAATAGCTGCAGGTGTCTGTGCCACTGCTGTGACAGTGACAAAAGCCCTGAACCCCTCCTGGCTGCCCACTGCTGCCCTGGGCTCTGTGCCATGGCCACAGACCCTGCTTTTCTCTGTTCATGCACAAAGAGCAGCTTCTGCGAGGTGTGAGAGAGAAGGCTCCAGCTGAGCCTGGTGCAGGGCTTGCTTTTTTACTTTCTTTTTTGTGATTTCCTTCCTTGCTTTCTCTGCACCTGGCAGAGCTTCCTGCTGGCTGCCACCAGTGGGGATGTCCAAACCTGTGGGGAAAAGTGTGGGCACCCTGTGCCAGCCTGGGGTGGCAGCAGAGCAGGGCTCCTGCTTTGTGTCAGATCACTGTTTGCTAGTGGAAATTGGGGTTGTTTTTACAGCAGATAGCAGTGGTTTCCTTAAAATTGTTCCTGCCTCTTCCATCTCCTTGTGGTTTTCCTGAAAGTTAGCCCTGGGGGTTTTGAACCCCAAGAAAGCAGCCCTAGCCAGAGAGTTCTCTGTTCTCCTCCTAAAATCTGTGTGTGCTTGACTTCCCCCTCATCCTTTAGCAGTACTACATGGAAACTGAATATATATTGTCATTATAATAGACTTGTACAGTGCACAGGCCATTGACCACCCCTTTGAGCAGACATGTGAGGAGCTTCTCAAGGAAATGGGGAATGTCCAGCCCTGGACCATGAGGGTCACTGGAAGCACACCTGTGGAGGGAGCAAACCCCCATGTTGACATCACCAGCACGGGGTACCCCTCTCTCAATCCCAGGCACCCCTTTATTTTCCTCCCTTCAGAGACGCACGGCTGCACCTTTAAAGTGAGTCTTTAAAATTTGCATGACTGCTTCAGGCCTGAATGAGAGCAGCTACCTGGAGGCTTTGTGCATTTCAAGTCCAATTGCATTAACCACAGTTTGAGTTCACTTCCCTGAGTGCCTCCTGATCTGCCCTGCAAGGAAAGTGCCTTTATCCTTCCTGACCACCTGGGTCCTGATGGGTTAATATTTGGAGGCTAAAATGCATGCTGCCCCCATCCCTTCTTCCTTTCCATTCACCTTTTTCTTTTCCCCAAACTTCCCCGGGGTTTTCCCCTTCCTCTCCAGCCCCAGGAGGTTGGCACTGGGGCTGATGGTGGAGGCAGAGCAGTGTGGGGTTTGTGCTCCAGGGGCTTTGCAGCTCCCCCGTGTCCTTGCTTTGTGTTCAGCACCTTTGAGGTCTCGGGCAGGAAGCGTGGTTCGAGCCTGTCAATGGGAAAGCATTGCTTATTGTCCCCTCTGGCAGCAGGAACATGCAGAGCTCTGCGAGAAAATAGCAAAGGAGCAGGAATTCGGGAACGAATCTGAGCTGCTCTGCCCAGAGAATAACGCGCTGGGGGAGAGAGAGAGACATTGGAGAGAAATTTCCCTAAGGACTGGGCTGTCTCGGGGCTGCCTCCCCCCAGCTCCCTGCTGCCTGCTGGGGTGTGCAGGGCTTGCTGCTGGCTGGGGGTGCTGCCTGTGCTCCCCCTCTGATTTGGGGGTGCTGCTCCTGCAGCAGGTGCTGAACGGGACAAACTCTCAATATTGAACAGTGATAGAAAGTAGGCCCAGGCTGTCCAAAGGTTTCAGCAGTGTTTGTAAGGCCTGGAGTCTTTCCTTGGAGGTTTTGTCATCCAGCTGGGCAATAACCTGTCCTCCTGCCCACGGCGTGAGAGCAGTGCCAGGCTGTGTCACAGCCGTCACACTTGGCTTTTTCCATGTGAAACCTGTGAGCTTTTGGGGGCAAAACCTGTCACCTGGACCATGCTGATCACACCAGGGTCCTGTCGGCACACCTGGCCTGAGGATCAGCTGTGCCTTCCCTCCCGGCCTTGCCTTGGCACGGGGGTTGAGCGATTTCTTTGCCAGCTCCGGGGGTGGAGGCTGTGCCCTTGCATCTGGCTGGGTGATTGTCAACAGGAATCGGTGTCGGGTGGCTCGGGAGGGTCGTGCGGGGTGTCTGGGCAATGGGCAGTCCCTCCTGGAGGTGCTAGCGCCGTGTCCCCGCTGCCCGCCCGGGCTGGCGGCCAAGTGGAAGTTTCCGTGCGGGCCAGCCCATCTCTGCAGCCTCACATCCCTCCCTCCATCCCTCCGGGCGCAGCAGCACCGGGCACCGGCTCTGCGGGGCTGCTCCGCTCCCTCTGCCCCGCCGTGCCCTGCCCGGGCATCTCCGGGAGGGAAAACCGCTCTCAAATCCCACCTCAACCGCGCCGCCACACCGGGGACAGCACCGACAGCTCCTGCCCCGGGCAGAGACTTCCACCATCGCTTCTGGCAGGCTCGGAAATCCTGCTGCTCGCTGCCTTGCTGGCGAGGAGGGAGAAGCGGTGCCAGGGAAGCCCCCGAGGGGCTGCGCAGGACCAGGGTCCCGCCTGGCAGCGGCAGCAGCCCGTGATGCTGCGCCTGGAATGAAGTCAGCCTTCATCAGCCGAATAGTTTATGCATGAATCGAAACTTCAGACCTGGCAGAAGGCGGGGGGAGCGTGCAGGATCTGCGCTCTTTTAAAATGCTGGAGCCAAGGAAGGAGGAGGGGATAGAGGAAATAGCAGGAAAATAAGACTGGGGAAGTGGGGAGAGATTTGAGAAGCTGGATGAGTTCGTTCGCTCTGTTATTGTGAGGAGCCAAGTTCCTTAAGCATCTCCTGGTGGATATTAAGAGGGAGCTGTGGAGGCTGGAGCGTTCCCCTGGACACTCGCACGCTGTAGCTTTAAGACTGTTTTACAGAGGACTCGGGATTTCCAGTTTTCCTGCGCCTGGTGGAGTATTTCAGGGAGTTACAGGATTTTTTTCGGGTCATGTACCCCCTTTTCCTTTCTTCTTCCTCCTTTCTCTTTCTCTCTTCCTCATCTTTTTCATTTCAAAGAGACAAAGCTACTTCAGTTTGGAGCACAAACATATGATCAGCACATGGAAATGTGGTAATTTGGATGCATTCATGATTGCAACAGATTGAAGAAATTAGACCAGACAAAGAGCTTTTTTTGGAAGAGGAGGAGGAGGAGGCAAGGCAAGGAGGGAGGGAGAGTGGGGGAAAGAAGGGGACGCCACCGAAAAAAGGGACGGCCGTGACACGCGGATGCTAAATATATCCCGTAGTAATGGAGAGGGACCGGATTTCAGGTAGGCTATTGATCTTTTAATACGTTATATTCTGCCCCTGCCCTCCTACCTTTCCAGCAGCTTCTGTACTTTGAGAAGAGGAACAGCCTCGCTCCGGGTGGATTTCAGCCGATTCCTTTATTTATTTCTTTTTTTTTTTTCCCTTCCCCTGCAATGCTTCCCTTCTGCATTTCTTTTTTTTTTTTTTTCCCTTTTTTTTCCATCCTCCTGAGCCCTCGAGACAGACGGTGATTCCAGCAGAAGCCGGGAGGGGGGCGAAGGGGAAAACAAGGGAAAAAAAAAAAAAAAAAAAAGGAACTGCTTTCTAGGTCTGGATTTCATTTGAGTCCCTCTCTCCCCCCCCTCCGCTCCCATGTGCCGCACGGCGCGGGGGGATGAATGCTGAGCCTGTTAGCTCAGAGCTGCGAGCCGCGCAGAGGGAGGAAAATCGCCGAGCTCTTGGCATGGAGACGCGGTTCTGCTCTGAAGGTTGGCTCCTGGCTCTGTGTGTGTGTGTGTGTGTGTGTGTTGTGGTGGCGGAGCTTTTCCTGCTTGCCAAAGAATCTTCCCTGCGTTTTTGCCCTCCCATCCTGGCGGGCTGGGCAGGAGCCGCCTGCGTGTTCCGAGGCTGCTCCCTGCTTGGAGCCGCAGCAGCGGCTTGGGCTTCACCGTGCTGGGGAGAGAGGCTGGAGAGGGGCAGGCAGAGCACTGAAAACTCCATTTAATCCCCCGGGTTCCCGCAATTCCCGCCCAGTGCTGCGTGTCTGAGTGGTTCCAAGAGCTGCTCCCGGCTCCGAGGAGCGGCTCGGGGTGGCTGTGCCTGTTGGGTGCCGGCGGCAGGGACAGGGGACCGGCTGCGCGGTGCCACCGCTGTGAATGAGCGGGGTGACCATGGCAGGACAGGGAGATTGAGGGAGGGGGTGTCTGTGCCCAGACTGGCGCATCCGGCGGGTGTCTCTCCTCGCAGCCACCCCATGGCACAGCTCAGCTCAGCTCAGCTCGCCCTCCTCGGGCTCCAGGCCTCTTGTCCTGGGCGTTCCCAGCCTGGGCATGGGCGCTGGGAGGGAAACCGCAGGGACGAGAGGAAGCGCTCAAGCCAGGGTGGAGCGAAGCTGTGGCTGCTTCCCATGGCTGGCCTGTTCCAGACCCGCCGTGCCGCATCCCGGGATGTGCTGAGAGCTCCCGGTGCCCCTGGATAAGGATTTACCTGCAGGAGCATCCTGCGCTTCCCCCCGCCTGTTCGGAGTGCGGGTGTCACCTTCCCGTCCCTCTGTCCACCTCTCTCGCTTGCGCTTTCCCCTCTGCTCTGAGCCACTTCAAAGCATTCCTGAGAGCTGCTCGTAACTCGGAGCTTCGGGCTGGAGAGCCTGTGCCACGGGGCAGGGACAAACGGGAGAGAAGGAGGTGACAAGGGGGGGTCAATCCCATCCTCGGTGCAGTGCTGGGTCTCCTTCCTCCTCACAGAGGTGCTGGGGAGAAAGGGGACTCCCTAGTGTTGTGATACAGGGCTTTTTGTTCTGAACGAGCCCCAAAGGGGGGGGTTCTGTCAGCCCTCAGGCTGCACACTGAGAGAGGAGCACAGAGCCCTGGTGCCTGGGCTGGTGTCACCACTCCCAGGGCGGGCAGCACCCAGGGACCCCTAAAACATCTTTGTGCAAAGATGCAGGAGCTCTTGTAAAGCCCGGGAGCAGGAGCAATATTTGCCAAACAATGTCCAAGTGCATCCGTGTTTCACTGACCTGGAACTGGCTTTTCCATGGGGGGGCTCAGATGTGGCTGAGCCGTGGGCAGGGATGCAGGGAGGGCACGTGGCTGTGCCTGGTGACCTGGGCCAGGTGCACAAAGCCTGGTGTGTGCCTTCCCCTGAGGAGGTTGCCAGGATGCTGAAACAACCACTCTGCCCTCACTCAAACACCGTGTGGGACCTTGGAAACGTGCAGACCATCCTAGTGGAGTTTATGATATGAGACTCTGGCATGAAATAGGGGATGGGGAAATAGATGAATCTGCTCCACAGGTCCCTGTTTGAAAGCAGCTCAGCTGGGGCAGTGGTGGGGATGATAAACCATGTGTGGCATAACAGTTCTTGAAGAGATTCTGGGCACAGAGGTGGCAATTAATGGTTGGAAGAGATGATTTTAAGTGTCTTTTCCAGCCAAAGTGGTTCTGTGATTCTTTGACTTCCAGATCTGTGACACAGCATGGATGCACAGGCAGAGCTGCTGGGCTCACCCTGCTCCTGCTGATGTTCTCCGAGGGTCCCCCAGGGCCGTGGGTGCTGGCACTGCTGCTCTGGGGGAGGAAAGGAGAAGGGAGCAGGGCTCAGTCACAGCCAGCCCGGCTTTGGTGACTAACTGAGAGACGATTTGGATGAAAGCAGATCCGTGCCATGCTGGGGGCCATGTCCCAGTCACTGTTCTGGCCCTAAACATGCTTTTAATTAATCCTCGGCTGTGGGTGGGAAGAGCTGAGTCCTCAGCTGAGTGTGGGGTTGCTGGATGGGATGAGGGCACTCCAGGGCGGGTGGGAACTGGGCCTGGCCTCCTCTTTGAGCTCTGTTTTCCCACAGCTGCTACACTGGGCATGTCCCTAGGGTGTCCTCTGCCCAGGGAGAGCTTGGGCTTTCTTTCCAGAGCTGTGTTCCTGGCACAGGGTCCCATCCCAGGGGATGACAAACTCCTTGTGCGTCAGGGGAAGGCGTGGAAGGTGCAAGGTGAGGCTGCAGGTCTGTGCCTGGTTCAGTGCCAGCTGTGGGGCAGCGAGGGGCCGCCTGCTCTGTGACAAGGTGCCAGTCTCAGGAGGTGCTGGCAGAAGAAACAGCATCTCACATAACCTGTTTGTCTCTTCTAGCCCAGTTAACTCGTTTCTCACACATTTCTGAAAGCCACGAGAGCATGAGAAGCATGAGCTCTGAATGGATTTGCTTCCAGGCACGCCTCTGCTCTGGTTTTGGGGCTGGGAGCTGTGTCCCTCACGTCTGCTCCTTGTCCCTCCGTGCCAGGTTGCGCTGGTGGCGGTGGCCTGGAGATGGCTCTCCTGTCTTTCCCTAGCGGCTGCTCCCTCTGACTAGCTCGATCTCTCTACAAAGCCTTAATTGTCAGTGCCGCGGGGCCTCTTGCCTCTTAAAAGAAAAGGAAGGGTCTGCATCTCCCCGAGCGGAGAGGATTTGGTTACTGCCGTGGTGGGGTGCAGCCGTGATGGGAAAGGAAGTCTGATCTCCCGCTGAAATTGTTCATGTCACATTTGGAATTGCACCGGGAAAACTCATTTTAAGAGTTAACAAATGATGATGAATAATACCTGACTGCAGCGAGTGGTGTGTGTTAGACAGAGCCAGGCATGGGGGCTGTAGGTGCATAGAGAGAAAATAAAGGCTTCATTAACCCATTGGTGATCACTCTGAATGCTGCAGTTACATCCACTATGGGTATGTTTATGTGGAATATTCTTAGTTTGACATGGTTTTATCCATCATCCTGAGCAGCAGGGACACAGCCCATGTTTGCAGAGCGTGGTTTGCAGGGGCTGGGTGGTCACAACAAAACATCTTTGATGTTCTCAGAGCTGCCTGGGAAGCACACAAGGCTGGACTGAAAAAGAGGCAACGAAAGCAAGGGTGCTGTTTGTGATTGCTGGAGGTATGAGGGGATGTACTTGCTTCTTTACTTTTTTTAATAAAAGTTGATCTCCTAAAGGTGTGTACCAGGGCAGAGGGGTTGAGGTTGCTTCTCATGACTTCAGCTTTCTTTCCTGTCTGAGGTTTCTTGGTGTCCCTGTTATTCCTAGGACATGGCAGATAAAAGCCTGGCATGTCTGTTTTTAGTGGTTTCTCACAGCCATACACCTTGTTTTCCTTTTCCCTCGTGGGACACCAGGCTGTGCATTTACAGCCTGCCTGGTTCCACCTATTTCAGATCCCACTGCATTCACCCAGCCCTGGCACTCAGGGACACCTTTCCCACTGTCCTTAACCCTCTGTGTGCTGTCAGTGTCCCACTGCTCGTGTCCCTGCCTGGGGCTGACCCCTGCAGTGTGTGATGCCCTGGAAAAACCTCCAGAACCTTTTTCCAACCAAGTTTCTCATTGAAGTGTTCGCCCTACATCTTCCACAGCAACCTGTTGTGGCTGCAGATTCTGTCTCGGTGAACAGAAGGTCTCTCAGGGGAGGCTCTGGGGTTTTTTGGGGCTCTGGAGCTGCCCCTGCAGGCGCTGTGTCCGCAGAGAGCCCCGAGCTGCTCCCAGCCCCTTTGGCTGCTGCTCCCGCCTGGCCAGCGCTCGCATTCCCGCAGTCGTCTGAGGCATGTCAAGGTATGAAGCATTATCCACTTCCTGATGTCTGCTCTTACATCTGCTGGAAATGCTGCTCATCTCCATTAAATACGGCCCCGCTGTGGGGCACAACTCATCTCTGTCCTGACAGGGCAGGTAACGCTCCTCGATGCTGCTCTGCTGCGCTTGGCCAGCCCCAGGGCCGGAGCTCCTTTGTGGATTTTTGCTTTGCTGGATGACTTGGAGCCTCCCAGCAAAGTGATTCCCATGCTGCTGGGGTGAGGGAGGACATTTCTCATGCGAGTCAGGGCTCTTCCAAGGTCCAGCATACCATAATGCTGAGTAGAAGCGAGTACGTAGTTAGGGAAGTATGTCTGGGTCAACACATGTCTTGTGTTGCCTTAATGATCTCAGAAGCACAATATCTGTGTCCTGTTGGCTTTTCCATGCAGCTGAAAGTCATGGACTGAGGGATTTGTTAGAGAGCAGGGGATGCCTCGTGCTGTGAGTGCTGTGTTGGGCTCAGGGCTCCGTGGCACCACGTGGGCAGGAGCAATCTTGTACTTAGAAAATGTAGGGGAAATTCCTTGTTCTGCCTCTGATGTTCTGTAAATCCTCAGGAGAAGGTGTTTGTGCTGGCATTCCCCTTTGATTTTGGGTAAGGATCCGGTGTTTGGGTCTCTGTGCTGAAGCTCCCTGTCAGAGAAGGGGTTGCAGAATTGCAGCTGGGAGCTCAGAGCTGTTCTGTCACTGATGCCAGGGGAGTCTCTAAATCAGGGTTGTGAGTGAGATCTGGAGCTGTTCTGTGTGGGCTGCAAGTGCTTGGTGGCTGCTCTGGACAGCTGATGGAGCCAGCATCCTTTATGTGAGTGCTTAACCAATATGGATCTTGACCCATTTAAAACAAATTTCTTGGGCTCTATCCATTGCTTCTTCCCAGCAGTGTCTGCAGGGGCAGCTTCTCCCTTCCTAAGCACCAACACTGAAAACTTAATTTTCCCATGGCTGAACAGGGCATGTTCCCCCCATCTCTCCTCCAGCTCTTCAGGCTGCTGTGATTAAAGTGATTTATCCTGTACCCAGGTGCTGCTGCCCTGCCAGGGGAACTGTGAGCCTGTGCTGCAGGATGGAGCTGCTGTTGGAGTGCAGGTGAAGTGAAATAGCCCTTCAGTGTGAGGTTTAACAGAGTTTTGGGTTGCTGATGCCAAGAGTGTTGTTAGAGACTTATAAACAGCTCTGGATTGTGGCTTGGAAGGGAGAATGGGCAGGGGTTTACAGGTGAATAAAATGCATTAGTTTTACAAGCAAATAATCACACAATAAATCTGAGAGTGTATTTTTCCCATGAAATGACAGCCCAGGTTGGAAGGGATGCCAAAAGATCACCTGACTCAGCCTTTTTTGGGAAGGGGAGACTAAATGAGATTATCTAGCACAGTGCTCAATTACATCCTGAAAACCTCTAGCAGTGGGGACTCTACCATGTCCCTGGGGAGCTTGTTCCAGGGACTGATTGTTCTCCCTGTAAAAAATGTCTTTTTTGTATTACAATGAATTTTTTTTTTCTGTGTGAAGTCGATGCTGCATAAACGGACCTGCATTAATTTTGTGATTACATCATCACCAGGTACTTTATAAACTAAAGTAGTTGAAGTGAATTCTGGTTTCCAGTGAAGCCAGTCTGGCTTGGATGCAGGGCTCGAGGGGGAGCTCTGCAGCATCTCCAGGTTGCAGCTTTGACTCTGATGTAACTCCAGGCTGTGGAAATAATGGTGGGTTTGCATTTCAGTGCTGCCTGCTTGGCCTGGAGAATGAAACCCTATTATCAAGACAACCCAAGTTTGGTCTCTGGCACATTGGAGCAGACAAACACTCATAATTTGGAGCTTTTTCTGTCTGATTTTTTCAGAATCCCTTTGGGTCAAGGCACACAAGTGTGGGCACCCTCTGGGGTGGCTACTAATGAAGGAATTAGTCCATATATTCTGAAATTTCTCTCCCTGACTCCCCCAAAGCTGGGTTCTCTCTCCACAGCTCCCAAGCTGGGCCAGCATCTGTCAATGCCAGCAGCCCACCCCCTGCCAGCTGGCACTGCCTGCCTGCATGGAGCACTTTCTCCTCTCCTTCCCAAGGCTGCAGGATGTGGCTTCTTTATTAGTTTCAGATGCTTTTTTCTTTCCAGGGTTTTGTGCTTCCATGTCTTAGTCATGGTGATGGAGGGGCCTTGGTGTCACAGGCCTTGCTGAGGAGGAGAGAGGCTGGCGTGGGGCTTTTGGGGGTCAGGGGCACGTGCTTGGTGAGTGCTGGCTGGTTTTTGGGTGTTTTCTGAGTCCCTGGCAGTGTCAGGGACACCAAACCTGCCCAGCACACACAGGATAGAGTGACCCATGTTGGCTGAGCAGCTCTGATGAAGCCAGAGCTTCTGTCAGGGGCTGTTGTGGGTTTGAATCCATCTGGGTGGTGTAGGGGGACAGATGGAGGGTTAAAATCCCGAGCTGGCTTGTTTGGAAGGACACCCATGAAGCTGAAAAGCAGCCCCTGGGGAGCTGGCACAAAGCTGCACGCTGGGGAGCTTGGATCAGGACTTGAACCCAGGATTTGAGTCCAGGGACAGATTCTGTTTTATCTGTGATGAAAAACGACTTCTGGGAGCAGCCGTGTGGGACAGACACATCTTGGTGTGGGCAGGGCTGGTTTTGGTGCCTGGCTCTGGGGTTTTGTCCCTGAGCTGCTGGCTTTGGGTGAGCTACAGCAAGTCATGGACTCCCTGTGTGTCGGTGCCTCTGAGATGCTGGCTTGGACTTTAGGTTTGAGCTGCCCCTCTTTGAGGTCAGGGGAGCAGCAGGGTCCTGGGTGAGGGTCTGTACCTCACCTTCCCCAGTTGTTCCTGGCCCGTGAGCTGCTGGAGCTGCTGGTCCCTGGCTCCCCCGAGGCTGCAAGCAAAGAACTTTCCAGATCTTCTCATCTGAGTGGTGCTGGAAATGCAGAGCATTGCCCTGCCCTGCCCTGCCCTGCCCTGCCCTGCCCTGCCCTGGGGGGAATCAGGGCTTGGGAGGCTCATCCCAGCCCACGGCGGTGCTGTCCTGCCCACGGGTGTTTGTGAGGATGTGTGACACTGCTGTTGCTGTGACACTGCTGCGGGCAGCCCAGCTCTGGTCAGAGGGTTTGGGAGATGATTGCTGTCGGTGTAGCTGGAGGGAGGCTCCTGACGAGCTTTACAGAAACGCCGTGATGTCTCTTTACAAGGAGACTTGTAAAGAGTCGATTGCCTGGGGCTGCGCAGGACATCAGCCTCAAATCTCCCGTTTTCCAGCCCAGATATCTGTTTCCTTGACTACACCGTGTGCAAAGGAGTGCAAAGAGGCTTTTTTCGCTGCTTCAGCTGACCTTTGCAAACCTTTACCCTGTACAGAACATCCAGAATCCCCTTGCTGCCATTTTAGCGCTTACTGGGTGGGGATCCCTGCATGAGAAACACCTTGGTTGGCTTCAGTGGATGCCTCTAGGAAATCTGTCCCATCCCAGTGATGGTGATCCCTGGGCTGACGCTGTGGGGTCACCGTGCCCCACAGCAGCTGGATCCCACAATCCCGGCCGCTGTTTCCCGGCGGATGTCGGTCAGCATCCCCGGAGGCTTCGGGGTCATCTCCTTGACTCCCGGGTCTGTCACTGCCGCTGGCTCAGCCCCATCCCGGGCTGCTCCGGGGCTGGGAGCGCAGTGCCAGGGGCCAGGCGGGGGCGACAGCTCGTGGGACACGGGTCCCCAGTGCGGGACAGGGATGCCGGGCCGCGGGAAGCGGCGGAGCGGCTCTCTGGGGCTGTGGATGGCCCTGGCTCACCCCGGGGCTGGAGGGATGAGCTGGGCACTGCCACGCTCCCTGCCCAGCCCCCGGGAGCTGCCAGAGTGTCCCGCATTCCCTGCTGCAGCCTCCTTCCAGCCTCCCCACGCCCTCACCTGCACCACTCCTCACATGTCTGAGGGATGTCCCTTCACCCTTTCCAGCCGTCCACTTGAGTTTCACCTCTGAAAGGTCGGGTCCGGCTGTAAAAAGCAAATAATTGTTGAAGTTCAGAGCCGAGGGCAGTAAATTCTGATTTATGTGCTTATAGGGAGAGGTTTTATTCCATAAAATGGACAGCGTTTATCACTAGAGTGCTAAAAGCACAGGGGTGCCCCTCTCCTGAAAACATCAGGGTTCCCCTCTCCCGAACAGATTTGCTTTTTGGCACAGCTTTTATTTACTACTGAGTCAGGGCTGAAGCAGCAGCAGGAGGGACCGATCTCGTGGCACTTTAAAGCGGGGCTGTTGGGAGTCCTCTTCCTGCTCTTGCACTGAATCGCTCCCTACCCTTGCGTAAATCATTTAACACGTGTGCTCTCACTTCCTAGATGGAAAATGAGGTGGGTGCTTTCCGCTTCTCCTTGGCACTTCTGGATCCACTGCGAGGCAGCTGCGAGGGATTAGTGGTGATAAAGCTGGGAATTTGACCCTCGGATGTGTCAGCACCCCCAGGCAGGGCTGGGGTGAGGCTCCCTCGGGGCTGTGGGCAGTGGCTGGTGCTGATCTGAGATGTGGGGCTGGGGTGTAGGGGAGCATCAGGTTGGGGACACGAGTTGTGTCTGCTGGGAGCTGTGGGCCCAAGAGCAAGGACATGGGGGTTGTTCTGTGCTGGCAGGGTCCATTCCTCAGGCGCTGAAGGCGTGGCTGGCACAGGGAGAACTTCCTCTGCAGGGATGCTGGTGCTGCCAGGGCCACGTTCCCAGCTCCAGCACCACTCAACAGCAGCTGCTGTGTCCCTTCTCTGCCCCTCTCACCAGCAAGAGCCATCTGATCTCCTCTGCTCCCTGGGCACATAAACCTGGTCATCCCTCCCCTGCTGTTTTCTGCTGAAGTCTTTAAACTTTGCCCTCTCTCCCACCGGAAATGAAGATGATCCTGTATGTATTTCCTCCACTTCTCCCTCCCCAACCCTGAAATATTTCGTTTTGCTTAATTGTTTTCCTTCCCCCAGTGACTTTTCTTGGCTCTGTACAGTGACAAGGCTGGAGCTGCCACTCCAGGAATGCTCACTGGAAGGGTTCATGTTTAATTGTTCACAGATTTATCAAGATAGAGGCAATGCAGGCAATCTTGAGAGCAGATAAGCTGTTGGGCCATGGAGAGGGCTTCAGCACCTAAAATATTTCCCAGTTCTCCCCTTTCTTGCATTCTTTGATCCATTCAAGTGGAGAACTGGTCAAACCTGACTTCAGCTGCCTAAAAAGCCCTGGCTGATCTCTGTATTGACAGCTGCTCCTCAGGGAAGGGAGCCTGGTTAAAAAACCACCCAGCTTGGTGAGCTGTTGGTTGTTTTGGGGTGGTTTGTTGTTTTTGGTTTTTTTTTTCCAGAAAATATGAGAAGTTCCCAGTGGGTGGAGAGGGAAAGTGAACTATGAAATTGTGAGTCTCGTGCTCTCTGTTGAAACACACCCTGGGGAAGGCATATCCTCCATAAACAGCAGTGCTGGCCACAGACCAGGAAACCCTTCCCTCCCCGCTCCCCTCTGCAGCAGAGCCGAGTGCTGGGGCGGTGTTTGCATCCTCAGGGGCTGGACTGGAGCCTGTCCTTGTGCCTCTGCAGCCCTTGAGGCACGGCTGGAGAGGCCTGCCCTGGTGCAGGGTGTCCTCTGCGCTCTGTGCCCTTTACTCATCAGTGTGTTCCGGGAACTGGTGGTACTGGTGTTCTGGTAACTGGAGTTACTGGTGTTCTGGTAACTGGTGTTCCAGTAACTGGTGGTACTGGTGTTCCAGTAACTGGTGGTACTGGTGTTCCGGTAACTGGAGTTACTGGTGTTCTGGTAACTGGTGTTCCAGTAACTGGAGTTACTGGTGTTCCAGTAACTGGTGGTACTGGTGTTCTGGTAACTGGTGGTACTGGTGTTCTGGTAACTGGAGTTACTGGTGTTCTGGTAACTGGTGGTACTGTTGTTCCGGTAACTGGAGTTACTGGTGTTCTAGTAACTGGTGGTACTGGTGGTACTGGTAACTGATGGTACTGGTGTTCTGGTAAGTGGTGTTACTGGTGTTATTGGAATTCCAGTAACTGGTAGTACTGGTAAGTGGTGTTACTGGTTCTCGTAACTGGTGTTATTGGAATTCCAGTAACTGGTGGTACTGGTGTTCTGGTAACTGGTGTTATTGGAATTCCAGTAACTGGTGTTCTGGTAACTGGTGGTACTGGTGGTGCTGGGCTCTGTGCTCGCGCTCTGTGCTTGCTGTGCTGTGAGGCCATGGGGAATGTTGCCAAATCTCACGTGGTGCCCTGAGCACTGCTGGAGCTGTGTGGTTTGGATCCTGCTCCAAAATGATACAGGAGGAGGTTGTGTCATGCTCTTGTCTTGCTGTGGGCACATTGTGCACCAGGGCTGAGCAGCAGGTGGTGTGCTCAAACTGCCCTTCATCTCATGGTTGATCCCCAAATTGGTTACAAGCCACCTCTGGTGTCCTCTGCTCACCTCTGTCGCAGATCCAAATCTCCCTCTTCATCTCAAGACTGCTCAGAGAGTGGTCCTTTGCCTGCAGCTGGAGAGGAAATTTTACCTTGCTTTCACAAGGACAGAAGGAGACAGCAGAGGCACAAGGGATGGAGGAAGGGGATATTTGGCAGTGGGTGATGCAGAGCTGGGTTGGTCGTGGGGGCTGAAGGGCTGTGAGGGAGCTGTAGGAATCACACAGTGCTACAGGCCTGCAGGAAGAAAAGGCATTTTGGAGAAAAGGGCCTCAGAGGCAGCAGGAGGGGTATCAGGAGGGTTTGAGCAGCAAGGGTGGGGACTCAGCCTGAGCTCTGCCTCTTTTGGCTCCTTGCCTTCCTCCCCTCCTCTCTGTGTGCAGTTTCCCAGTGCAGGCCAGCAGAGACCCGAGCCCTGCTCTGTCTCTGGTAAAACTCAGGTTTGCCTCCTCACCCAAGGTTTGCTCCTCTGCCAGAGCCCGAGTGTGCCCCATCCCTGGAAGTGTCCAAGGCCAAGTTGGATGGGGCTTGGAGCAACCTGGATCAGTGGGAGGTGTCCCTACCCTTGGCAGAGGGGCTGAAACAAAATGATCTTTAGGATCCCTCCAACCCAAACCATTCTGTGATAACAAGAAAAGGTTTATTTTTCTGCTTGTTACTCACAGAGAGAGGTGAATCCAAACAAAGGGCTGGCAGCAGGGCCCCCGTTTTTCTACACTGAAGGATTCACCCCACAGCACTAATTATCCATCAAACACAAGCATCTACTCCTTTTCTTTGCCAGCTCCCTCTCATACAGGACTGCAGGTTGTTTTGGTGGCTGTCAGTGCCCTCTTTCTGCTGGGAGCCCCTCTGTGCCCCTGCAGAAGCAAACATTGCCCAGGATAAATCATGGGAAATCCTGTTCTGTGTTGGACACGCTGTTCAAAGGCACCTTGGCTGTGCTCAGGACATTCTGCTGACAGATTTCCCTATGGAGTAAAAAGTTGTAGCTGTTGACACACGAGTGCATCCAAAGTGTGAACTTTTCCTGTCAAGCTCCACTGGTTCTGGCTTCAAATCCATTGTGAACCCAAGGACAGCTTCAGGGGGCAGAGGTTGCCTGAACTTTGGCAGAAGTTCCTGTTGTGTTTTGAGTTGAAATTAAATTTGCTGGTTCTCCCTGCATCCCTTCAGGTGGTGAGGCACAACCTTGGTGCAGCTGGGAAGGACCAGCAGAAGCAGGACTGGTCCCTGATTGCCTCTGGCCATCTGGGAGAAGCTGTTTCAGTTTATCAAACTGTCTCTCATGCATCCTTCTCTGCTTGAATATTAAACAGGAATTGCATTGAACTGTGGAGCCAGCAGTGTCTGGGGATGTGTAGAGTGTGGTAATCTGTGTGAGGATGGTGAAGATGAGGCTTGAGGCATCACCTCTGTCCAAAACCCAGATATCTCTGCTGTTCCCACCTCTGCCTATCCAAGGCCCTCAGCTCCCAATGACTCCCACATGTTTCCCTTCAGTTCCTTAAGATGTTGAATCCCAGATCCCTGACTTGCTCTTTGTTTCCTTTTGGATGCTTTTAGTACTTTTCTCATTGTTAGGAAAGTTAATTAACATCAGGAGCTGCCAGTATTTGTAAAGCTGCTTTCTAAAGCAGACTGCTGCTCACGAATGAGATTTTTTTTTAAGCAGGTGTGTCATATCTGTCTTTAAAACAACCCATCAAAAACATTCCCTTCATAGCCCTCTCATTGGTACTGCATGGACATGAGCAATAAAGCCAGGCTTGTTTTCAGTCCTGTTACTGGCTTGGAAAAGAAACTGGCCTTAAAAAAAATAAAGAGAAACAAACAAGAACGAACAAACCTGGTGTTTTCCAGCTGGGAGGCAGAATTGGCTCTGTGGGGAGCTGGTTTCTCTCAGGAAGCTCTGGACGTGGCCACTTGGATTTAATACTGCGCTCATCAGCTGTGGACAAGAACATCTTGCATTGCAAGGACGTTGCTATTTTCCATTCAATAGGAAGCTGCCCTTTTATTATTGTGAGTTGAGGGCAGGGGTTCTGGGCTGACGTGGCTGTCAGAGCTCCACCAGCTCCTGCAATATTCCCTGCAATCCTGCTGTGCTTGGCGTTTTCCAAGGGTTACATAAACATCCTTCCCTCATGCGCGAGGCCGGGACGTGCAAGCTGCAAACTGCTGACGGTCCCTTGCAAGAGGCAGAGGAGCTTTGGCAGCTCCATGAGGTCAGAAAGGGATGGGAGCCGCTTTGGGAAGGGATTGCAGCCACGATGGGCAGAGCAAGGCCATGGGGATCTCGCTGTGGTGTATGTGAGGTGGTTTCAGGCCATCCCAGTGCCCGCTGCTGCTGGAGGTGTTGGGAGCAGACCCACACACAGAGAAAGGCCACCAGGGTCATCCTTGGAGTTTGGACTTGCTTCTGTGTGGCTACCTAAAACAGGGGCCAGACAAGAGTTAAGAGAATAAAATGGGTATTTATGAAAGGACTTCAACGGATGCATCCTGGACAGTCAGAAGCCTCACAGAGCCTACACCCAAGGTGGACGATGGTCACAAATTTTTTAGACAGATCTAATTTTGGTCCATTTACATATCAGGGCTTAATTGTCCAATTACAGCTTCAGGTGATGAACTCATTTACTCCCAGTTTGCTGCTCCCAAATTCACTTTTGTTTGTATTTCTCAGGGCCTGAGGTTGTAGGGCATCCTTAGATTTCAGGCCTAAGGGATTGTTCTGTCTGACCAAACTGTGAAGAGAGCTCACTCACACTGCATATGCAGTTCAGAGTTATACACTTATGCAGTACAGGATTTGAAAAATATAAAAGCTAAAATCCTAATGCATCATTCCCCTGCCTTTAGAGGGCCTCTATCTCACCTAAAATCCTGAGGCGTCGTGAGGCTCCACCTGAGTCTGTCCCCTCCCTGTGCCTTCCCAGTGCCCTCCTGCAGATGTGACTTCCCAGCAGTTCAGGATGCTGCACTCCCACCCCACCACAATCAGGTTTTTCTCCCAAGGAAGGCGTAGGAGTGGAGGTTTATCTCTGAGCTGGCAGCCAAGGGAGGATGCCACACCTCTGGGAGCTCCTGGGGCTGGGTGGAGCGGGGAAGTGGAGCAGCAGGACATGGGCTCAGAGGAGCTGCAGTTCATGGGCTTGCCCAGAAGCCAGGGCACTCTGAGATTTCCAGGTCCCTCGGGGAAGGAGAGAAGCAATAAATCTGGATTATTTGTGGCCCTTGGGGTGATTTCTGACACTCTGAGCTCTTCTGACAGCACATGCAGCAACAGGCTGTGATCCACAGGGGTTTCCTTGGCTCTTGAGCTGAGGCAGCCCTCACTGTGAGTGGGCTTGGCTGAGAGGAGCTTTCAGCTCTGGTGTAAGGGTCAAGGAGGCAAAGGAAGCAAAGGCACAGTTAACATGTAATGGGGCCCTTTCAGTGCCAGGCTGGAGGATTTTCTTGTTCTCAGAACTGAGTTCTGGGTAGCTTGATGGCTTCTCCTGTGGGATCTTCCAGTGCTGCTCCAGGAGAGCTTGCACAGCTCCCACAGGAGAAGCACTGCAGGGAAACGCAGGCCAAAGACATCCTGCAAATGCTGAAAATCTGCTAGGGCTGGAAATTCATCCTTGTGTGACTGGTATGGGCTGGGGGAGCCGTGTGATAGAGGAAAGATACAGACATCGAGTCTGTCTTTGGATGTGGTTGAAAAACAGAGTTACTGTCATGTAGAAGATCAGGAGTGGAGATAAGATGCAAAGAGGTCCTTTTCTTTGGGGTGGGAAGCTTTTCTGGGAGCTCCAGACTGTGTGGAACACCTAGAACTGTGTCTGGCTTGTCATGTTTTTCCCTGGAAGATGCCCAGTTCATCCCCAGTAACCATCCTTCTGTTGCATAGTGAACTCCAGGCAGCCCTTTCCAGCCAAAGCTGCACTGTGGAGAGGCTGGGGCTGATTCCTTATAAGATGAGGGGTTTATTTTACTTTATTCCTTTGTCAGAGTCTGTGCCTGTTTCCTTCTAAGGTGAGGGGTTTATTTTGCTTTATTCCTTTGACAGCCTTCCTTGAGTCTTGCCAGCTCTTCTATCAGCCTGCAAGACCTAGAAGGAAACCACTGTCTTCAAAATGCTTTTTAAATGCCTAAATCAGGAAAATTCTCTAATTGTTTGAGAGGGCTACTCTGTCCCTGAGTAACAGGCATTGCTGGAAGTGTGTGAGGGACACTGCCTGGTTCTCAGAATGGAGACGTGGTGTCTTCACATTCTCAAGTCTGCAAATGCTCCACACATCTGGCACGGGAGAGCTGGGCTGGACTATTTGCCTTCTTTAGCCACTGGAAACCATCCAGCCTGCCAGTTCCTGCAAAGCTCATCCTGTGGTTTAGTGGATAATAGTGATCCTTGTTCAGCTCCCACGCTTTAGTGCCTTGTGAGAGGGTAGGGAAAGCTTTGCAGGGCTGTGCTGTGCTGGGACCCCAGTTCATCACTGTGGAAGGCAGCATGAATATTCATAGTGCCTGGAGTGCTCCACAGTTTTAATAAAATGTTTATGATGACATGGGAATGACTCTGGGATGGTGGCAGGTGGTCAGCAGGTGTGAGGGATAAGGGGTGGCAGGAGCTGAGGGGGAAGGGCTGTTTCTTTGAGCTCAGAGTGTCTTGACGAGTGCACTTCCAGCAGTTTGACTCGTGCTGCCGTTGCCTCCTGCGTGCCAGGACGAGAGTTTCGTGCCTGTGTCCCCTCAGTGGGGAGATGACTGCAGGCAGTGCATGCTTGGCTGAGCTCAGGGACCAGGAGCTGCACAAACCTGCGTTTCTCAAGCAGTCAGCAAAGCTGCTGAGCCACACAAATCAGAGTGACAGCCACATCAGGGCAGATCTGCCAGGCAGGGGCACGCAGGCTTTATTCTGGGACAGCATCATGGTGACCAAAGGTGAATCCAAGCGTCCCAAGCCTGGTGTCACCCTCAGCAGACTGAGGATGCTCTGATCCTGTTGCTGTTTCCTGCCTCAGGGCTGGGACTGCCCCTCTCTGAGAGGTGCAGAGGGGACGTGGGGCAGGAGGGTCTCTCTGAGCAAGAGGTGATGTTCGGTTTTGGTGCTAGATTGTTCCCCAGCCTCTCTGCCCTGCAAGGCAGCAGGGCACAGATGTGTCCCCTGGCTGGGCTGAACAGGACTCTGAGCAAAATTATCTGTTTGAAGACCAGCCTGTTTACTGCAGAGAGTTGGACTAGATGGCCTTCAAAGATCCTTTCCAACCCCAACCATTCCATGATTCCATAACACAGCACAGAAATGGGTTTTCTTTTCCAAGAGTTTGTTTGAGATGAGCCTCACCAAATCTGCTCACACAGGAGGTTGCTGAGGCTGCTGCACACCTCTGTCCTCCACCTGTGAGCCAAACTCTGGGAAGGTGTTTGATGAGCACGGGGTGGAGATTTCACCACAGAGCAGGGCAGCCCAGAGCAGAGGGGGGTTTGCGAGCGAGCCCTGCAGTTCCCCCTGCCTCACTCAGATCCGTGGATGTACAGAAGATAGATGAGGTGAGAAGGTTTAGGTATGGCTGTGGCTGGCAGCAGGCACAGATCATGGATTAAACAGTACAGGGCAAGAAAGGGGCTTTCTTGAGGCAGACAGAGGGCCGTGCTGTGGCTGTGCAGCCCTGCTCCTCCCAGCCCCTTGCAAACAGCATTATCAATGTGTAATAAATGTGTTTATACGAAGCTTGGCTGCAAAATGCCTCATCGGCCTCAAGTTTTTTCAAGCGAGTCTGTAGCTTTGCTAAATACTCCTTTTATTGTGCTGCCAGAGGCTCTCCCAGAGGCCAGTGAAGGAGGTGGCCTGTTTGGCCACAGCGATATCTGGACCGGAGATTGAATTCCCGCATGTCTTAAATCTGTCTCCAGATTGGCAAGCGACCAAGTGGGCATCTCTTTCTCCAACTAATTGGCTGTTTATGTGCAAATTGGCCTCTGGCTGCTTCCACGAGGCCTGGCTCACCAGAGCTGCACGAGAGCATCCCCTCCCAGAGCTCGCCGAGTGCCTGGGCTGTGCAGGGGATGGTGACAGGGTGACAACCCAGCCCTGCTCCTCGGATCACCCTCTGAGCGAGTGCCTGAGCTGCTCTGGGCTGTTAGCACTTCTCTGCAGTGCTGGGATTGCTGTCCGGCCTCCAGCTGGCAGGAGAGGCTTTCCCAAGCTCCAAGCAGGCGCTGTGGAGAAGATTTGTTTGGAAAGCACCTCCCGAAGTGGAGCAGATCTGCAGATGAGTTGTCCTAGGTTGGGATGTGCACACCCGTGGCTGGAGCTGCTGGACACGGTGTCCCTGCAGTGATTCAGGTCCTTCTTGCAGGAGATTGCTGCTGATATGCCAAGGCAGATGTTTCTGCAGGAGAGTGCTCCCCAGGGCCCCCAGCACTGGAAGGAGGCAACAGGGCAGCTTTATTTCACTCTCAGCAAGGTTATCTGGTTGTTGAACCAACAAAACCAGGGGTTCTGTGGAGCAGGGTTATTTTTCTGGAGGTGTGAGGAGAAGGAAGGTGTTCAAGGACAGAGCCCAGGTCTGGCAGTTTATTCCCTTCTGTCAAGGTAAACCTGGCTGTGTTGCTCTGTCTGTGGTTACTTGTCTGGGAATAACAACATCTCCTGAGTTCACAGACACTGCCAGTCCCTGCTGAACGAGAAAGGCTGGTGCTTAATGCATCCAGCACTTTCCTCCTGCAATTCCTTTATAAGGAAAAACATTTCAGATTTCGTTTCTACCTTATTTTAACTTCTCGTAAAAGAGGGCAGTTTAATTCTTTTGGTGGAACATCAAGTCCAATACTCCCTGACCTGGTGTGGTTATTATGGGCACATGGTGAGATGAAGCAACAAAAAAAAGTCGGCGTGGCAATTCTGAGCTCAGTGGAGTGGGTGGTGGGATGGCAAGTGGTGCCTGCAGTCTGGAGAGATGGCAGAAGAGATAACCCATGACCTCCCTGTGGCACTGATCACATCTCCTTGGAAGGGGAATTTGCCCTTTTCCCCTTCCCCTGCTGGGCTCGGCCACAGGGGTTTATGGGCACGAAAATGGGCTGAGAGAGCCCCCAGCCCTGGCTGTCACTGTTCAGGACATTTGAACTCTGCTGTGCTCATTTAGAAACAGAAGTGTCAGAGCTGATGCCCTGCAGTGAGATGCTCTGTGCCCTGCCCCAGGAAAGGCTGTGTCCCTCAGCTCAGGTGCTGAGTTTTGCCCTATGCCAGACCCCCAAACTCAGCCCATCCCCAGGGTTTTACTGCCTGTTGGGGGATTGCCAGTGGGGAGTTTCTCTCCCCTTGCATTGCTTGCTGGAAATCTCCCCCTCTCCCTTCCTGGCTGGGCGCCCTCTCTCCGTGCCTGGTGCTCGGCCCCCAGAGTGCTCACGGGCCTCTTTCCCATTTAGGGAAAAGCTGGATGGCCCCTGCTTTTGGCCTGCTTGCAGAACATCTCCCAGCTGATTTATTTTCTATTTTTTTTCCTCCTCTTTTGTCTCTGGAGGCTGCAATCGCCAGCGTCCAGCCGTGTGTGCCAGCTGCAGCTCTTGGAAAGCTGCACTGGGGCAGGCTGGAGGGGGAAGCCCGGGTGTTGTCCTGCTCAGGGTGAGGCTGGGTGTTGATAGTCTGTTCCTGCAGACAGGGTGAGCCTCGGGGGTGGTGACAGCCTCAGTTCTCTCCTGCAGCAGTGATTTAATCCCAGCAGGAATAAGGGCCCTGCAGCAGGGAACCCTCAGGCACAGGCTGTGCACAGGCAGAGGCTGGGGCAGGGGAAAGGGAGAGGAAGCTCAAGGAAATTCCCCTAAAAATGTTGACTCATTACTTTTTTTTTTTTTTTCTCCAGATTTTTAAATCAGCTGTGAAACTTCTGCATCTGTAGAAGATGCTGAGTTGGCAGTGCTGGGTATCTGCAGGACTGGGGAACAAAGGCTGGTGTTGATGCCTTATTGGGTTTACCTAAAAAAGAGGCCAGACAAAATTAACGTAATAAAAAGTGGTTATATTTATTGAAGAGCCTTCAGGTACATTTCAAGCAGATGAAGCCTCCCAGGGGCAAGTTCCAAAAATGGATGGGGGGTTGCAAGTTTTCATATTTTTATAAGTTTGGTCCATTTGCATATTGGGGGTCAATCTTCCAATTACAGCTTCAGGTAATGAAGTCATTCACCCCAAGTTTGCTCCCCCCTAACTCTCTTTTGTTTCCATCTCTCAGGGCCTGAGGCAGTCAGGTGTCATTGACTGCGAGGCCTGGAGAGGAATTATTGGGTCAGACCAAAATAGGAAAGCTGTAGCCAACACTGTATATGGAGTTTAGAGTTGTACACTAAAGAATTGCAGGATTACAATTATATGGAAAATACAAAAGCTAAAACCCTAAGGCATCAGTGTGCTGTGGGACACCTGGTCAGAGGGGGCTCTGCCATCCCCCCCTGCCATGCTTTTCCAGCAGGAGAGGCCACTGGAGTCTGAGCTCCTGGGCTGCCTCCTGTATTTGGGGGAATCCCTTGAACCCACAGCTGGGGGTTGTTGCTTTAGTGGTGCCCAGCTTGGCTCAGTCCGTCACTGGATCCTGCTGGGATTATCTTGGGGCCTGGTTGGTGGGATTTACCTTGGATGTGTCTTTTATAAGAGTTTGAGAGGGCTGGATCATACCTTTTGAGAGGCAAAATTAGATGAGATGTAAATTCCGAGGCAGAGCCTGCCTGTGCTGAAGGCAGCTGGTCCCTGGGGTGGTTCATCTCTTTCCCATTTAATCCTCAAGCCCGACACTTTAACAACACCAATCCTGCTTAATTTTATGTGTTCCCATGTTAGACCTGCTGAGCTCCCCCCCAGCAGCAGTTGAGCAGAGGACGTTTCCCTTGGCCAGACCATTGCAGGGCATCCACATTCCCATCTGCATGGAGGCACCCCATGGACCTTGACAGCAATTCCTGTCCACTTGGGCACCTTTCCCATCCCAGTGTGGTGGAGCTGGAGCACAGGGAAGCTGCCATGGTGCTTGGTCCTGTGTGGATGCTGATCACACCTCAGCATCCCCACTGGTGCTTTCGCTGCCAAAACCTTTAAAAGGAAAGGAAAATTGTGTTCATTCTTCCTCTCCTTCCTCTCCCCCTGCCCTCGTGTCCTCCTCCTGCTGTGCAGTGAGCTCCCACACTGTGTCCATGCTGCCCAGAGGAAGCTGAGTGGGTGTGGGGCTGCGGCTCCATCTGGGAATTGTTCTTATCAAACTGCTTTATGTCAAAAAGGAATAATAATAATAAAACTTTTGATGGCAAGCAGGGAGATCAGGAGGTACAGCTGCTCCTGAGGCCTGACATGCAGCTCGTGGTGCTTCCTGAGCCTTTACAGGGAGTTTTAGGGTCTTTGTGCTGCAGCAGATTTTGCTGCGTGCCTGGAATATCTCGGAGGAGCGGGGAGAAACAACCAGGGGCTGCCAGAGGGAGCACGGGCTGCTGGAAATGGCTCTCTGAGAAGCAGGGGAGAAGCATAAGAAAAGCAAGTTTCCTGCCATGAGGCTGGTATATTTATGACTGGAAAGTTTTGGGTTGAAAAGGTCGTGAGCAGGCGGCTGGGGGAGCGGTGGGGGCTGCAGGAGGCGATTCCCCAGCTCTCGCCCTGCCCTGCAGTGGGGCTGGGAGGGTCCCGAGGGGGGCTGTGTGATGGGACAGGGATGGGGAGCCCTGGAGGGGTGAAGGACAGGGCCGTGGTGGGTGGGATGCGTGGGGGAGGCAGGATGGGCTGGGATTTGTGCCCGTGGGGCTGCGGAGGGGCTGGGCTGTGCCGCCTCCTCCCCTGGCTGTGCGGGGATGGAGTTTCCAGCCCTGCCTCGGACACCACGTGAAAATGAGACAAGCACATCTGGAAGTGGAGTGCACACATGTAACGCTGCCAGTTTATTTATTCCTGCAAATTCTCCCTAATTAGGGGCTGCTGGGAAGCTGACGGTGCTGGGAGTGGCCTCTTTCCAAGGGGTTCAGTGTTCTGAGTGACCCTCACCTTCTCTTTCCCCCCCTGCAATTACCAAAAGGGTGCAAGCAGTGAAAAAGGTGTTCCCTGCCTCGAGACCTGGGCACTGCAATTCCTTCTGGAGTCAACCATGCTGGAAGGTTTTCCAAAGGAAACGTGCTGAGCCCTGTGTGTGTTAAACTCATTAAGGATGAGCAAGGTTTCTGAAGCCTCTTGTTTCTATTAAAACATCTGTGCTGTCATGAGACACTGAGCTCTGTGCCTGGTTGGCCTTAATGTTGAAAAGCAGTAATTAATTATTAATTTTTAAAAAAATAATTAAAGTAGTTAAGTCAGCTTTCTTCTTGGATCCTATACAGCACCTCCCAGGTTCTTAGAAAAATCTGACCTGAAACTGAGAAGAACAAGAGCTTGAGCCTGAGTTTGTTTGAACTGCCTGAGGTTCAGGCAGATGCAGTTCCTGATCCTCTTTCCATTTCCTTCCTCTGCAAGTGTCCCCTGCTGTTTAATCAACACCAGGGAGCTGTGCTTCCCTTCCCTCCCCTTTCCCCTCCCCAGGCAGGGGTGTGGAGTGTGCCAGCCCTCTCCACCAGTGGTGTGGGGACACCACTGTGCTCCTAGGAGCCCAGGGTGGCTGGGATGATGTGCCTGGCCCAGGCTGGGGCAGCATTTCCCTTTCCAGGCTCTCCTCATGCACAATAACCGGAATCTCAGTGTTTTGGCATGAAATGCTTCGAGCTGGGCCACGGCCCTGGCGTGAGGGGCTGGCACTGCAGCGAGCTCAACCTGGGCGTGCAGACATCCAGGTCAATGGATGCGCCTTGGAGGGGATGAGGCTCAGAGTCCTTGGGAGGGTGAGGAGGGGGCAGAGCTGTGTCCCCCAGCCCAGCCATGTGCCCCTGGAGCCCAGCACAGAGGGGGCTAACAGGCAAGTAGCAGGATTGGGTCCCTGGCTTTAATCCCAGCTTAGCTCTGGGTAGCTCTGGGTGACCCCATCAATCCCCAGGGAGGTGCTGGGGACCATCAAGGGTGACCACAGTGGGACCAGGACAGCCCCAGCTCAGTTTCCAGGCTGGCAGGGTGAGGGGAGGGATGTGGGTGCTCCCCTGGACCTGCTCAGTGTAACCACACGTGTAACATCCCCTTGTTCTCTGCAGGAACAGGCTGGGAACTCCTCTCCGTGCTGATTTAAACCTGACAGGAAGGCAAACCTTGATCGTCATAGCTCTGTCCCTGCTGGGGTGGGGACAAGGGGCTGTGGCTGCCTGTGCTTGATCCTTCACCCACCCAGCTCCCGTGGGACATCTCAGCTCCAGGCTGCCCCAGAGCACCAAGTTTGCTGCGTGCCCTGTTTGTGCAGTGAATATCTGAGAAGTTGTAGGTTCAGGGACCTTCTGCTTCCTCGTGCCATATTTAATTTCTATGAGCAGAAACCTCTCTGGCCTTCTGCTCCCTTGATTTCACATCAGTCCCTTTATACCTTATGCCTTTAAAATCTTTTCAGTTTCACTCTTATTGATCAGTTTGTACCCTAAACGTATTTGGGGTTAGATTGGGGTTTTTTTGTTCCAAAGATGATCTTTGCCCACAGCAGCTCTTCCCTGTGGTGCAAATGTGGGTGATGCTTCCCCTCTCCACCTTCCTGTGGGGTGTGAGTGGTGCAGGGTAGCCAGGATGACTCACGATAGAGCACTGCTGATTTCTGCTTTGCTGTTAAACTTCTTTCATTTGATACAATTTGGGAGTTACTCACTTTAATTGTGTGACGCTGGTGACTCGTGGTCATGCTGGGACCCACTGGGGCAATGAGGTCCATTGTGCTGAGGCTCTTTTCATCAGCAAAGGCTTCATTGGAAGCTCTAAGTGCTCCCTTCTGCCATTCTTCCAGATTTTGTCCTTTTTCAGTTATCCTCTCTTTAAAGTTACCTGACCCCTTCTATGCAGATCTCTGGTTCTATGTTGCTATGGGATGAGATCTGGCAGCATTTTCTTTGAAATGAAACAAAACAGAACAACAAAAAACCAAAAAACCCACTAAACCAACCAACCAGAGAACCAAAAAAAAAAAAAAAAGAACTAAAAAAAAAAAAAACCCACCAGCTAATTATCCCGAAATCTCAATTTAGCAAACCTATTTTGATTTATTTTAGCTGTTCCCATGATCTTGGTTTCCTTGAGGAGGAAGGGAAGTGTGACTAGCACTGAAGTGCGTCCGTCCTCCTCATGTTTCCTACCCTTGGGAAGCAGGAAGATCCTGGAGCCTTGGGAAAAAACCTCTTTTCGTGACAATTCCTGCGTAACCAGGGCTGAATTCACTCCGTCATCCACACGAAACCCTGGGTGGAGGGGATGGGAACGGTGTCTGATTTTCCTTCCGGAATCCCCTCGTCCCCAGGCAGTGACAGCAGCATTCCCCGGGAGCTGGGGGCTCCCAGCACTGCTCCCTGCACAGCCAGCTCTGCTCTCATGGCTTGCCAGCTCCCTGGTTCTCAGTGACATCAGCTCTGTGCCTCAGTTTCCCCACCTGCCTCATGGCGATGACTGCAGCTCTTCCAGGTGAGTTTGGGGCAGAGTTTGGAACTCAGCAGCTGCAGGGGGCAGAGGAATGGAGAGGAAGGTAATGACAACTGCATTTATTTTTGGCTTGGGGAGGAGAACTGTGACTCCCCACTCCTTCACCTTTAGGATCTGCCTTGTCTGGGTGATTATAAATCTGTCTCTGTGTTTCACCCTGCACTGGTGCTGCCGAGGGGATGGTGCAGCCAGAGCTGCTGGGGCTGAGCTGGAAGAGATGCCCTGAGCACTCTGGGTTGGTGTCTCACGGTGCAGCTGCCTCACCCATCCCCTGCACCTTCCCAGAAAGGCTGGGAAGGTTTCACCTGTGACCAGCAGCAAGGGAAGGTATTTGGGCTCTCAAAGAAAGTGGTTAATAATAATGATATGTAGCTGCTCCTACATGGCAATTTTGGTCTGCAAGCCTCAAAGCATTTGATGGAAGAGGCCATAATCAATGAAGGGTTTTGTTTTCTAATTAAAATATGAGAAGGAAGGGGAAGATCCCGTGGATGAATTACCCACTTTTGTGTAGGAGATAATTTAAGGCTCAGGTAGCCACAATGACTCACGGCCCCGGTCTAACCCAGCCTGAAGCTCATGACTGCAGCAGATTGTGAGGCTGATAAGAGCTGCCGGCTTCAGAAAAACCTTGGCTTGTGGGAGGAAGAAAATCTGCCTGAAAAACTGCATTCTTAGCAGCCTGCAAGGCAAGTGCACAGTGCTGTTTGACATGGGTTTGGATAGGAAAGTCCCTTTTCTGCCCTAGCCTGTTAAGGGATCTTCTAAAGCTGATACCTGCCATCTCCTTGTTTGGACTTTTCTCTTAGGATTTTTTTTCTCCTTGAAGTGACTTTCTAATTCTTGTTGTTTTGTGGTCCCCCATACCCATGCATGACAGAGGCTGTGACAGCACTGGCTGCTTCTGGAGGAGTTTGAGCTGAGATCTGGAGAAGTTCTCAAGGCACATCCCTGCTGCGGGGCAGGAGAGCCCAGGGGTGAAGCATCCAGAGAAAAAGGGTTAAAGTTTCTTGCCAACTCTCATGGCACCAATCCAAATTTAGCTTGGTACATGTAACTGAGTGATCAGCAGATTTTACAGGCTGCCTTTCTGGGGGCAGGAAATCACTTCTAGGCCAATAAAACGACTTTGCAGGAAGTTTCTTGCTCATCTGAAGAGCAGAGTGATGATGAAGGAGAAAGGGCTGAGCCGTCAGTGGTGGCCTGGCTTAATAAGGGAGCACGAGATATTTCTGCTGTAATGTAACACAGCAAGGGAAATATTTACCTAAAATTCTCCTGCAACCAGTTCTTTGGAGAACAGGAGTCTTATCCTGGGGAGCAGTTGCTGTTTAGAGCATCCCAAAGGTCTTACCAAACTTGGAGCTTGAGGTGAGGCTTCTGATATGGTAAAAACAGTGAGTGAGACCCTTGGTTTTGGGAATAGCAAGTACAGAAGAGATGTGATCTGCTCTCTGTCTTTTGAAAAGGGAGTTCTTTCTCCTTTTAAGATTAAAATTAAAATGTAATTACAAACACCTGTGATATGTCAGGAGAAAGGAGCAGGAAAGCCGGATAAGTGACTGGAGAAAATCCCTGCCACAAGGACAGAAGGAGCAGAACCTGATTGCTTTATCAAAGGGAGTGTGGGTGATGTGATCAGTGTGGGAGATCTTTCATCAGGAGGACTCTCAGGGTCCTCAATCTCCTCGATCTACCTGGAAAGGGCAAAGCAGGGGCTGTGCTGAAACTGCGTTTGGCTGAGCAGTACAACACACCCTGGTGCTGCACTGACAGGGAACCCCAAAAACCAATTCTGGGGGAGGAGGGAGGTTCTCCAACCCTCTGGGATGGGGGCTCAGCTTCCCAGGATTGGTTGCCTCTCTAGAAGGTTTAGCTAAGTATAAGCTTTGGGTTGAGGATGCAGGTAGAAAAGCAGATTAAGTGGAGTTTGGTTATGTGCAGCTTGGACAAGGGGATGGTTTTTTTGGGCTCTTGTAAAGATGTGCCTCTGACATGGCTCAAAGAGATAAAAGGACAGGAAAGTCTCCAAGAGAGAGAAGGATGGGCTTATCTCCCTGGAGGAAAGCTTGCTCCTCTTCTACTAGCAGGCACTTGGGGTATGTGCTATGGGGTGAGCTGTTTACATACCTTGCTGCTTTAAATATTTACTGTTAGAGCTCTGGATATTCTTGTTATTCTTTAGTTGCTGTAATTTTCCATCTTTCTCTCCCCCTCTCAGTGCCTTAGGTGCACATGGGTGCAATATGACCCAGCTGGTTTTAATGAAAAGGAACTCCTACTCCTAGCCCGGATATTTTATTTCACACTTCTTGGGGCTCTCCTCTTGGCTGCATGATTTGCTAAACTTTTATTAGATCCAGGATGATAAAATCGCCTTTGCTTGGGAAAGGCAGAGTGACCCAGGGAGCTGGGGCTGACCCAGGGAGCTGGGGCTGACTCAAACTGCCTCAGCCTCTTCTGCTGAAGTGCTCTGAGCTTCTTCACCAGCTCCACAAGACCGACAGACGTCACTGTGACGCTCCCTACCACCGTACATCAAGCACTGTTTTGAGGCTTTTTCTGGTAGTTTACTTCTTCTTGCCTCCTGTTGACCTCCAAAACAGGGTCCCCATCACAGCATCAAACCAATCCCTGTGTGACCTAGTTCAGAGAGTGCCACCAAACTCCAAGCAGGGCACATCACTGAATCCTATGGGATTTGCAAGGGAGGAGACTCTGGACATCAAAAAATTTACTTGGTCTTTTCTCAGATTGCCCATATTGCTCTTTTAAAATCTTCTTTACAATAATGATTTTTAGTTTGTCTTGCTTGGTTTTTTTTTCTCTGCTTTAAACCCATTCTACAACTTTGTGATGAGGGTGTAGTCAGGATGTTTGACAGATTTTGTAAAAGGCTAATCCAGGTTCTGTTCTTCCCGTGATCCAGGCATCCACAGTTTTTAACAAAGTAGGGTTTTTTTTCTCTCTCAGTAACAAAGTTAATTACTGACACCTACATTTTTACCTGCTGGAAATGGATTGTGGATGTGACCTGCCTATGAGCTCCTGGGAACAGAAAAATAAAGACACTTTCTTTCAAAACTCAGTGCCAGTAACTCAGGTCAGCCCTCTGTGATGCCCTTTGGGGTGGCAGCTGCCACCACTCCCGTGCTGGGGACTCAGTGCTGAGCTCGGTGTCATGGAAGCCACAGGTCCATGGTCATTCCTGCTCTCCTCCAAGCATTGGGAGCGGCTGATGCTGTTCAGCCAGGATGACCCCACAGAGCTCTGCAGGCAGTGTATTGCAAGGAAAGGCATTTCTGTTTCCAACTGTGATGCAGAGAGATGCAGAGCTGTTCCTCCCTGCACTGCTCTGCACCACGAGGTGGTTTCTGACATCACGAGGAGAGCAAGAAATGAAAGAGCTGAGTGCTGCTGCCAGCCAGAGGAGAGGGAACCCACTGTACCTACCTTAAAGTACCTCAATTCTGTTGTAAAGGTGTGTTCCCAAGAGTATTTAAACAGTTCTCCTGTTTCCAAATTATGCCTTTCATTGGACAGCATGAAAAGCCTAGATCTTGTTGAGTCTGGGAAATTGGTGCTGTTGGTTTCACTTTCTGGTTCATGTACACTCTGGGGGAGTCTGTGGTGTTTGCAGACTTCAAATGTATGAAATTAAAATGGTGACATCAGTGGTGTAGCTCGCACTTTTTGCAGCAACAGACAGTAACTGTACTACTGCTTTGCATAATTTTCCTTTATGGTTCACCCAAAGTGGCCTAAAAGCCCAACCCATTCATTTTTCCTTTCCTGTTGATGTGCCTGGACACATTTCAGCGGGTATCATCACTTTAAAATGATGCTATTAAAACACAGGGCGGGGAGGATAAAAAGAGGGTCAAGAGGGCAGGATCTGAATCAACACCGGAAGGGAGAAGCAAGAGATAGCGAGATGCTCAACCTGAGAGGGTGTGAGAGGTGGGGAAGAGGCAGCAGTGTCAGGGAAGGGGCCGGTGTGGATTCCCAGAGCTGGCGTTTGCCTGGGCTGGAGAGGAGGGAGCTGCGGCAGCACTGGGCTCAGCACCGGGGCAAGTTTTGCAGCCCCTTCTGCAGCTGCAGCGATGCTTTTCCCGGGCAGGCAGCCTGGGTTTGGCAGCGGTGCGTTAGCGCAGTGCTGGTTTGATTTCGAGGAGTTACAAAACGGAGCGCGGCCCAGTTGTCCCTTTCCAAACAAGGGTAAACCGAGCAGCGAAAGGCTCGGAGAGCACCGGGGGAGTGACCCACCCGCGTGGGGCCGGTTCCACCCTCCGTGGGGCAGCCCCGGTCCGTTCCCCCAGGCTGATCCCCCGTTCTGGGGGGCTCAGCGGGCTCGGGGCCGGGGGA
>JAHLSL010000074.1:2905534-2924915 GCA_025920805.1 Petroica traversi
GAGGAGCTGCAGCCGCGGAGCAGCGGGGTGAGCTCGGCTCGGCTTCCCCCGGGCTCGGCTGTCGCAGTCTCCCCGCGCTGCTGGCGCCCCGGTGGTACCCGAGGGGTCCTGGCCGTGGGTAGGGAGGGCTGGAAGGGGAGGGATGTCCCGGCGGCATCGGTGCCTTTTGTCCGGAGCGGCTGCGCCCGGTGCTATCTGCCAAGGCAGGGTCTTACGGGATGTTTCGCTTTTCCTGCCCTTCCCGAGTTGATTTATGTAGTTTTTCTCAGCTGAAAACACCCGCCTGACCAGATTGAAAGTCTGGAAAAAAAAAAAGCCAGGCAGAGGTCCTTCAGTTGATTCCCAGCTTTGGGGTGCAAACAGCTCTGGAGTAGCCGGGATGAGGATCACGATCCCAAATTTCCCGTATCCCCGGAGCGGGAGCTGCCTGCCCTGGAGGGCTCTGCAGTTGTCCCGTGGCAGAGCTCCAGCAGCGTTGACTTTGCTGGCTGATGGAGGATCTCCACGCAGCCCCCTTGGAGTGCGGACCGGGATGGCTTCCCCTCGGGTCCCTGCCTTCAATTCTGGCTTTTCAGGCAAGAAAACAGAGCTAGCGGGGAGCCAGATGGGTCTGGGAGTGAGAGACAGGCAGGAGAGGGCTGGGGGGTTGTGCCTGGAGCGGGCGTTGAGAGATCGGCTCGAGGGAGCTCATCTTCCCGAGCAGAGTTTTGGAAGAGCAGCTCCATCCCTACGCACTCGCGCGTCCTGGCAGCGACCCAAGCGGAGCTTTGTGCAGCGGTTTCTAGAAAAAAAAAAAAAAAAAAAAAAAAAAAAAAGAAAAAAAAAACACCCACAAAAAAAAGCGGAGATGTGGGGGCCGCGGTGAAAGCTTATCCAGGGGCTACGTGTGCACCGCTATAGGCTGAGCCTCCGCCGCCTCCTGAAGAGCCCAGCCCGGCCTTCGGGAAGCAGAGCTCTGCTGTTTTTCCTGCTGGGGAGCCGAGGAAGCTCAGAGCACAAGGGTTCCTCTTCCAGGTCAGGCAGGAAACGGGTGGCAAATCTGGGGTCTCTGCTGTCCTGGTCGTAGGGTTTGGACACGGTCACCTCCCCTATTTCCAGCCTATTGCTCCAGCTGCAGCTGGCTGTGGAGGGCACAGCAGGAGGCTGAGGGAAGTCACGTCCCTCGGGAAGACGGGAGCTAACAAGTGTTGGGACACAGAGAGTGACCCGAATCCACCACCCCGTTGGTGCTCGGGGTTCAAGGGCGCCTTTGTGGCTGTCCTTGAGGGACGCGTGAGGTTCCCCACCGCAGGGCTGCGAGCGCTGATGTAATTACAGCTTCCCTCTCGCTGCCCCAATTGCATTTAAATCTCTGAAGAATGAGTAATTCCCGACTCGGGTACGATAAAGGCTCTGCTGTGGGCCCCGGGGCTGCCTCTTTGGGCTGTGTGTGTTCTCGGTGGCACCGAGCAGCTCTGCAGTGCCTTTCTTTTCAGTCTGTGGGGCACTTTATAGTTCCTGCCTGTGCAGAGGCAGGGTCTGGGGAAAGCTCCGTGCTTCTCAAGCCAAAAGGTCTGGCCTTGCCCTTGAGCAGGGATCTGGGCTACTGTTTCACAATTTAATTAGCTCTCAGGGTTGCACGGCAGCTTCCCAAAACGCAGGCAATTAATCTCCAGCCCGCAGGGCAGGAGATGCAGTGTTCCTGTCTGCTGGGTGGGTACCGCAGCCCCACGCAGCCCCTGGCCAAGCAGGAAAGATCTGCCAAAAATACCGTGGAGCAGAAACACCAGATCGTCCAGAGCTCTCTTTGTTCCCACCAGTCACCACTGCCTGCCCTCCCCAGTCCCCCTGGCTGTTCCTGCCTGTTTTCCTCACAGCAGCCGTGCCAGTTTCCCTCCAGCATCCCTGCCTGGGCTCTTGTCCCTGCTGTGTTGCAGGAGGCAGGGAGCCGCAGCCTTGGCTGTGGAGCTGCCAGCCTCACTGAGCCTGAGGAGGACGTGAGAGCCCTTGGGGAGAAGGAAGCAGCACCAGGTACCTGATTCCAGTTTAGTTTCCAAAGCAAAGCAACACGTGAGAAGGAAACAGCACAGCAGAGCGTGTTCTCCCTTGTGCCTGACACCGTCATGGGGATGCTCACAGTGCCCATCTTGCACTGTCCTGAAAAATCCAGGGAGTTGTGGATGTCCCATCCCTGGAAGTGTTCAAGGTCGGGTTGGATGGGACTATGAGCAGCCTTGTTTAGTGGAAGGTGTCTCCTCCCCATGGCAGAGGGGTTGTAAATAGGTGATTTGTAAGGTCTCTTCCAACCAAACCCGTTCTATGATTCTAATCCCCCTTATTTGACTGACAAAAGCTTCCTCGTCTCTAATGGGGCAGAGCATCATTAGGTCTATGGTTTGCCAGGATTTACAGAGCATAATAGCTCTGCCCCTGGGTTTATAGATCCTGGCAGGTTTTCAGGAGCGTGGCTGGTTCAGCCGTGGTTGCAGCAGCGCTTCCCAAGCTCAGCTCTGCCTCAGAGGGGGCTGTGGCTCCCTGAACTCCCCGGAGTGTCAGGCACAGAGCCTGAGCTGCAGGGACGGGAAGCTGCAGCACTAAACTGACCTGGTGAGACGCCTGTGCAGTGTGTGAACATCTGTGCACCCCAGAGCAGCCCAGGCTGGCTGGTGTGGGAGTGTTGGTGTCTGCAGGGCTCCACTGCGGAGGGGATGGATGTTCCTGCTCATGGCTTTGGTTGGTTGTGATGCTGCACAAAGATAATTCCACATTCTGGTACTCGCCCTCCTGCCAGAGGTGTAAAGCACTGTGCACTCAGCATCTGCTGCCTGGTAGTGAGACAGGAGAGATCTGCTCCAGTCCCTCATCCCAGTGGGGTTGTCCCAGGGTAACTGAGGCACGTTTTTGCTGGCAGTTGCTGGTGGTGAGTTGGCAGCAGTGATGCCAAGCACTCCTTGTCTTTGCCAGTGCTGTCAGTCAACACCAGATTTGTTCCCCTGTAATGTTGAAACACAAATTGTCATAGTGGGTGTAAACTGTGCCTGGTGGAAATGCTGAGTGAGGCTGTAAAAGTGTGAGAGGCAGGAAGGTGCCATGGGATTCTGAGTCGTGTCTGGGGGCTCAGTTTGGTGGGGACACAGGCTGTCAGCTTTGCTGTGGCAGAAACCATGAGACAGCATTTGCTGGTGGTTCTTAATCCCTGATTTTCCCATTGCTCAGAGCCCAGCTCCCTTGGGGAGTGTGTGCTGGCTGTGGGTGAGCCTTGGCAGCGCTGTGCAGCTGGGTGGGGAGGCTCCAGCCCTGCCAGGACATGACACTGCTGCTCAGAAGGCTTCTCTGGCTATTTTATTTATTTACTCTTCCTTACTATTGCACTTTTCAAACACTTCTCTCACCACCCCGAGCAGGGTATTTTTAGTATTCCATCAGCAGACTTTGTCTCAATGAGCTACAAACTCATGCTAAGTTAAGTCCCAGCTTTAAGCACCACCAAAAAACCATCTCATTTTCAGGAGGGCACTGCATTATAAATAGGCTTTTCTACGTGCACAAAACTCAGGGACTCGTCCTTAAAATTTCCTTGAGCGAATGCCCGGGATGTCTGCAGGCCACGTGGCCGTGGTGCATCCCAGGGCTGTGCAGGGCCAGCGTTCCTGCTGCCCCAGGGAGCAGCTGCAGCCGCGTGCTGCGGATGCTGCGACTCAGCCCCAGGCTAATATTAGCAGGAACGTGCCAGTGTGGGTGATGTGCCTTGAATTCAGTGGGGTGCAAAGCCCTGGAGAGGGGATGTGCCTCGTGTTTGTGTGAGTGTCTCGCTCAGGTCTAAGGTGTGTCCCCTAAGCCCGGCCTAAGTGTTTGCAGGATGAGCTCTGGGCTGGCTCGCACGCAGGGTAGCAGGAGCTGAGCGTGTGACTAACGGTCCCTCGTGTGCCAGGGCTCAATGCCTGGAAAAGGAAACGCAGAAAGATCTTTCCGATTTACATCTCGGATCATCTCAACCCTAGGAGCGAGGCAAAACTCCTCAATTGTTGCATTTCCTGGGCTGTCCCCAAAAAGTCACGCTGTGTCTGGTCTCTTCTGCAGCTTTTCATCACCAGTGGGCAGAGCCAGAGCTGCTCACTGATGTAGCTGGTGCTCCAAGACAACAAAGTCACCTCTGATACCCTCAAAGCTGAGCTTTATAGCCAGTTCAGAGAGTTTTCTCTCTTATTCCGCATCTGTGTTTCTCTATCCAAGACCAAAGGATGGGCTGGATGGGAGTTTTCTGCCAAATCCTCATGTGGTGAGAGAGGAAGGAGCCAGAGGAAGGTGCCCGTGGGAAGGGAAGTTTTGTGTTTTCCCCAGCAAAAGTTGGATCTTCCCCTACAAAACTTGGAGCCACAGAGTCAAAAACTGCATCTGCCTAGTCACAGCAGTGTTGTGGGTTGGGTTTTTCCTTGTGTATATCTAATTCTTTGGGAGTAAAAAGGTTGTGAGGCGGTGGGAAAGAGAAGAACAGGACATTGATCTCTCAGTCCACATGAGCTGGGCTCTGGGAGTCGCCTCTGGCCCTGGTTAGGACGTGGGACCATCCAGAGGCTGTTGTTTACAGTCACATCGTGCAAGGTGGGCTGGGCTGTGTGTCCTTGGGCCCGGGCACCCACTGCAGCACCGAGCTGTGTCCCTGGCTCTGTGACAGCAGGGAGGACCAGCCCTGGGCAGAGTGAGCACAGCGCCCTGCTAACCATAAAGAGCCCTTTCAGAGGAGCCTGGGTGGGAAGGGACAGGCAGGGGATGAGTCTTCAGACCAGAGCCAGGGCAGTGCTTTGGTTTTCAAGGTGGTGCTGGTGCCTGGAGGAGAGTCAGGGGCTGCAGCACGTATGCTGTGCTGGCTCTTCCCAGCCTCTGGGACCTTGGGAGCCCCTTTCCCTCAGGAAGGGACTCCCCTGAAATGCTTCACTCTTTGCTCGTTGCCTCTTGGTGGATTAGGGCAGTGCAGTGAGTAGGAAGCACCTCTGGAACACGCTGGGTCAGGTCTCACAGCTCTGGGTGACCATGGCTCTGCCTCTTGGCCAATACACACCAGCAAACCTGGGGCTCAATTACTGCCAGGCATTAACCTGGCACCTCTGAGTGCCCCATGGCCTCACTGGGTGCTGGTTGAATTTCTGGTTTGCTGCCTTCCCTTGCAGGGAACTGCTCAGCCCTTTTCCCCAGCAGCCAGGACTGAGACTGCAGCCACAAAAGCCTGGAAGGGGATGTGTCATAAATCCAAAACCAATAATGGAGACTTCAGAGCCCATAATCGCTCCAGATATTCATGTTTCTGACTTTGATATTTAAGGCAGCATCTTTCTGCAGGATTTTCATGTGGGCTCTTTCCCTCTCCCAACCTCCCTGTCCCCTCCTGCTGCAGTGAGCTCTGGCACCTCTTTGGTCTTTAGAGATAGGATGTGGAGGCCACAAGCCAAGTGACCCTAAATCCTGGTTAAGCTTGTTTGAAGCCTGTAAAATGAGTCAGTGGGTCTGAGTTCAGTTCCTGGTGGGGCTGGGCCTGGTTGGTGGGGTCAGGGTCCGTCAGGGGAGCTCTCTGTGGGCTGTCACACCCCAGGACAGGGGTTGTGTCCTGGCCACCTCCCATTTCTCACCTGCACGGTATTTTTTGGTCCTGGCACTCCTCTGGTTGGCAGCAGCAGTTTGTCCCCAACTGCTGTGCTGGTGCCAGTGTGGGAGAACCCTCTTGGGTGCAGGAGACCCCTCCTCTCTTCCTTCCCTGCCACAAACAGTGCGGGTGAGGAGCAGCCCTTGGGCAAGAGGGGTTTGTTGCTGGCTCCAGCTCATTCTGAGCAGCTCTCATCTCCTGATGGCTGTGACTCAGGCTTTTACCCTGATTGCTTTTGTGAGGCTGCTGGATGGAGCTCAGCCCTTGGGTCTCCTGGGGCACCTCCAGAGCGGTGGCCCAGGGGCAGTGTCCATCCAGGCCTGGGGGCTCTGTCCATCCAGGCCTGGGGGCTCTGTCCATCCAGGCCTGGGGGCTCTGTCCATCCAGGCCCAGGGGCTCTGTCCATCCAGGCCCAGGGGCTCTGTCCATCCAGGCTGGCTCTTGGCTGGTTTGTGTGCCAAATGGGGAGATGCCATGGGTGGTGTGTGACCCTGCATGCTCCCAGAGCTGCTGGCACCCCAGGCCAGGGCAGTTTGGGGTGGGCTGCCAGCCTGTTGCCCAGGTGTAGGCACAGTCAGTGTCAGCCTCCTGTGGATTGCATGGCAGGGACACTGACATCAGTGTGTGCCACCACCCTCCTGGCAGTAGAGGTGGCATTTGGGGACCAGGCATCACAGAACTGTGCAGCCCCTGGCTAGGGTGAGGTGGGTGCTCTGCAGCCTCTCCCAGCCCTGGGGGTCGTGGCAGGGGCTGGAGGGGCAGTGGCACTGGCCAGCTGCACTGCTTTGGGAGACAAGGAGCATGCTGAGGACTGGGGTTGGGACTCAGTCTTTCCTTCATCTTGCCCGTTGGAAGTAAAGATACAGGGAAATGTGCACAGGGTGGATTTTATTGAATTTTTCAAAGCACGTTCAGTTTGTCAGGGAGGGGGAAGGAGGAGGGCTCTGCTCCCTGCCAGCCCTCAGGGCGTTTGGACAGCAGCTCTCACTGCGGTACTGGGTGTCCCCTCCAGGAGAGTCACCAGAGCTGGCTGAGGGACAGCAGCAACCAGCAGGCAGTGCAGGCAGGAGGAGTGGGCAGCACTGCAGGGGTGAGCAGCTGCTGGGCTCCTCCTTTGCCCCTTTTACCAATTTACCCTTTTTCTGTAGCTTTTTAACCAGCGTGTTGCGACACCGCCCATCAAAGCATCTTCTCAAATGGAGACTTCACTGATTTAATCACCCAGTCCCTGTCACCCAGTCCCTGTCACCCAGGCTGGTCACCCACCTGAGTCACTCTCCACGAGGCTGGTCACCCACCTGAATCTCTCCATGTCCCTTGTGTGGGCACTGGGATTTAGGGCTCCTGGGGATGGCATCTGTGGCACCAGCACGGGGCAGGCTGAGCTCTCCAAGACCATCTGCATCACACTTTTTTCTCTGGATAATTGTTTCAAGGCGTTTTAGAAATATTAGTGAACCAAACCAAATCTACAGCCCCATGGGAGGCACAGAAAAGATTTATTTTCTCTCCTTCCTCCTCCCCTCGTGAAAGGAAACTGAGCAGAGACCGGAGACAGGAGCTGGAGTGAGCCCGTGGCAGAGGCAGTAATGCAATCTGCTGGGCTGGATATGCTGTGTTTTATGTAATTTTCTGTACAAGTATGAAATGAATATAAGGGATGTAAAATATACTGGTCTGATCTGGAAGCATTTTGCTGCGAGTTAATGGTTATATAAACCCAAGTATAATAGCAAATCAAGCTAAAATCTTTTGAGAGCTGCATTATAGGGACTGGAAAGCTGGGATTTTGTATTAATCTGAGTGTGGATTTTATTTTATTTTTTCTATTCTTAGTCCTGACTTGCCTTTTGCATGTTCATTTCTGGGAAGCGAGAGGTTTGCTGCATCAGCCTCAGGCTGTTTTATACCTTGCTGTGAGTGAGAGAAATGCTGCTTGAAAAGCTTTGATTGATGTCAGAGCCTTGAACTTGCATTTATCCCCAAATTTCCACCAGAACCCCCATCTTGGTACCATTTACATCATCCAGGAAGGCCCTGCATAGTGACAGCACATTGCCTGCCTTGTTTTCTACACGTGATTCCTGTCAGACCATGCAATCTACTGCCACTTCTTTTGAAGGCTGTCTGTGAAGTCAGAGAAAGGATTTATTTGTGCATAAACTGTTCATAACTTACCCAGGATAGCATGAGAGTCAGGCTACAACAGCAGAGTGTCACCTTATATATATATTTATATATTTATATATATAAGTGCAGCAAGGTGTGAAACCTCCTGGCACAAGCACAGGGAGAGAACCGAGCAACCCTTATTTCTCTTCTTTTTTATGTTAATGACCAGAAGCTTTGGGAAAGGTGCTTTTAAAATTTCCTGCCTTGGTTTTTGTGGATGTGAGAGGGGATCTGAGCTCCTTGGGCTGTTTTGAAGCTGTTTGTACTCACCAAATCCTGCCAGCACGTACAGCATCCCTTGCTGCCTGCACTGCTGGGGATGTTCCATCTCAGGCCCGTGATTTTGACCTCACTGAGGGGCTGAGGGGAGTTGGGAGCACCTCGTTGTTGAGGGCTCTCTTCCCTTTCTGCTGTGGGATCTTTAGGTTTAATACACAGTGGAAAAACCCTGCAGGTATATACAGAACACCCTGCTTGCCCCATAACTGGGCCTTCAGTTCACTCCAATGCACCCATCTCAGCTATGGGTGGTGGCAGTCCCTCATGGCATCACTCAGGGGAGGTTTGGACGAGCCAGACCCAGGTGGCAACGTGGGCAAACACTCTCTGCCTCTCAGCCTGGGCCAGAAAAGCGCCCCGAGCTCCCTGCTGCCCCTGACAGGACTCTGGGAAGCTTTAAGGGCCGTGAGCAGTGAATGCTGTGTTGGGTTTCCAAGGGTTCCTTGAAAGATGAGAGCTGCAGCCTCCCCCCTTTCCTGCCGGGAACAGGAGGTGACCATCTGGTAGCAGTTTAGAGCAGCCCTGGCTCTCAAACGGTGCCATTGTGTGCTGGGAAATAATGGGGCGCCGGCTGCCCCGGCCCCATAGGGCTCTTACGTGTCCAAAAACCCAAGGAAAGCTCTCAGTGCTTAAGCAAGCAAGCAAATGTAACCCCTGGGTTACAGGGACCCGTGAGGGGCACAGGATGTTTAATGGGAAGCAGTTGGGCGCTGCGGCCGCCGCAGAGCTGAAGGCTCTGGCTGGGAAGCAGGTCCCGGAGGAGTCAGCATCCCTGGCTGTTTATTTTGGTCTCCTCCAGAGCTCTGTGCATAGATGTTTCCTTGTACAAAGCCTGCCCTGGCCTGCTGGTGGGATATTCTGTTTAAAGAGGGAAGAGAGGAGGAGCAGATGTTGCAGATGTTCCCTGGCTGACCCCCCCCGGGGTGCCCAGAGCCATGGTGGCAGCGTGCTGTGTGCTCCAGTGCTTCCAGCTGGGAGATGTGGAGCCCTTGTGCAGGAACCAGATCCCTTCTGGGCACCCTTGGCTTGCCTGGCACTCCCAAGGAGCTGTCAGAGCTGCCAGAGCTGTGCCTGTGGGAGTCCCCAGTGCCACCCGCTTGTGACATCTCTGGAAGGCTCCAGGTTGCTGCATGAGCTGCTGGGATTTGAACCAGACCTCTGCCCTCCCTCCCCAGTTTGCAGGATCCCGAAAGAGCAGCTGTAACTGGTGGTGTGGGACCTGCTGGTGCCTGGCTGGGGGTGACTGGGAGGACCCAGCATCCTCTCTGTGCAAGACATCCCCAGCACTGCTGCATAAAATAGAAAGAGAAATCAATGTTTTCTCCTTTTCATCCCCTGTGCCTGCTCGGGGAGCGTTTGAGCAGGTTGAAGGTACATGGAAGTTCTTGCCCCAAGTGCCTGTCTAGCATGGACCATGTTTGGGTTTTCAGGAGTGCATGTCCTTGTGCACAGCCAGCAGAGCCACCTCACACAGCCCATTCCTGCCTCATCCAGCAGGATTAGCAGTGGTATTTTTGAAGCCAGCCCTGCAGAGCTGGGTGGTGCTGAGCAAAACTCTGTGACCTTGAGAGGTTTGCAAATGTCTGGTCCCTAAAGGGACATCGCAATGAGCGGTTCCTGACCCAGGAATGATGATGGTGGGCAGTTGCAGAGGTTACATCCCATAGGAAGTGCTTGGAAATTTCATTTTTGGGGATTTTGGGCTTTCCCTGCCCCCAAGCCACTTCCTTCAGCAGTAGTGGCTTGAGCCAGAGATATCTGAATGGGTCTGGAAGTGGTTGAAAGGAAGCAGATGCCACAGGCAGTGCAGATTCAGCCCCACGTGCCGCTCCAGAGGAAGAGAAGGGAGGGTGATGCCCAACACCTCCTCCAATTTCCCTGCCAGCTGCCTCCAACACCAGCCAGTCAATGGATGCTGCTGCTGGGGAGGCCCTGCTTGTGCCCAAAACCACCTGGAAAACACAATCCTGGGGACAGCCCTGCAGCATGGCCAGCCTGGGCCCTGCTCAGGGCAGGGACACCTTGTTGGGGCTGTCAGGGGTGTGACAGGGACCAGGAACCCATGGGGACATGGAGGATTAGCTGTGACTGCCCGTGTGGGACTCTGGGTGGGTGGTAGAGGGGTGTGGGGCTCTGCAGCCCTGCCTGGCCCTCAGCTCCTGTTTTTGTGAGGAATACGGACACTTCCCTGCAGGAAGCCAGGAGGAGGGTCATCTGGAGCAGAGCCTGTTTACTTTCCTTTCCTGGCTCTGGGCAGGACACATTATTTATAAGTTTTTTCTCTGTTTTTGAGAGTTGTTGTGCTTCCTGAGGTGCTTCTCTCTTTTCATGCAAGGAGGACAGAGGCAATGCAGAGCAGGGAACCCCAGCCATGCTCTGTCCCTCTGAGGGCCTCCACTGCTGGAGGTGACATTCCCAAGGATCATGTTCACGGCAGTGGGGCTTTGAGGTGGAAACACAAACCCTCATGGTCACAGTCCTTCTCCTTTCTCGTGCCTGGGATGTCTGACCTTCTCCAGACCTCACTGAATTCAGGGCAGTGGTCAAATGTGCCAGCAGGACAAGCTGGGAAACCGTGAGGTGACACCCCATCCTGCAGAGCCATTGGTGAGAAAGCTCCTGGGTTGTCCCCAGGCAAGTCAGTGACCCAGCTGGGAAGGGAATGCCCTTGGGACCTGGGGCTCCTCATGATTTTGCTGTCAGAATCTGTGCTGAGCCATTTCTGCCCCTCCTTTGGGGTGAAGGTTCCTTGCCCAGCCCCTCGGTCCCCCCTTGTTGTCCGTTGGCACCGCAGCACAAGGGGGGGAGTTATCTGGAGGGCTTGGTTGTCCTGAGACTGTAATCGAGGTTCTGCAGCTCTGCCTTAGGCCTTTTGAACCCCTTTGTGTTTGACCTTGTTCTTTTTTCTGCAACAGAGCCTAGAAGGACCGGGAAAAAAGCCATTTTTGGGTGTTGTAATTCAGTCCAGCCCTTCGATAAGGACAGGGGCTGGCTGTGCTCCAGGAATATCTCATGGGTGGCATTGGGCAGGTTCACCCTGGGCTTGGGGTGCTTTCGGGGGTTTAAAGTCAAAAGAAAGGGCTGTGAGGGTCAGCACTGCAGTGGGGTTACCCACCATTTCTTTAGGAAGTGGCAGCAGTGCTCAGAGGAGTGGAGATGATGGATGTGGGTCGTGTGAGGAACCCTTGATGGGTAGCAGGGCTGTTTGTACCCAGAGCTCATTATCAGGTCAGAAAGAAACTCACAAACCTCTTGCACTGAGGGATCTCCAGGGCCATGTTCATTAAGGAAAGATACTCGTCAGCATTTCCTTGCTGTCGGGTTCCTTGAGAGCATTCACCCTGTTCCTCAAGACACATCTCCCATGAGGTTATAGGGCTTCTTGTTGGAGGGAAGATGTGGGCTCTGAGCTGGCTGGAGGAGTGACAGGAAGGTTTGAAGAGCCTGGTGTGGACAGAGCTGTGATTCCATCCCTCAGGGAGCTGCCAGTGCCGTGTCCTCTGCTGCTCTTGCCCACCCAGCTTTGCTCAAGGCCAGGCAAGGGCTCCCCGTCGGGTCATCCCTTCCGCTCTCTTTGTTTGCAGCAAAATGCAAGCTGGGCTTGGCTGGTGCATTGTTTTAAACGTGGGATTTTTTGGGGAAAAAAAATGAGCTAAATGTTAGTTTCTGGATCAAGTGTGTGATGGAGAAGGGAAACTGTAGAAAATCTGTTCTGGAGGGTCTGAACTCCATCTAAGGATTGGAGACCTGAGAGCTTGAACATGTTAAAACAGCTCTCAAGTGTGGGGCTTTTTTTGGATTAATTATTCTGGGGATGCTGAGAAGTGGAACCTGGACCCAGACCTGCAGTGCATGAGCTGTGCCAAATGCAGACTGCAGGGCAGGGACTGCTGCAGGGAGCACCCCACCCCTGTGGGCAGGTGATGGCGTGGCTGGGAGAGCTCCACAGGAGTCAGAAAGCAGATAAATCCGAGAAAAAGCACCCTTAGTTTTCTTTACTGCCTCCCTCCCTTCTTCTACCAATATTTGAATATTTCTAAGATGCCAGACAGGCAATTTTGTCATGAGGTGCCCTTTGTGGGACCCTTCCTGGGGTTTATGGGGGTGGTGAATGTTGTGCTTTGGTGCTTTCCTCCTCCTCCACAGCCACAGTGCTGTTCCCATCAGGCTGACATCGGGGCTGGATCTCTGTGCATCCCTCTCTGCCCACACCCTTGGGAGCCCATCCCAGACTCCTGTTGTTCCCAGCAGTTCCATGCTGGGGTCTGGACCACGACTGTGGCTCACGGGTGTGTGTCCATTCCTGTCTGTCTGTCCCTGAGCATGGAGGGGCTTTTTCCAGGTCACTGATATGGAGCATCCTGGGAAGGCTCCTGCTCCCAGGCTCCTCAGTGCCCATCCAGCTGGTTTTGCCGCCTGGGAATTCATATTGAGCAGTTGGGGGTATTCTCCCCCAAAAGGGAAAGCATCCATCCCAGGGTTTTAACCCCTGGGATTCTCCCCGTGGCGTGGCTTGTCTGACACGAGATCCTCAGCTCCAAAGGCCCTGCTTTCCTGCCCATCTCCTTTGCTTTCCCTGTGCTGCTGCCAGGGGATGAGACCACAGCTGTCCCAGCCCCTGCTGCAGGGCAGAGGAGTCACATCTGCTGCTGCCCTGCCCGGTGTCTGCAGTGGCACTGGAGCAGAGCTGGGTGGCTGCCATGTGGTTGGTCCCCCATCCCTGTCCTTGGCTGGACCCAGCAGTGACCAATGGCTCCTGTCCAGCAAACGGATGTGTCTGAGGGATGGAGGGTCCCCATGTCCCCAGGCCCTGCCCCAGGGGGTCAGAGCAGCCCTGGAGCAGAGATGCTTCCTGCATGGTGGCTCCTGTCCAGGGGTGGGAGGACATCCCAGCATGAGGCAAGGCTGTGCTCCAGTCTCTGTGGGATCCTGGTGTCCTGTGGGATCTCAAACCCGGGTTTTTAAAGGTTAAATCTCCCTGTTACTCTTCTGTTGATGTAAAGGATAGGTGGACTGAGTGCTGATGCTCATGCTGGCCGTCAGCAGCATGGCTGTCACCACACCAAGGTTGTCACCACACTGAGGCTGTCACCACACCATCTCATCCTTGCCTCGTGGAGGCTCCTTTGGGATCCCAGGGCTGTGCCTGCCAGGGTGTTTACAGCCCATGGTTTTTCAATGGGATCCAGCCGTGGATCCCTTTCTGTGGAGTTCAGCCTTTTGCTTCCACCTGGATGGATCCTGTGTGGAGCAGGGGTCAGGTGTCCCCTTCCTTTTATCGGGATCTAAAAGCACTTCAATCTTTGGCTCTTGTAGTCTCTAGGTTTGTTTTCAAGGATATGAGCTTCTGTGGCTGCCACCTTTGGTTTTCTTGCTGCATTTATGTGGATTTGTTGCTCTCCTGGGATTGTTTTCCTGTTCCCAAGTTGGATTTTGCTGGCAGTGCTCACAGGAAAGCCTCTGTTTATCTGAGAATCCTTTGGATGTGAGAGGGAAGGTGAGGTTTTGGAAGCTGGATCACTGTCACCCCCAAATCCAGTGCCCTTCTCTGCCATATCATGGTGGGACCCTCTGCTCCCCTCTAAGTGTGGGATGGAGGCCACTGTGGGGACGGTTTCTGCTCTGGGGCTGAATTTTCTGGCTCTGGTTTGTTTTGTTACTGGGTTTTTAACTTGTCTGAAGAGGCAGGGCCTGGCCTTTAATGCCCAGCTGCATAAATGGCTTATGAATCCTCAGAAGGAGCATAAATGGAGTTATGAGCCTTGTGCAGTGTCTGTAGGAATCTCTGGAGCCACTCAGGTGGGTGATAACTAAATCCTGAACTACTTTTCATGTTTTTCAGCTCTGAAAAGATCCTTTGAGGTCGAGGAGGTAGATCAGTCTTCAAATTCCTCCACCCCACAAAGACGGGCCCCGAACACCCTCCTCAGGTCCACCGTGTCCAGCTCCACGCAGAAGTTTCAGGAACTCGGCGCCAGGAATTCGGAGCCGTCCGCCCGCCATGCGGAGCCCACAGTGCAAAGATCCCCCAAGCCCCCCCCTGAGGAGAGTGGAGCTCTCCGGACCCAAACTCCCTGAGCCGGTGTCCAGAAGAACAGAAATCTCCATTGACATCTCATCCAAGCAGGTGGAGAACTCCACCTCGGGGTTGTCGCGGTTCGGGCTGAAGCGAGCGGATGCGGGGCACAAACCCCCCCGAGCCCACGGCCAGGAGGACTGAGATCACCCTGGGCAAGCCCCAGGAGCCGGGGCTGCGCAGGGCGGAGGCTCCGGCCTCCAAGATCCCCGAGCTGCCCCAGCGCAGAGCCGAGCCCACCAGTGCTCCGGTGCCCGATGGAGCCCCCAGGCGAGTGGAGATCCAGGTGGCCAAGGCTGCCGAGGTCCCAGCCCCGGCCACACGGCCAGCAGAGAGCTCAGAGCCCGCTCTGCCCACCCAGCCACACCAGGCAGAGCCAAAGCCGCAGCCGGCGCCCGTGGAGAGCCTGCCGAAGAGAGAAGAAGGTGAGTACAGCCCTGGGTGAGGCTCGGGCTGGTCCCTGCCTCAGGTGTCACACAAGGGTCACACAGGTGTCACACAGGAGATGCCAAGTGCTGCCTGCTGCTCTTTCAGCTCCCGTGGTGCCACCTCTTGAAGCTGCTCCGGGGTCTGTGCTCAGATGTGTCCACATGCAGAGCTCTTACCTTGGGTTTATCCTGCCTGAAAGAGCTGTTGGGTTCAATAAGAAATGCTACCAAGCCTAGATGGAAAGAAAAAAGGCACTGCCGAAAGCCTGGGTGCTTGCAGGCAGTGACAATTCTGCCAGCCCAGGCCCTGTGTGCAGACCCATAGAACCCTGGAAAGGCTGAGAGGTGCTGGCTGGGGAAGTGTTGTTGGGATATCGTTGTTTGGTGTTGTTGTTTATGGCTCTGGGGCAGGAACCGCCTCTTCATTAGCAGAAGTCAGGGTTTTTTGACCTTGGAGCCAAAGTCTAATAACATCATGGACCAGAGCCACTATTAAACTGGAGACCTGGCTTGTATTAGCTCTATCTTGTTTTCAATTAATCCCATATTAAAGCCAGCTTCCCTCCCTTGCCAGCTGTCATTTGTTCTCCATAAGGTTTGGAGATTTTTCTTTCAGACCTGTTAATTACTTTTCCATTCTCCATCGCCCACGGGTTCTCTCCTGTGAGGGACTCAGTGGTTGGGAGGAGGGCACCCCCTCCCTCCCCACCCTGTGCCTCTCCCTGGGGGCTGTGGGATGAGGTGGGGTGGCTGAGCCAGGACCTGGGAGGTCCATGCCTGGCCCTGGAGCTGGACCAGGGGTTCCATCCCCTCTCCTGAGTCCAGCCCTGTGGTCACACTGACCTGCAGGGAGGCCAGGCTGGTTGTGCTGGTGTAAAACTAAGTCAGGAATCAGCAAGGGAGCTGGCGTTGAGCTGCAGTACTCAAATGGATTTTTCTCTCTCTGCATGGTGTAGGTGTGGCTTTTCTGAGCTGGGATTTTTTACAGGTTGGGCCATGTCTCAGCTGAGCCCCAGCCCAGGGATGGGGTTTGTGTGAGCCCCTCTCTGTCCCCAGCTGGGGGGGTGCCCAGGAGGCCCATCCTGCCCCATGGGTGGGTGCTCAGCCGCGCCCTGGCTGCTCTGAGTGTCCCAAGCTCTGAACCCCACGGGTGGTTGGGCACTTTAAGAGCACAAAGCAGTCTGAGCTGCTGAATCCTCCAGCTGCCCAGGGCAGGGGGAGAGGGAGGACAGCTGCTGGGGTGAGTGTTACCCCTGAGTCCGGCTGTCTGGAGTCTGCCTGGCAGCATGAGCCAGCCTGGGTCTGGTACAAAAGGGGCTTTCAGTCCAAATGTCTCCAAGAATCATCACAGAATGGTTTGGCTTGGAAGGCACCCTAAAGATCATCTAGTTCCAACCCTGCTGCCACAAAGAGCCAAAAGACAAAACTGGAGGGGCCATAAGGGCTCTGTCTCCTTTTCCCTGTGTGTCAGCACAAGGGTACAGCCCAGGGTCACTGCCAGAGCACGTGTCCCCTTCCTGATTGCCTCCTCTTCCATTACCATGACTGGCTTGCCCTGGTTTGCTCTCACACAGGACCCTGTTTTGGGGTGCTCCTCCCCTTGGTGCCACACAGCCCACTCTGAGGTGATGCTGGGCAGGTGCTAGGCCTCTCTCCTTGTAGCTGGTGTAAGAACAGAGAGATTTGGGGGGGGGCTGCACAGAGACCCTCAGGATGTGGCACCAGCTCCACTGCAACTTTTGCCCCCACAAAATGAAAACGCTGCCTCTCTGGTGTCTGCAGCAGGGACAGCGTGTGGCAGGTCCTGCTGCAGGGTTTGTGTCACCAGGAGTGCCCCTGTGGCACTGCACACCCCTGCACACCCCTGCACACCCCTGCACACCCCTGCACACCCCTGCACACATTGCTGGTGGCTCTCCAGCACGAGCAGCTGAGCAGGGGATGCAGGCAGCTGCCTCCAGCTGCCCTCACTCCTGTGCTTGCCCTCCCCAGCTGTCAGGCTCAGCTGCCTTGCCCTTAACCCCTCGTGCTGCTGCTGAAGGTGTGCAGGAGGGAGTGTTGTGCAGGATGAGGAGAACAACAGTCACAGGGAGCTTGGCAGTTCAGAACAAACCGCCGAGGAAAGGAGGCATTTCAGTGCTGAACTGCATTAGGGTGGCGTGGCTGAGGGTGTGGGCTGAGCCCGCTCTGGAGCTGGGCTTCCCGAGGTGGGAGTAGGGCAGGAGGTGTTTGATGGGGCAAGAAATATTCCTTCCTGTCATGTTCTCCCTGTCTTGAGTCTTAGTGCTCTCCCTGGGAGCATTTGCTTGGTTTGTGCTGGTATGACATTGGATTGGGTCAGTAGTGACAGGGAGAGGGGACAGAGGCACCCGTCCCTGTGGGATGTGCCACTGCAAAGGTGGACTTTTTGTCTCTAGTGTGGCTGGTGCTCCCCAGCTGGGACAAGGGAACGTGATGGGATGGCCAGGTGATGTGGATTGCTGTAGCTGGAGTCTGCAGAGCAATGTGAGCTGGGCTGTGCAGTGGGTGCAGGCAGGGGGAGGACATGCAGAGGACAGAAAGAGGCACAAGCAATTAAAAATAGCTGTAAAAAACGGTGAGGGGAAGGGCTGTTTCTGAACCCGCAGCCTTGGGCACTGTGGGAGGCTGTGCAGGACTTCCCAAATGGGAATATCCAAATCTGAGCGCCCGTGGGTGGGGGGTGACCTCTCCCAGGCTCCTGCCGTGGGCAGCAGCTCACTCCCAGTCCTGGGGCACTGGGCAGGGCTGGAGCTGGCACAGGAGGATGTTCCTGCCCTGTGCCAGCGGGGCAGGTCTGAGCAGGGGTGTGGTGCCAGGGTGGCAGCAGCTGTAAGGAAAAGGAACAGGTAATCATTGTGGGAGCAGCAGGGCCTCATCCAGAGACATCCACCTGCCCTTTGCGTTGGAGAAATCTTGTGGGATCCCCAGGAACTGGATGAGGGGCAGGCAAATCCTCAGGAAAAGCCACATCAAACCTATCATGGGTGATCCTGCCACATCCTCCTGCCATAGCATCCCCTTCCACTGTGCCTCCCCTCTCTGGCACTGTGCTTGTGTGGTTGAACACCTTGGCCTTCTCTTGCTCTTTGCAATGTGTTGTGGTTGGGCTTGGACAGGGGGGCAAGGCATTGCTGGCCCCAGAAAAGTTAATGGTTTTAATTTTGATTTAATGGTCTGTTTCTACTTTCCCCAGCACTGAGCCATCAATACAAACAGCTGCAGACTGGGGAAAGGCTCAGATCTGGGGTCTCAGGTGAAGGACTGGAAGCACTCCCAGAGGAGAAGTGAAAGCTGGTTTGATCTCATGCTCCTTTCTGTCTCCTCACAAGCTGCTGTGGTTGCCCAGGCCCTGGGGGCAGCACCCAGCCAGCAAGGCAGGCTCTGTCCCACCACTGCTGCTGCTCCTGCCCCATGGGCCCTCCTGGGTGCTCTGGAGCTCCTTCAGATAAATCGAGGCAGATATAATGAATAATGGGAACATTCCCCTAAAACAGGGATGGGACCTTCCTCTGTGTCCCACCCTGTGCAAAACAGTCTGAATCATCTCTGAGCTTTCAGCTGTGTTGGAGTCTTTGTCCCATGGTGACTTTGGGACAGCCACACAGGGTGCCAGGTGCCTCTTAAAACTCAGCAGGGTCCCCCCTCCTATTTTGCTGCACAACAAGCAGGACAACATCAGGAGAGAGAAGCAATTCAGCTGTTTTCACTCTTTTTTTCCAAACTGAACCCTTACGGAAAGACTTTTCTTTAGAATTCCCAGGGAGTTGGGCTAAAATTTAAACAATTAAAAAGGTACTTAAAAATAGAAAGCAGGAAACTTTGAGATCCACTGAAATCCTTGTGAAAACCAGGGACCTGTTGCTGAGTGCTGGGAAATTGTGGGGGCTGCAGCCCAGTGCCCTCCCATGAGTTTCAAGCCTCCATCCTGCCATGGACACCCAGGGATGGAGAAGTGAAGCCACACAAGTCTTGGGGTGACTTTTCTTCTATCTTGTGCTGCCAGGGTGACAGAAATTTGGGGCTTCTGGGATTGGAGGGGTTTATACAACTGTGAACACAGCGAAGCTCCCTGGGATGGAGAGCCCAGGGCTGAGTGGAGATGCAGTGAGTCACCATTTCCAGCTCTTTAACTGTACAAAGAGATTAAAGCTGCAGGGAAATGTTCCCTCCAAAACCAGCTGACAGATTCGGGCTGGGCTATGGGCAGTCTTTTTTTTTTTTTTCTTTGTTATTATTTTTAATGGGAAAGTGCCTGCAGGCCAGAATTCCAGATGGAGGGGCTGACTGGGAAACGCTGAGTCTTGGTTTGTGAACGCAGGTGCCAAAAATGAGATAATCTGGAAAAATCTAAACCTGCAGTGCCTGTGACTTGGAAAGAAGAGCAGGAGCATGTGTTGGGGAGAGGAATGTGTCCCTTCACTGCCTGATCCAGGACACCACGTGCACGGGGAGGGCACTGCCTGCATGTGCCCTGTCCCTGGCTGGGCAGTGCCCCTCCGTGTGTTTTGGGGTGTGTTTTGGGCACTGAAGGTGCCAGGAGGAGGCTGGGTGATGTGGCTGTGATGGTGCTGGTGCTGCACATCTCTGCCCCCCCAAGAATGCTGTCCCCAAGGTCGTTATGTCGTGTTCATCTCTGGGCACACTGGCATGCCCGTGTCCCTTCCTTGCATGGGCACAGTTTGTGTGGCTGCTGTCCCCTGTGGGAGCTCCAGCTGGGCAGGATCCCAGGAACTGAGGCTGTCACCTGCAGGATCCACCCCAGGAACTGAGGCTGTCCTCTGCAGGATC
>JAHLSL010000074.1:2933749-2948785 GCA_025920805.1 Petroica traversi
CTCTGAGTTGTGTTTGGAGGCAGTGGGGCTGTCCTGACTGCTCTGAGATGATGTTTGAGAGGCAGTGGCGCTGTACTGGCTGCTCTGTGATGGTGTTTGGGAGGCAGTGGGACTGTCCTGGCTGCTCTGAGCTGGTGTTTGGAGGCAGTGGGGCTGTCCTGACTGCTCTGAGCTGGTGTTTGGAGGCAGTGGGGCTGTCCTGGCTGCTCTGAGCTGGTGTTTGGGAGGCAGTGGGGCTGTTCTGATTTCTTTGGGTGATGTGGTTCAGCCTGGGGGGGGCCTCTCTGAGCTGGCCAGGCTGAGATGAAGGTTTGGGGAGCTGGTGGGCAGCACAGCACCCAGTGCCCCCGAGCCCCATTGCTGTGGGGCAGCACCTGCTGCTCCCTCCTGAGCTGCCCCTGGGGAGCCCATGGGATTTACAGCCTGGAGCATCCTCCTGACACTTTCTCTAGTCCTTGTAGGGAATGCAGACAAGGCTGGGAGGACCCTTGGTGTCCTGCAGGTTTGTGTCCAGCAGAGCTGCCCTGAACACATCCTGTGTAAAACCTCCAGGAAGTATGACCCGGCATTACTGTTTTAGGTTTGTAAAGCAGGGGATTAGGTGTAACAGAGCCAAACAGGCACAAATGAATCCCAAAAACACCAAGTGTGCATGGCAGCTCTGAAATGTTTCTTTCATTCACACCTGAAGCCAAGCTCTGCCTTCTTAGAGGTGGCTGCCCCCCAGCAGCTCCTGTGATGGTTCCCGAGGATCCTTTGAGAGTTTATTCAGCAACAGCAGCAGCAGCGGCTTGTAATTCAGGTCTCTTCACTTCCTCAGCAAATGCAGCCACTTGCCCTCCCTGGCTTCTGTCAGGTGTGTGGACACCTTTTTCTGGGTGCTGGTCCCAATCCACGTGAGACTCTGTAGGGTGGATGGTGATGAAGACCTGAGTCAAGTGCTGAGAGCTTCATCCCCCCCCTTGGTGTGATTGTGGTGCAGGTCTGCCCCAAAACATCTCTCAAATATTGATTCTTACATATATCTATATAGCTATATTTTTTTCTGCAATCTCTTGAGGAGAATTTCAGCCTAATTGGAATTAGGTGTCTAAATACCTTTCAGGATTATGTCTTGGCTCTCCTGTGCCTCTGAACACAGCACTGCCACATCACCCTGATGCTGGAAGGACATCAAACCCCAGGGTGAGCTCTGTCATGGGGAGTGGGGTGATGGGAGCAGCTGGGGTGAGGCAGGAAGAGGCAGGACATCCCTCTTAGACCTCCCAGGAAATACTAACTCAGCTTCTTTCATGTCGTGGTGCAGCCCATGACAGGCAGACATCGTGTGACAGCTCAGCATGACTGACTCAGGAGCTGATTTGCCATAGACACCTTCTGTATTCAGTAGGAATGAGGTGTTTCTCCAGAGAGCAGGTCAGGACATTGCAGCTCCAGCTCTGCCACCCCACCTTTCCGATTGCTCTCTCCAACAATTAGGCAGCTTGAATCCATCCAGCCCCTCATTCAAGAGCTCAGTAATCTCACAGGACATCCTGTAGCTCAAGGAGGAGTTTAAATGAGGGGCTTTCTTAGCTTGGCAGAGGCTGAGCAGACCCCAGAGAGCTCCCGTGCTGGGGGAAGAGTCTGTTGCCAAGTCGTAGGAGGAATTCCCACGTTCCTATTCCTTCCTGCTGCCTGCCAAACGCTTGTCCTGTCCACAAAAGCTGATGTATTTGGTAGGATTTAACCTTTGCTCATAGAAGTGAATAACGGAGGTCTTTTACTTTTGGTTTCTGGGTGTAAATTCACAGCTCAGTGCTGGTTCTGCATGCACAGCACGGACCCGTGGTGGGAAAAAACGGAGGAGGAACAGAGGGAGATTTCGCTTGGGTGAAATCCTTTGTAGCCACAGCTGGGAGCCTGCAGAGAACTGCCCCTCCCTCCTGCCCTGATGAAGCCCCAACCAGGCTTTAGGTGCCAACCAGACCTCACCATTCCAGCAGAAGCACAAAGGCAGCCCTGTGGGATGTGGAATTTGGGATTTCTCACGCCCAGAGTCGCTGCAGGCCCTGCCTGGATGGATGGACAGGCTCCCGCATTTTCCCTGTTGGCAGCAAGGAGTTTCAGGGAGCAGAAATGCTCCTTTTGGTTGCTTCTTTTCATGCCTGCCACAGAAGACACAACTAGCACTGTTTTCTCTGCCCTAGACCCTCTGTTTGTTCTCCAGTTTGTGTTCTGTGGGACAGTCCTGGTGACACCACTGCTGGTGGCTGCCACCAGTCATCAGCAGCACCCACAACTACTGAAATGGGGTGTGAACCACAGCCTGGCCACCTCTGTGTGGGGCTGACCTGGTCTGGGGGAGGTGAGCATGACCCAAAGCCCAGCTCCTAAGTCTATTCAAAGAAGAAAAGAGAAAACCAGCAGGTCCAGCCATGGCCTGAACTCATTTTTGGAGGCCATCAGCCATGGCCCATGGGTGGGAGCAGCAGGAGAGCAGCTTGCACAGAGAAGAGAGGTCCCTGAAATCCCATGGTGAGGGTTCTACCATGCTGAAGGTGCCCCAGCAGATCCCCTCCTCACTTGGGCCTCAGTGTTTGCTGGTTTGGTCCCTCAGTGAAGCTGCAATGAGCTCCAGAGGAATTTTGCTGCTCTGTGGTGTTCCCCAAGTGTTGGGTTGTGCCACACTGGGCAGGGACAAGCCATGAACCAAAGCCCAGCATCATCCTGCACCCAGTAATGAGCCAGAAGTTGCCCTGGTCCAGGTCAACTTTTCATCAGGGCAGTGTGTGGCCTCCAAAAAGCTGGAATGACTCAGTCTGCAGTGCTGCTCCAGGATTTGGTTCTAATTAAAGGGACACCCATGTAGGTGACCCCAGGGCGCTCCTCCCATCGGGGTGGGGAGAAGCTGCTGATGGAGTGAGGCTCTTGGCTGGGGGGTTTGCTTAGGAGTGGGTTTGCAGTGGGACCCTGGGGGAGCAGCACGGAAAGGTCCAACCTTACCAGTGTTTGCTGTTCCTCTACCAGCAATTCCTCCCTGGAGCTAAAGTTCTGTGAGATCAGCAGAAGCAGGGGCAAGGCTGAAGTGGTTTTTGCTGTGAGCATGTGGAAATCACACCCGCAGGAAGATGGGAATTGGAGTAATTGCCCCCAAAATGACAAGGTGCTGATTGTAAGCACAGCCCATGGCATTGCAGCTGGCCCAGGGGTTATGACCAGTGCCATAACCCCACAGAATTCTCTTTCCTTGCCTATCTGTGTAAATCTCTGCTCTCCCACCAGTGCCTGCCCTCAGCACTCCCTGAAAATTGCCCAAAAATTCCATCTTGGTGCAATTTAGGATACGCTCCAGCCTGCCCTGAGCACATCTGGTATCTGTGCGTCGGGTGATATTAATCACAGCTTGAACACAGCCAAGTGCTAAACGGCAGAGCCCTCCCACCTCCCCCCTGCAAACCAGGGTTGTTTCCATGCTCCAGCAATAAAATGAACCTAGCATTCCCGGGCAGGCGGTGATCTGGCAGCAGCCACTGCTGTGTGGGATGAAGGGATGAGGAACGCTCTGAAACGGGCCAAGAAACCATGTGCTTCTAGGAGTTTCTGAAATCCCTGCAGAGTTTGAAGCTATTTTCTAGCCCTCCTCGTTCTCTGGATCCGTGGCTGTTCCTGCTGCTGCTCCCTCTGCCCCGGAATTTTGTGCTGAGGCCTCGCTGTTTTGGGTGTAAGTGCTGCTCCCTGTTTCCAGGAAGGTAAACACCCCTCCCTCGCCCTGCTTGGCTGTGCAGATATCAAAGTGCTTCGCCAGGCAGGGGGGAGATGTTGTTTCTGCTTTGCAGATGAGGGAGAGAGGAGCTGCAGAGGCTGCTGAGAAATCCATGGGAATCTGCTCGCTTGGAGGGTGCCTGTGGTTTTGCTTCAGGACACTTAGTGGCTTCCTTTAGTGTTGGGCAATAAGCAGGCAGGACTGGCATAAAGGATATTTTTGCTCCCCTCTTTCAGGGGTGACCACACAGCAGACAGTGGGCAAAACCCCACCAGCACCATGCTGGTTGTGTTGCCCTCAAAGGGGAGCCTGGCCCAGATTTGCCCCCAGGTTCCCCAGTTTGTGGCTGATTAAAAGAAAAAGGCAAGAAGAAAAAAATGCAGAAAAAGAAATCAAAACTGCGTTTTCAGCATAGTTGGCGCCTCAGCCACTGAGGTTGCTGTGCTTTCAAGGGAGGCAGCCCCAGCACGGGTGCCTGGGAGGAATGGGGGGGGCGAGAGCTCCTGTGTGGTGCCTTTGATGTTGGAGGCTCTTGCCCGCGTTACCCGGGGAGAAACTCAAGTGCTTTTCATGTCTGGTGGTGAGGGAGGCAGAGAGCCAGGAGGCATCTGCTTCGTGAGACCTTTTCGGAGGGAAGTGAGCAAAACTTTTCAGAAGTTGAGGGGAGGCTCTCTGGGGCAGCAGCTGAAATAGGTGCTGAAGCATCCTTGGCTCTCGCGGGCGCTGGGCAGCGTGCATTGTCCTCATCCTTGGCTGAGTAAGTCTCTGCTTGAGCTCTCCCCAGCCTCGGGGAGTAAAAAGCTGTGGCAAGGGTGGTGCTGGGGTCTCCACGCTGTGCCAGGGGGGATTTGTGGAGTGGGGAAGCTGAGCGTGGCCGTGCGATGAGTACATGGGGGCTTTGAGGGGTAAGGAGGGGGAAAAACAGAGCAGTGGCTTAGCAGGGGGGAAACAGCAGCGAGGTGATGCAGGCACTGTCACAGGGGAGCGATTTGTCAGGGTCTGTGCTGAGGGAGGAGGCAGAGCCGACTCTGCCACCACTCAGGCTCCCTGTGGGGTGGGATGTGCTGGGCTGAGTCTGCACCACGGCCCAAGCAGGCAGAGAGTGGGACAGGGGAGTCACAGAGGCTGGTGTCAGGTCCTGGGGGTGAAATGGGGTGCTGGCAGCCCTGACATGATCCAGGGATGGGGGCTGCCTGAGGTGGCAGCTGCCAGCAGGATGGGACCCCGATGCAGATGGGCCATCCTCACCCAGCTCCTGCAGTTCTGTGGTGAAAAGGGGCTCTGGCTGCTGGCAGTGCCCTGTGCTGGGGCTCGGGAGCCCTGCCCCAGCCAGAAGTGTGGTTTGCATCTGTGCAGGTGGTGGGAAGGGGCTGCCAGAGCCTCAGCAGCCTGGCAGATGTGTGGCTGTGAGGACTCTCTGCCTGCATTGGAGATGCTCTCACGTTACTTTTGGCAGATGCATTTCTATGACATCTCAGGGAGTGTCTGGTGACATAAGGGAGGCCTGGCAGCCCAGGGTGGCCTCACTCCTTGGTTTCTGCTCTGCAAATTGGCTCTGAACTGATGTGGAAAAGGAACTTCCTGGTGTTCGATGGCCCCTTGTCCTGATGAACACTGGGGAAAACCCATCTCCTGAGCGTCCTTGTGTGTGCTGCTGGGTGCAGGGCTCCTGTCCCCTGCCCTTTCCTGGGGCTCTCAGTGCCCGAGTGGGAAGTGCTCCCCAAAAACAGCCTCCTGCTCTCCCCGCCTCTTGCCCATCCTGCCCCAGCACTCGCAGCAGCCCCCAAGCCTGAGCTGCAGCCTGTGCCCAGGTCACACATCCCCTATGCACTGTGGGGTGCCTGGGATCACCCAGAGCCCTGGGGACACCCCAGCCACTGCAAAAAGGGCAGGGGTGTCGGGGTGCCACATGGATGGGGACACTGCGAATGTGGGGATGCCACAAGGTTGGAGACGCCAAAGGGGTGATGACACTCCAGGGATGTGGATGCCATGGGGATGGGGACAGCACAGGGAAGGGGGCACATGGGGATGTCGTTGGAATGTGGACACCAAGGGGACAGAGACACCACGGAGTTGGGGACAGCGTACATGGGCATGGCCGGCTGCCTGCCAGGGGAGAGCTGATCCCTTCCTGGGAGGAATGTTGCTCCGCTGGGACAGCAGAGAGCGGGACTCGCCTCCCCCGTGCCGGGAGCGTCCCCCGCGGGTTTCTCATTAATTGGCTCCTTTGAACCAGCCCCGGCCAAGCCCGGCCCGGCCCCGGGAGAGCTGCGGCCGCCGGTGAGTGCGGGGGAACGGGGCTGGGGATGCCCGCAGTGGGGGCTCGGTGGTCCCTGGGGTCGGGATCCTGGGGGTGGCAGCCAGGTCGCACCACATTCCCATCCCGCAGTGTCCCTGCAGTTTGTTCTGTGCTGTTGCGACGCTGGAGTTTTGCAAACTGGTCCAGCTCCAACCCTCACATTTTTTTCCTTCTACTTTTTTTTTTTTTAATAGTTTGAAAGCCCCTCTGCATCCTTGTCTCGCTGATCCTGACAGCTTTTTGCCCAGTGAGTGTGACATGAATTTTTAGGTGACATGGGGGACCACCCAGACTTGCCAAGCACAAGGGTTTTCCCTCTTGCCTTAGTCTGGCAGAGTTTGGGGGTGCTGGGCATGGCAGCCCGGGCTGTGTCAGTGTGAACCCCCAGGAGCTGTTCTTTCCCCCTGTATCCCAATATCTCCCTGTCAAACAGCCAGATGAAAGGCTTCACGCCAGAGGATTTCAGGCTAGGCTTTTTATATCCATCCCAGTGTGACCACGCTTCATTTAGGGAAGGAGCATCCGGGATGGATCTGGGCTGACGTATTCAGGGCTGAGACTACCTCGGCTCAGCCGGAGCAGATCGGGGCCAGGGGAGCAGCTGGGATCCAATGGGGCCGGGGCTGCTGCCCTGGGCTGTGACTTCCAGCACACACCGAGCTCTTCTGATGGGATTTCTTGGAGATTTCATCCATGCTGTGTCCACCATTCTGTAAACAGCAGGTCATTCCATCTCCCCCAAACCCCCTGTTTGGAGCCACGGATATCCAGCAGTCCATGAGCTGAGCAAGCCGTGTGCCCTGCACGGAGCTCTGGGCTTGCTGCTGCTTCCCAGGGTCAGCTGGCAGGAGCACACGGAGCAGAGGAGGACAGGAACAGCCTCCCATAGCACCAGGCAAGTTTTGGGTTAAAGTTGCCTAATCTTATGGAATTCCTGCTGCTGTGGATGGTGGGTGCAGCTCTGTGGTGGGAGGGGTTGGATGTGCTGTTGGATGTGCTGGCTGAGAGTCCTGGGTTTCCTGGTGCTAATAACTGTTGGGTGGTTGGGCTAAATTCCCCTGGGAGAAAGGTGAGCCAGGAAATGGGACATTTGTGTGTACAGGCAACACTGAGCTGAGCTTTGGTTTTAGACAAGGTAAAAATGCAAGAAAGCAAGAATTATGATTATGTGTGAAGCCCTAAGCGGTGCTGCCTTGTCCAGGGGTGATTCCAGATAGTAGGATACAGCAGCCAGGAGGAGTACAGCTGCCCAGGGTGTGTGCCCTGCTGTAGGGGCATCCTGAGTGCAGATAAGGCCATGTCACGGCAGATAAAAGAAGTTTGGAATTAAAAATAAGCTCCCTGGGAGCTGTGACCTCTCCCATGCTGTTGTAGGTGCCATCCTCGATTTCCTACGTGCAGATCAAAATCCCTGTGTGGCTGTGGGGCTCGTGGGTAGCTCTGTGGTGGGGTTTGAATTGTGTTTGACCCCAAAGCCCCTCAGCACATACCCTCTGACAGGATTTGTGCTGGCCATGGCTGGAGGAATGCACATGTGGCAGGGTCTAATGGCTTGGTGGCCAATAACCCGGCAGCAGCGGTTCCTGGACGCCTCTCCACGGGGAATCCAGACTTCCCTTCTCTGAGCACGGTGGAATTTTTATAGCCTGTGGTTTTAAACGCTGTGATTTCCGTATGGCCCCGACGCCGAATGCAGCCCTGTCAAAGCTGAGCTGGGGCTGGCTGAAACACGGGCTGGAGCTGCTGCTCCTTGGGTAACGTGGACAGGGGAAAGGCTGGGCTGGGAAAGGGAAGGCTGGTTCACTGCTGGGTGCTGTGATCTTGTGGCTGAATTCAACTGTGCTTTATTTCATTTATCTCCAAAATTTGTCCGGCTTTGTGGAGTAGAGTACAGTAAAACAACCTCGTTTGTTAAATAATCACCCAAATGGGAGTGAAAGAGTTAATCTTGCAAATACAGCTCAGTGGTGTTCTAGGAGAGCACGTCCAAAAATCAGGAGGGAGTGGGCATGGGGCATTTCAAGGTACCAGGGTCGAGGGGCCAGGCTGGCAAACCCCACTTGCCCCAGGGACACAGCTGTGACCTGGGAGGGACGTGGCACTGTGGATGTGTGCCCAGCTGGCAGCAGGGAGGCGAAGGCAGAGAAGGTTCAGCCACATCTGGTGGGTGTGAGCACCCTCTGCTTCCCAGCAGCACCCCTGGCTTTGTTCCCTGGGGTCCCTGTCCTCATGTGGATGAGGCAGAGTTCTGCCATTGACGCCCTGAAGATCTCTGCTGGCTCATCCTTATCATCCCACAATGCCAGGCAGTGCTGGGGTGCTCACAGATCCCTCACTGTGCTCTTGGTGATCTCTAGGAAGGGGTGCAGCCGGTGGGAAATCAGCAGTGGTGCTCTCTCCAGCCCCTGAAAACCACTGGCCAGGTCTGGCTGCTCTAGGGGTGCTTTGGGGCCATCCGATTTTCCAGGCTGAGACATCCACATCCCTGAGGTGCTGCTGCAGGGATGCTGCCTGGGTCCAGCCGCCTCCACCCAGCTCTCCCTTCTCACAGACTTGTGGAAAAGTGATTTCCCTTCCTATTTTCTGGCCCCTTCTCAAACACAGACTGGGTTAACTCTTGCTGTAAATGCAAAACTCGCTGGAGGGCCCCGGTCAGGCGGGGCTGTAAAAGCCACATTTTCTTTGGGAATCGGATTAAGGCCCCTTTTTCTCCGTGCTGGGCGGATACTGTGCGGGTGACATGAAGTCTCTCTTTGTCCTGGATGGTATTTCTGGCCCAGCTGCAGTGGGTTAACCCTTTGTCATCCCACACCGTCCTGGTGATGAATGGCCCTTTGCTAAGCAACAGGGACCTTTTCCTGGGGTGGTGGCACTGTGGGGGCACTGTGGGCTGTGTCCTCCCCCTGCCCAGCTGGGGGATGAAGTGCAAAGCCTTGGTGCCTGGCTAGGGGACATGTCTGTGGGACGGGGACCTGCCCTAACGCTGTTCCCACTGCCTTTCTTTGCCATTTTCCGTCTCTATTCCCCAAGATAAATGGATGGGACTTTGTGCCCCAGTCCTGCACTGGCACCAGAGGTGTCTCCGTGCTGGGGCAGCCCCAGGCTGCCTGGATGGCACAGGAGGACATGGGTGGGACAAGGAGGGGGCAGCAGCGGCACTGAGAGCAGAGGCCAGGCCAGCTGGCGGAGCACAAGAGCTGCCTGTGTGCTCCTCGGAGGGCAGAGTCCATGTCAGAGCAGCTCCCAGGGCATCAGTGCCCAGCCTGGCGTGGCACTGGGCTGGGGCAGGAGCGTCCCTTTTCCAGGAGAGCTCCTGGAAAACCACCCAGGAGCAGGGTGATGGCGGCAGAGAGCACCCACAGGGATCCCAGGAGCCCTTGGCTCTGCTGCCCAGGATCCAAGGAGGTGTCTTGGCTTGGGACTCAGTGCTGGGCTCTGTGGCCAAGCACAAACTAAGGTAATTTCATTTCCGTGCCCTGGAGTCTGGTGGCTGTGGGCATCTCACCTCGGGGCTCGGGTCCATTTTTACTTTGTTTCCCCACTGTGCCGATTTGTTGCATCACCTCGGATCCCTGCGCTGCTGCTGCGAGCCTGGCTTGGCTCGTTTGTTTATACAAAAGCCAAATGGTAGCGGGGAACATCCCTTTGTGGTGGCCTGGAAAAGCTGCCAGGGGCCGGCAGAGCTGGCTCCCTGCAGCGCTGATCCTGAGCTGTTATCAGGGAGCCTCCTGATAAGAGCAGAGCAGGGATTTCCCCTGAGGGGGTTCTGGACCGTGTCAAAGTGGCATCAGGAGTTCCCCAGCAGCGGGGGAGTGCAGCCCACGGGCCTGAATTCTCCGTGTCCCTCTTTCTGCTGAGTCTCAGGCCGTGATCACCCCAAGGCTGATGGAGGGTGCCACCATGTCCCAGATCTGACGCAGCAGCAGATGGGCACCGAGCAGGACTCGCTCACTGCAGGGAGCAACGCGCTTCCCTCCCACCCCTGCTCCTCCTCCCCCCATCCTCCTGACCTTTTCCCATCAAAATACAAAGCGCTATTATTCGGAGCAAGGCACCTCCATCCGAGGAGACAGCTGGCGCTGCAGCAGCTTGCTGGGGATGGGTTGTTATTAATTAAGCTGCAGGAGACAGCCCGGCAGCTTGAATGGAGTTTTCCTTCTTTTCAGGGTTAGGATGCCCTAAATTCTTTCTTTTTACCTCCAAACGGGTGTTTATAGGTTTAAAAGGGGCAGCAGACAAAGGATGGGGAAGGGCCCATTTTGTGCAGCTTGCAGGGACGTGTATCCCTGCACGTGGCCTGCAGGGACCTTTGGACACCCAGCACCTTCTTTGCAGCTTGGTTTGTGCCAGGGGGCTGCTGTGACCCCTAGGGATGTCACTGCCACTTTGGGGTGAAACAGTTTAAACTACTTGAACAAGTTTGGGGTGATTCTGGCAATCGAATTTTTCACTCCCTGCTGTTCTCCCTCGCAAAAGTGATTTGTTTTCACCAAACCCATCCTCTGTTCCTGCTGCTGGGTCTGCTTTCACCGTGCTGCTGGTGGAGAGAGGAGCAGAGACAGGGAGGAGGATGATGGGGCTCTGGGAGGGGCCCTTTGGAGAGTGAGATCTATGTAGGCTCCATCTGCTCCCTGTCTCTCCACAGGGCAGGGATACGGGGGTTTGGTGGGGTGAGATGCAGAGAGTTTTGCTTTACCCCTTTTGAGGATTATTTTTACTTTGTGATAGTCTGTGGGGGTGCTTGGGAGCAGATCGTGCCCTTGAGGAGGAGGGGTGAGGATTTCTCCTGAGCAGCCAAAGCAGCCAAGTGTGTTTCATTGGGCATGGCTGGGCTGTGTCATCTGCAGAGCTGGCCCAGGGATTTGAGCAGCAGTTTTGGTGCCAAGGCAGACCTGCCCCTGCTGAGCAAAACCTGTGCTCAGAGCTGAGGCCACAGCAGTAAATGGGAGATGCTTGGTGTCAGTCCAAACCAGCACAATAGTGCCCAGAACAGTGTTCCCAGCAAGGGAAAAGGAGTTAGGGAGGAATAGGGTTCTTTCTTGCTTTTTCCCAATATTTTTGACTGCGGAGTGTGTTCCTAGCTAAGCCTGTTCCCTTTTGGAAAGGGGATTGGTGAATTGCTCAGCAGGGCGAGGAGCCTCTGCTTGCCCCACTTAAGGGATCCTGCAGAAGATCTGCAGGAATGTGCCAGAGGAAGGGAGGCTGCTGCAGGGCCTCTGCTGGGATGTGACACCAGGAACCGAGGCACGGCCTCCCCAGGGAGGGGGTGACTCACACCAAGGACACGGTGCCAGCTGTGCCTGATGGCTGCTGACAGCGTGTGAAATCATTCCTTCCTTCCTTCCTGGAGAGTGGGAGCGGCCTGGAGATGTCCAGCTGGAGGAGACTCTGGGCTCTGGTGTGGTGGAAGCTGGGATGGCCCTGGGTATAACGTGGGTTCAGCAGAACAGCCATGGGGCAGGGATGATGGAGGGTCTGGATCCTGCTCCTGGCCAAGGGTGGCTGGTGGTTGCTCCCTGTGCTGGCTCAGGATGTCCCTGAGCTCTGGAAGGCTCTGGGATGCTCCTGGCAGTGCCTGCACCCCGTGTTAGTCCTGCTCACTGCCCTTCCTCCAGGGAGATTTAAGCCACCAAAGAGCTGCTTTCAGGGAGGGAGTGGTGGGATACCTGCAGAGGTGTGTCTGACATGGGCTGCTCAGAGGAGCTGTCCAGTGACAGAAACCAGGTAGCTTAGAAGAAAAAAAACCCAGCATTATCTTTGGGCTTGGGAGTTCAGTACAGCCAGAGAGGAGGAAATGTCATTGATCTGTGGGTCTTGGAGATGTTGTGGGGACCATGGTGGCTGCCTGCCAGAGCCCTCCCTGGGAGGAAACACTTGCAGACCTGCACTCAAGCTCTTAGAAAAGTGTTGGAGTTGGTTTTGGATGTTCCCGGCATTGAGGGATCTTTTCTGTTCCTTCTAGAGGTGATGGTGTCTCTTTCAGTGCTAAAAGAAATTAAATTTTGGTCTTGTGATCTGTGAGCTCATGTCCTTTTCTCGGTCATGCTGCTTTCCACTGAGTTTGCTGGTGCTCTACCAAGGTCTCTGGATGTGCTTTTCATTCTGTTATTGATCTGAGATTATAAATATAGCTGGCAGAATTTCCATCTGTCTGTCAAAGTCACAGGGGACTGGCGGGTAGTCAGCATTGCAGCAATATTGAAAGAGCAAAAATTATTTCATAAGCCCTAACGGTGCACTTTTAACTGGGGGTTGCTGAGGTGCAGTGAAATTGGAAATGTCCCTTCAGCATTCCTGTGAGAGAACACGTCCTGCTCCTGCTGCCTGCACCCAAGGGATTTGATGTTTTCTTAAGAGCTGGGCAGCTTGGGGTGAAGTGACTTTGTTGGCAGGTCTGGGTAGTGCTCGTGAAGCTGCCTTCATTTACACATCTTGGTTATTCCTCAAAGCTGGGGATTCATGGTTGGAGCTGGCCAAGAGCAGAGCATTGCCCAGGGCTGCTGGGGGACAGCCCCACTGCTGGGCAGTTCTCTGCTGCAAGGACTGGGCTTGGGATTGTCCCCAAAACTGAAACCCTCATTGCTGGATCCCTGAGCATCAGTGCTGGATCACTTTCTCCAGTGAGCCCTGCACAGTGTGGCTGTGACATGGGGACCTACTTTCACCTGCAGGGATGTCCCATAAAGCAGCACACACTGGATTGTGTAAGTCAGGAATCTTCCTTAATATTTCAGATTAGTTGTGAGACTAAAAGCTGGATCTGTAGTTAGTTCAAATCCCTGGGTACAACTTAAAACAGCAATAGGCCTCTTTAGAATTGCTCCTAACTCTGATTATCAGTTTTTTCTAAGAGAAGAACAATGAGTTTGTGATTTTAAAACCCTTAATTAAGGGATTTGGATCCAGTTCTTGGCTGTGCTGTAGGATTTCTGTGTGACCCTGGGCGAGTCACTTAATCCCTCTCCAGTTCATCTGCACTGTAGGGGTGAAGCTGCTTCCTTCCTCTGCCTGTGCTCAGAGCCAGAATCGAGCAGTGGGAGAAGTGCAGGCTCCTTGCAGGGATGGAGATGCTTCTGTAAGAACAAATCCCAGAGTTTGTCCGGGCTGTTTGTCACTCTGCGAGTGCCTCCTCTGTGAGAACACCCCAAAGTCACCAAGAGCCATCCTGGGGACCAGCAGTGCTGCCAAAGCCCGGCTGCACTGGCTGAGAGGCCGAGGATGACACTTTGTTGTCCTGAGCTCCTCGCTCACCACCTGTTGCTCCTGGGAAGGAGATGTGAGTTGAAACAAAATAGTTTCTTTTAATTAATTTGGGAAACAACTTGTACACAGTGTTGGGTTCCCATGTGTCCTGGTTTTTTTCCCTGGGAGTGGTGAGGCCCTGGCACAGGGTCCTCACAGAAGCTGTGGCTGCCTCATCCCTGGAAGTGTCCAAGGCCAGGCTGGACCTGCTCTAGGGGAAGGTGTCCCTGGCCATGATTGGAATTAGATGGTCTTTAAGGTCTCATCTGTGTTTCTGTGAAATGCTTTTGCAAAGGTTCAGTGACCATGGGGAGAACTTTTCTATGGTTATTTTTGTTCTCTCACAGGCAAGACTAAAGTATTCCCATGATTTCAATCTGAAAAAACGAACTCTGAGGAGCGAGGAGTTGGTTACGTGGCTGAGCACGCCATGTTCACCCCTTTGCTGGTCTTGCTTTGGGCACAGGAACCCTGTGCTGATGTTTAACTCAGATTTGGTCAGCTTCATGGCAGGGACAGGGAAAACACATCTCATCTGCAAAGTCCACCCGCACCTGAGATCCTCCTTTTTCTCATTGTGCAAGCACAGCACCCAAGTGAGCCGGGCACAGCCTTTTCCTGCCTTTCTCCAGCTAAAACAAGGCTGAAGTGACTTGCAAACAGACCCAGCTGCTCCTTGGGCAAGCCTGGTTTGGCATCTAGCATTGGATTTTCCTGGAGATTAGAGAGATTAAAACACTAATGCCCATTGATAGGGGTTAAAGCTTTAATAAGTCATAAAAAGTGGCGTAATCTGGCAGAAAGCTGTGCGCAGCTGCAGCATTAGCAGATTGAAGCTGGGTTTCCTGGCTGGGTGCTGGGTGAAGGCTTCTCAGAAATTGGTATTTGTGGTACTTGCTGGAGTGGGGGGATGTGGGTCCTGCCTTCCCTGAGCACCCGTGGTTTGCAGAGCAGCCCATGCCAGCCCTGCTGGGCATCACGGGAGGGGGGGCTGCCAGCCCAGCAGGGTGGGGAGGATGCTGCCAGCCTGGTGTGGGGTGGCTGTGCTGCGTGGACAGAGATCTGCCACTGCTGGTGGTCTGGAGGCAGAGAGGGAAGGTGACAGTCACACTAGAGCCACAGGCAGGGGACAGGGCAGGGGCAGCTGTGGTGCCACTGGCATGGGTGGCAGGGCTTGCATGAAGTGCAGGAGTGTGCCAGGGGCTGGTGGTGCTGGTAACAGGGCAAAAGGGAAGCACAAGTACGAGCCCTGGGCTTGCAGGCTGTGCAGGGGCTGTTCATGGGAAAGGGAGTCCTCTGGGTGTTGGAGATTGCAGATGTGCACATCTGTCTTAACCCTTTCATCAGCTGGAGGCCTTTCTCTGGGAATGCAAATCTGGGAACTGCAGGGAAAAATCTTGAGGTCATAGGGCAGGTCAAAGTAATGGGTCAGAGCAAGGAGCCCAAAAGAGGGAGGTTGGCTTCACCTTGGCTGTGACAGGAGAGCGTCCCACCACCAGTGCTGGACATCCCAGAGGGGACTTCACCCTGCAGCAGGGTGTGTTTTGGAGGGAGCAGGGCCAGGCGGTGCAGCCCAGCATCCCAGACCCCGAGCCCATGGCAGCGTCCCTCCTGTGGCTGGCCCTGCCTCTGCTGAGGGGGAGAGGTGGTGGGGACACTCTGCCATCAAGGTATAAGGCAGGAAGGACTTGTGGAGACAGCTCATATCTTCATTCAGCTTCACTGACATAATTTTAGAGAGCAGCCG
>JAHLSL010000074.1:2953818-2976760 GCA_025920805.1 Petroica traversi
CATGGCAGTGCAGTTCCAGCTGTGCAGGGTTCCTGGATGCTCCCATGAGTGTCAGGGACAACATGTTTGCTCTCTAGCAGCTCTGTGAGTAACACTTGGCTGCACAGCCCAGGATTGAGGGTTGGAAAAAAGTGTTCAAAGTGACCCAGCAGTCTTTGGGATTAATTCTAAATTTGTTTTTTTCTTTTTTCTTTTTTTTTTTTTTTCTGCTTGGCCTATATTAAGCATGTAGAAGTGTGCTGTGCTTGCAGGAAGAGAGTGGTTCCACCTCACAGACCCCAGCAGGATTTGGTCTGACACAGCCAGAGGAGAAGGGGTGATGGGCTTGTGCTTGGAGGAGCCCCTTTGGCCCAGCCACACTCCTACAGAGAGAGGGAGGGAGAGAAAAGCAGGCAGCCCATCATCAAAGACCAGGAATAACTGGGTGAATGAGCTGTGAGCTGTGTTGCTTCTGGAGGGGCAAGGACTTTGCAAATAATAATGTTTTTATTAATAATAATAAATGATTGAAAAATAATAAATAAGCGTTGCAAAACACTGAGCAACAACAAAATGCTCTCTTAGGCTGGTGGCTGCAGGGACCCGGGCCCTGAGCAGCAGCAGCCTGGGGTGGGGAGGGCTCTTAGAAGTGTGTTTGCCTAAATCCTCCCTCTCTGTGCCTGGATCAGAGGGGTGTGCTGCATGTGGCTGATGCCTCCAGGAGCTTGCAGAGGTCTGGGCTGACCTTGTGCATGCTCTGCCCTCGGGATGTTTGCTGTATCTGCCGTGGGTGATGCAGAGCAGCTGGGGCTGGCAGGGGACAAGGCTGCATCACCCCGGGGCACCTGGGCACTTTGTCCTTCTCAGCAGCCCATGCTCCTGCCTGGTGCCTGGGGGAGTGGGTAATTCCGTTTTTTCTTACAGAGTTGTTGGCTGAGGCAGTAGTTTTACATTTGCTTCTTCTGGACTTTGTTGGGCTGCAGCGTCTTGCAGGGGAGACAGGCACCCTGTGTCTGAGGGGAGCTGAAGGGTTTGGGTTTCTGAGCAGATATCAACAGAATTAGAGCGAGATCACAGGAGCTGCGTGGGTGTTGTCTGGCACAGCCCCCACTGGATGCAAATGTGTTGGGTTTTCCACAAGCCAGGGCCGGCAGCCTCTGATCTGCGTCAGCTGGAGCTCGAGAAGGGCACGTGGCACTGGGTGCCAAGGTCTCCCTGTGTCTGCAAAGCCACAGAACGGGGCTGAGCTGCTCACAGCAGCAGGCTGCACAGGGCTGTAACTCCAGGGGTGTGGAGGAGTGGGGTATGTAGGTCTGCCAGCCTTTTCACAGTGCTTAGGCACAGGGTTGTGGGGCTAAAAGCCTTTGTCTCTCCCAGCCATGAGCTGAGGACTTTCTGGGTGCTGGCCCCTGCTCTGTGGCAGCAGATCAGCTGCTTGGGACCTGGTGTACTCACACCCCCACAGCAGCATCCCTTTGCTGTGGCAGGTTTGGTGGAGTGGGCAGGGATCAAGGTGAGCACAGTAAATGGAGAAAGAAGTCCCAAATTTAATATAATTGTTGTATAGGAAGATCCTGCACTCCTCCTTCCTCCCAGCCCGCTGCAACCCTCAGTCCCTGCACGTGCTTTACTCCTGCCTTGGATGCAGCAGGCAGCTGCTGTGGGACCTGCTGTGCTCACACCCCCACACAGCATCCCTTTGCCCATGGCAGGTTTGGCCGAGCGGGCAGGGATCAAAACGAACACAATAAATGGAGAAAGGAAATCCCAAATTTGTGCAGAGGAAGACCCCACACTCCTCCTCCCCCCCCAGCCTGCTGCAACGCTGAATCTCTGCACGTGCTTTATTCCACTGCTGTGACTCCCTGGCAGGAGCAGCCCCCTGACCACCGTGTTTGCCCCGCAGGTGCAGAGGCCGTTCCCAGCCACGCTCCCACTCCCGGCATGACGGACGCCCCGCGCGATGCCGGCCCCAAGCAGGTGGCGCCGGCGCGGCCGGACAAACCGGCTGCCGACTTCGGCTACGTGGGCATCGACGCCATCCTGGAGCAGCTGAGGAGGAAAGCCATGAAACAGGGCTTCGAGTTCAACATCATGGTTGTGGGTGAGTCGTGCCCCTGTGCCAGCTGCCCGCAGCGTGCTCGGCCAGGCGTTGTCATTGTCCCGCCACGATGTTTGTCCTGTTTGGAGCCTCCTCGGGATCAGCGCTGGAGGCTCTGCCTTGGCTGGCAGCAAACCCGCTCCTGAGGAGCTGGCCTGGGTGCAGCTGTGGTTAAAGCTGTCCATGTGATGTGGTCCATGGTCCCCCTCACCTTCCTGCATCTTGGGGTGCGTTATTCACAGGCACGTCCTGGAGCAAAGCACCTCCAGGGGTGTCAGGGCTCACAAGAGCTCCCTTGACAGCTCTCCTGGGAGTCCTGCCCTGGTTTGAGCAGTCAGAGGGCACACTGAGGGTTCAAGGGCTGCACTGCTGCTGGTATTCCAGAGCCCTCGTCCTTGCAGTGTGCTGCAGCTTCCCAGCAGTTTGGGTAAAATTCCTGTTTGTGAGGTTTTTTTTTGTGTTCAGGCAGCCCTGCTACAAGTACAAGGGAAGAAATGCCAAAAGCAGTGATTTACTGATGGAAGTAAAGACCAGCAGCAGGGGTTTGCTTAGCTCAGTCGTTTGGCTTGGATGGTTCCTTTGGGGACCTGCAGGGTGGCACAGCAGGAATGGGATTGTCCCAGGGGGTGTCCACATGCAAGGAGGGAGGGCTGGAGGGTTGAGTGGCCAAATCCTGCTGCCCACAAGCTCCTGTTCATTAGCTCTCCTGGGCTAATGACCCCTGGCTGCATCACTGCTGCTCTGACTGCAGCATCAGCTGTGGGGTCTGTTCTCATGCAGCCCCCAGTGCCCCAAAGCCAGGGATGGCACTGACCTGCAAAATGTACTGGAGAGCTGGGCAGACACTGTGGGACACCAGCCAAGGGGGAAAAGGGAAATAAAATGAAGCTTTTCCGCTCTTTTCCAGCTATTAATGTCTGACCTGGTCCCATGGAGCCCCTTGTGAGAGCTGGGCTGTGCTCCTGGGGCTGGGCTGGTCAGGCAGCAGCTCTCCGTGCCCCTGTCTCCCAGGGGAGCTGCAGGGGGATCAGGAGAGTAAATCCCAGGCAATGACCAGTAGTTGGTGATGGGGCCTCATCATCCCTTATCCTCCTGGGAGGAGCTGTGTAAGGCTACAGGTGATGCCTGTGGGATGTCCCATGGTGTATCCTGGGGTTCTGCCTGGGCTTTTGCATGGGCCTGATCCAGAGTTTTTGCTAATTCTGTTAAAGATGTCAGTGCTCTGCAGCTTTCCAGCAAACTCTGTGGATGCTCTGCCTCTCACATTCTTTCACTCCTTCTGTGGGGGAAAGTTCCCCAGGCTGGGCGATCCCAGCAAGGCTGGTCAATGCAGAACCAGTTCTTGGGAGGTGTTTGAACAAATCCAGGTCTTTGCTGCTGGCAGAGGACTTGCTGCACTGGTCCTGGAGTCTGAAAGAGAGATTACCTGTGCTGATCTTCAATTTCCCTGCCGGATGAGGCTCCCACCCCTCCAGGAGGAGATCCCCATCTTTCCAGGAGGAGATCCCCATCTTTCCAGGAGGAGATCCCCATCTCTCCAGGAGGAGATCCCCATCCCTCCAGGATGAGATCCCCACTCCTCCAGGAGCAGGCTGTGCTGCCTCAGCAGCGTGCTGTGCAGACAGGGAGGGATGTTGAGGGGTGGCTGTGCCTTGGCAGCTCTGTGTGTGGTATGAAGGCCCGTGCTGTGGCGCGCCTGGAAAACATTGTTCTGCCCTTGGCAGGCACTGGGCTGGCTGTTTGCAGCCTGGAAATTCGGGGCAGCATAAACAAGTGGAGCTCTGGCCCTCCCAGAGGACACAGGAGGGGTTCCTGAGGAGCAGCACCTCGGGGAAGGGGCAGCAGCCAGCCCTCACCCTGATGTGCTTCCCTAGGGATGATTTAGCTCTGTTTTACCATCCAGCCTAAGCTGTGAGCCCTTGAATTGAAATTGCTCCAATTTCTGTCCTGCAGAGGTCAGGGAGGAGGGAGGTGACTTGTTCTGCAGGGGAGGTGGGAACTCAGCATTGCTGCCGTGTGGGGATCACTCCTCACTGTGTCCCTGTGATGGGGCTTTGTGGAAACCCTTTCCCCACTGCACCAAGGTCCCCGCTCAAAAAGGTTCCACAATCCCAGCCAGAGCTCTGAGAGGGGCTGAGGTCAGCTTAGTCTCTTGTCTTCTAAATTTGCAGAGATGAAGAAAAATGTCTGAACTTTAAAAAATCCCAAGATCCCAAGCCCAAAGCACATCTTTTGCATTCAGCTTTCGGTGCAAAGCAGCTGGAAGGAGAGCAGAGGTGGCCACGCTCAGCTGCATTTTCCCTGATGGATTCCAGTTCTGGGAAAGGCAGTGGGCTGCAAACCAGGGCTGTTGGAAGGGGGCTCTGCTATCTGTGCCACAGCCTTAGGGACCCCAGCTGCACCCCAGAATGGCTCTGCGAGGTCATCCTGTGGCTGTGGTGTCATTGGGATATCAATCCTGGCTGCTGGAGGCTCTCACCTCTGGTTCCTTTCCTGGCAGGGCAGCTCCAGCAGCTTGGACAGACATGAATGCAGAGATCCACTGCCTGGAGCTCTGTCAGGGTGTCAGCCCCAATTTCACCTGTCCCCAGTGTGTCACACAGCCTTCCCCTGTCCCCAGAGTGTCACACAGCCTTCCCCTGTCCCCAGAGTGTCACACAGCCTTCCCCTGTCCCCAGAGTGTCACACAGCCTTGCCCTCTCCCTGGGTGTTCCATTTAAGGGTGAGCAGTGGTGCAGTGAGAGCTGTTCTGGCTCTGCATGCCCAGCTCCACACCCGTTTGTGCGTTTTTAGGCAGCACTGGGAGCACTTCCCCCCCAGCCTGGTCCATGTGTTTCTTACAGCCCAGCAGTGACACTGGCTGTCAGAGAGAGTTTTCCTGTGCTGGATTGCAGCCATTGGTGATGTTGCAAACTCAGCTCTAAAACTGCTGTTTGATCAGGGAGTGGGGTGATGGCAGGAAGTGATGCCCTTGCTGGTTTGCCCTACTGCTGGCTTTGGCAGCCTGGATGGGCCAGGACATGAAGGATGTGGCTGAAACCCTTGCTGACTGCTTTGGGACACTCTGGGACAAGGGACATGTTGGTGGCAATGCCATGGTAGTTGGCTGTAACACATCTTGGCAGAACGGGGCCAGTGGGGTCCCCATGATGTGTGCAGGAACTCTGCAGTGTTTGCAAGGGGCACAGAACATCTGCTCCCTGGCTTTTGAGGAGTTAATTCTGTTTTCTTCGCTCTGGAAAAATTGTTCTCCAAGCTCGTGGACAGCTGTTCCTGGACAGTCAGGAGCTGCTGCTGTCCTTTCCACACAGATCACCATCAGCTCTGGGATATAAAGCATGAAAACGCTTCTCTAAAAGCTGTTTTGCTAAAGTTGTGGAATCTCATGGGCTTCCTGGGCTGTTGTTTACGGGATTCAGAGAAGCTCTTGGCGTGGACCTTTGTCTGTGCAGCCAGCTGGGCTGATGGCAGCAGCAAGTCAGGCAGGGAAGCAGCAGCAGATGCAGCAGGGCTGAGATTTGTAGGATTGCTGCTGCTCTTAGTGCTGTTCAGATAAAGGTTTGCTGAGCTGCTCCAAAGCCTTCCTTGTGGAGCTGGATAGAGGAGAGTGAATGCACAGTTGGGATGCTTCTTCCTGGGGTTCCCTGGTCCCCATGCCCTGCTGAGCATCACCACAGCCCTTCGAGCATCCCCAGCACTGCCTGCCTGTCCTCAGGATTGCTGGAATTTTGCCTGGATAGAGGGAACCAGCTCTTCACCTGCTGCTTTGGAGCCAGGGAGGGGCTTTGCTACCTGCAGCTTCCTCCTGGCTGGGCTGGACTCGAGCTCCTTGGCTCGGGGAAGCTGCAGGGGAGCAGCTGCTCCTCGTCCCTCCCTCCATCCCTCTGGCAGTTCCAGACAGGCTGAGTCTGTCAGCAACCCCATCCCCTGGCCCCTGACAGAACAGCCCGGAAAGGAGGGAGTGCTGACTCTGGGTTATCCTGCTCTCTTCCAGGTCAGAGTGGCTTGGGGAAATCCACGTTAATCAACACTCTCTTCAAATCCAAGATCAGCCGGAAATCTGTACAGCCAACGGCTGAGGAGAGGATCCCCAAGACCATTGAAATCAAATCCATCACTCACGGTGAGGCTCCACAGGTCCCACCTGCTGCTTTGGCTTTAGGTCCTGCTCTGCCTTGTGTCTCTGGGGACGCAGAGTTTGTTGTGGACCTCTGTAAACCTCCACTCTCATCTCTCTGAATGGGCTTTTACCATCCAGAGAGGCTTGCAGGGCTGAGAAAACGTCTATTTTTTATTTATTCATCGGTGTTGAGTTGTGTTAGAAGGGACCAGTGAGCTGGGGGTGGGGGTGGTATTTCAGAGTGGATGTAGAGCTGGATCCCTTCAGAGGGCTTATATTTGCCTCTGAGGAGCTGAGAAGGTGCATTTCCCCCTTGGGAGCAAACTCCAGCCCTGCAGCTGATTTTGGGAGGGTGGGCTTGGCCAGAGCAGCCACAACACTCATCTCACACAGCAGCTTTGCTCTCTTTCAGAGATTGAGGAGAAGGGGGTTCGCATGAAGCTGACGGTCATCGACACACCGGGCTTTGGGGACCACATCAACAACGAGAACTGGTGAGCTGCCCCTCTGCCCTGGAGGGTCCCAGCACATCCTGCCCCTGTGCCCTGTGCCCTGGGCTGGCACTGTGCCCCCTGCTCCGAGGGCAGCAGGAGGGAGGTTGTTGTGGTGGCAGTGCAGTGCCATGCTCCCCGTGAGAGCCACAAACGTCCTGCTGTTCCAGGCATGAGACAACCTTTGTTTGTGGCTGGGAGCAGCTGTGTGCCAGCAGGGCCAGTCCCCAGATCCTGCTCATGTGGCTCTGGAGGCTGAACTCTGCCTGGGATCCCTGGCACAGTGTCTGGCTCTGTGGTGTGGCCCCTGGCAGGGACCTTGTCCCCACACCCAGCTGGGCTGGGCTTGTGGGCCTTGATTCTGCTCGTGCTCCTGTGCTCTGACACCGTGGAAGGGGCCAGAGCATGGTCCCAGCCCTGTCCTGCTCCAAGAGGAGAGAAGGGAGCACTTTTTAGACACTTGCTTGTCTAAACCAGCCAGTCAATCCCCTCCTGCAGCAGTGCACGGAATTGCTAAGCAGTGAACACGTGAGGTTTGTGATTTATGAGATGCTGAGCAGCCCTGGCTCTGCAGGCTCTGCTCCAGGCAGTCAGGCCAGGTGGGAGGCTCAGGGTGCTCCAGACCCTTAACACCACCCTGTGCTCCTCTCTCCCTGCAGCTGGCAGCCCATCATGAAGTTCATCAATGACCAGTACGAGAAGTACCTGCAGGAGGAGATCAACATTAACCGCAAGAAGCGGATCCCCGACACGCGGGTGCACTGCTGTATTTATTTCATCCCAGCCACAGGCCACTCGTACGTACCCTGCTGTCCCTGCCACCCCTCAGCCTTCCCCCTCCTGTGTCACATCATGCCAGTTCTCCCATGTTTTTCTGGGGCTTGAGGAAGCTGTCCTTAGGGCTGTATCACCTGGAGGCCTTGCAGCAGAGCTGCTGTACCCCAGAGAAATGCAGTGTTTCCTCTTCTGAAGGGTCATGAAATCCTCTCTGAGCTCCAGGGAGCTGCTGGCTTTGCTGTGGTCACCTGGCTTGCTTGACCAAGGATGGACCAGGTCTCAAATTGGATGGAGAGGCTACTTTTCCAAGCAGAACATTAATATTTTTCTTTTTGCTTTTCCACTGACATTGTTAGGGAAGAAGCCAGTTTTCCTTCTACCCCCAACGCAGTGAACACCTTCACCCTGTAAGGGTATTTTGTAGGTTGTTTGACTAGTCTACAAGTGGGATGCTGTTTATTCAGCCCAGAGCTCTCCTGGCTCTGGCACTTCTCAAGTGACAACATCAAAAGACCCAGATCTCACTCTATTTTTTTCCTTTTCTGTTTTTTTCTTCCCCTCCTAGGCACACAGCCCACCCTTAAAATCTGGGGCGTTTAAAATGTCCTGAAAAATGTGACTTAAAGTATCACAACACAAAACGAGGCCTAAGTTTCCTTTTGATTTGTGTCAGTTCCTTCCAGTTCTGGCTCTGTCTGCACTGGGGATGTTTTTGGGTCTGTTTTCAAAAGTAAACTTAAGCCTCCAGCACTGTATTCATGTCAGCCTTTTCCACTTCCCCATGTGGAGATTTATTCCAATAGAAAAGACTTTGTTTTGCTTCTGTCAGTGGGTAGACCAAAAATGCATCCTTCGCTGGAATAAAATGACTGCATGGGCCAGTTATGCCCCTCTTGTGTAACTGATCAGGAGCAGAGGGGCTGACGAAACATTTATGGTTGAATACAATAAAACAGAGAAGGTTTCAAAGGGAAATAGCATTTTTAGTCCAGTCTGACATGCTGGTCCCACTAATCTCAGCCTGGATCTGCAGCCCTCGCCTCGGCAGGTCAGACTTGCAGAATGAGCTGTGCTGCAGCTTTTCCTCGCTGCTCTGGCTGTTTAACTCTTGAAAAGCACATGTGATGCTCAGAGGGTGGGGAGCTGGGTGCCTGGCAGTGCAGGCAGGGATGTGGAGCCCCGCTGCTGCTGTGTCCCCCGGCGGAGCCTCTCCAGCCGTGCTCTGGTTTCTCTCACCCGCCGGCCAACAGCAATTGTGTGGATTTGCAGCTGCTTTTTTTCCTTCTCTCCAGTGAACATGTGTTTCCAATATCCGAGCGAGCCCGGCAGTTGGGGGCTGTTGTTGCTGAGCCCTGTGCTGATCCTCTTTCCCCTCAGCCTGATAGCCTGGCTGGGGCTGTCCCCACTGTCACCTGAGGGGCAAACCCCACTGCAAGGGGGAAGTTGATGGGAAATTTTGCTTCTCTGAGAGCTCGAGCAGGCATTGGGGTTCCTTTCTGCTCTCTTGTGAAGCTCAAATGATGTTTTTCATCATCGTGGACAGGCTTTCCCCAGCGGTGTCACAAAGGATGGCGTGGCCACCCCTCCTGCAGGGTGGAGCTGCTGTGGCAGAGCTGTAGCAGAGGATTCTGTGTGGAGCCTTGTGCTGGGGTTGTCACACAGAGCTGGGTGCAGGTTTGTGCCCTGGATGAGGCAGGAGGTCCGTGGTCCCTTGCAGCAGGTTTGGGAAAGGATCAAGGTCCTGCTGTGGTGCCTCTGTCTTCTCCAGGAGGTGACTGGGAGGATGGCAGTGCCTGGTAGAGCTGTAGGGACCTGCACAGGGGACATTGTCACCCAGCTCCAGAGAGCCCACCTGTGTCCCCATGGCACCATTCACATGCTCCCCTCACCCTCCTGGGATGTGCTTGTGTTGCCTGGAGAGCTGCTGGTGCTGTGGATGGGCTTGGCACAGACTCCCTGTGGGTGCTGCAGGGTTAAGCCTGCCAGAGCACTGGGGAGAGCTTGCTTCTTTCTAAATAAAAAGGAGGGATAAAAAAAGAGCAAAGTTGGTGCAGAGATGCAGAGGCCAGAGCAGAGGATTGCTTGGCTCTGTTTCAGCCTGGCCCTCCCATCCAGGCAGCGCCAGGGTTAATCAGCAGAGAAGTTTCTGCTGCACGAGGGAGTTCAGGACAGGCTGTGCAGCCCATGCAGTTCACACACAGCCTGTAACACTCCTTTGCAGAGGATGGTGCTGGCAGGGGCTTTCTGCTGCGGCTGCACAGCCTGGCTCTGCCACCCCATAAATAAAAATTAAATATCCCTGCTCTGACCCCTGCAAAGCTCTCAAATAGGGCTCTGGAACTGTGCCTGGCCTCATCAGCAGCTCTCCTGACTCTAGCAGGGCTGGTGGCTCAGGGACTGCCACGCACTCCCTCTTTCCCCTCTGGCTGCCCCTCTCAGGTGCCCACCAGCTCCCTGGAGCAGGTGATGGGGCTGGGCGGCTGCTGGGTCCTCACTGGTGTTTGCTTAACACACAGCTCAAATTCCTGCTGCTAGTTTGATCTGGGGCACAACCAAAAGGAAATAACATTGCAGCTCACTGTGGATTTTGATTCCTGAAACAGCATTTCAGGGGAACCAGCAGGAATGAGCCTTTGCTTAGATCCTGTCTGTGCACAGTGGCAGAAATAACATTGTCCTGGCCACCACCACGTGTGCCCAGCCCTGGCAAGGTGTGCCCAGCTGCACAGCCTCCCCCAGGCCCACGGCAGGAGGGGATGAGGGGACAAACAGCACTGATGGAATGGCTGGAGCCCACCCTGCACCTCCTGCTCCAGCCCGTCCACTCCCCTTTGTGCTCCTCCAACCCTCCCAGCAAAGCCCAAAGTGTGTATGTTATAAGTTAATAGTATCAGGGGCCATTAGGGAAAGATTAGTTTTAGGGAATTTAGTATTTAGTATTTAGTATTTAGTATTTAGGGAATTTAGTATTAGGGAATAGATTAGTTTTTTCTTCAGTCTTACCTTTTCCTCTGTGATGTGCATGGAGCAGATAGTGCTCATCATCACCTTAATCTGTGTAATTTCCTTTTATGATGTGTAGCTACAGGTAGACAATTGTTCTTGAAAACGTTCACTTCCTTGTACATAATTAAGTTTTTGGGGGAGATACCTACCTAGCAGGAGTTGGTAGAATATCTAGAAACTTGCAAAATACCCTAAAAACATTGTTTGCTCCTCTGGGGAGTCCCTTGGTGTCCCCAGGGTGGTGCATGGAGGTGACCTCTGTGGAAGAGGGTTTGGAGGAGCCCATGGGAGCAGGAAGATGTGTCAGAGGTGCCTGGGGGCAGGTGGACACGGTCACTGTGCCTGGGGGATGCTGCTGGACACACCAGGGGTGTGGGCAGGCTCTGGCTCTGCCTCCTCTCTGGCTCTCTGTGGCATCCTCGGCATCCTCCAGATGTGTTGGGGATCTGAGGGATGGGAACTGAGCTTTTAGCATGTAGATTGAGCTGAAACTCAAACGTCTGATTGTGGATTCATCTGCATTCGCTCCATATGCATCCTGGTCTTTAAAGGAAAAGCTGATGAAAGGGGCAGGAACACAGGCTCAGTGGGGAAGAAGCTTTTAGAGGAGAAAATTGTTTGGAAAATAGCAAAGAGAGAGGAGGGGAAAGAATTCTGCTGGGAAAGGAGCATAACTGCATTACTTCCTTGGAGGTCTGGGAAATACATTATGCAGAGCTCCAAACAATGTTTGCCAGCAGCAAGTCAGCTTAGATGTGTCCATGGGGGGTTCCTTGTGGTTTTTTCTATTCTTTCTTCCCTTTAATAGCCAAAATCTCTCTTTCCTGGGGCCCAGGGTGATCTGTGACCCTGTGTTTGTGTTAGGACCTCGTTTGTCCCTGTGCTAATGATGTGCTCGGGGCTGTGTGTGGGGACAGGATCCACCTGGCACAGCCCAGCTCCATCCCTGGGAGAGGAGTGGCTTTGACCAGGGGAGGGTTCAGCTGGGTCACCAGTGCTGGCTGCTCTGGGGCAGCCTTGAGCTGCTGTTTTCAGATCAGGGGAGCTGAGTGGGTCTCTCTGGGCTGAACTTCCCTTCCTTGGCACTGGGGCCAGGCAGAGGTGTCCCCGTGGGATGGGGACAGTGCCTGGTGGCTGCTGAGGAGCAGGATCAGTCCCTTCCCCTCTGCACTCCTGTGCCTGGGTCTGCAGGGGTGTCTGAGCCTTTTGGGGGCCCAAGGAGACCGTGGTGGGGTTTGGCTTGAGCATGCTGGCAGTGGGTGCTCTCTTGGCTCTTCAGTGAGGGCTCATTTCAAACAGGCTCCTGTCCCAGAGATCCTGGACCCTGGGACCTCCAGGTTTCCTTTCAAGGCAACATCTACTCAACTGTGCTGCATGTCCCCATCACTCCAGGGGGACCTGCAGCAATTGGAGGTATCCCAAAGAGGGTTTTCTCCTGGTTTGGGACTCCCAGCAGTTCAGGGCAGACTGAGGGGCAGGGGGGGATCATGGCCAGGTGCCTTCATTGCTGTCTGCAGGCCTTGGATGTGGAGCAGTGTAGAAGTGGAGCTGTGCTGTCAGCAGGGAGGGATTTCCCGAGGCGCTGATCACTGGGGTTATGCAATCCCTGCAGCTTTCCTCTGCTGAGACTTTTGTTGTAGAGATTTTCTGACATTCTTGCCCTCTGGAACAAGCAGCATCCCTTCTGTGCACTGTGAGCCCCTGGAGAATTTCCAGATCTTTTTTTAATCTCAGCTGATGAATGTGAGAGGCACTCCCAGCTTATGCATAACCACGGACTGGTGCTCAGCACAGTGGGGAGTGTGAGCAGGACCTCACACTCCTGAGCTGAGTGTGTCACCTCTGGCCATCTCCGTGCTGTGCTGTCCCTGGATGGCTGGTGACAGCTTGGATGGAGCTGGAGCAGGTTTGGATTTGTAGGTGGCCCTGCAGCCAGCATCGCCCTGCTCTCATCCCAGCTCCACCAAGGACACCAGTAGCTCTGGGCAAGTTCCCGCAGTCCTCTGTGGCCCTGCAGAGATAAAAGCCCTCTGCCACTTCACGGGGCTTTGTGAGGCTTCACAGCCGATAGCGGCAGCTTTGAAAGGGAAATGTTTAAAGTGCTTTTAAGAAAACGTCTTTACTTGTCCTATCTGAAAGGAAGCGATTCCCTCTCTGTCTGCTCTTTGAAAGCCCCTCCCTGGCAGGGGATTGCAGCAGCCTGGGAGTGCAAATCCCCTTTTTCCTGCTGTTTTCCAGGCTCCGGCCGCTGGACATCGAGTTCATGAAGCGCCTGAGCAAAGTGGTGAACATCGTGCCGGTGATCGCCAAAGCCGACACGCTAACGCTGGAGGAGAGGGACTACTTCAAACAACGGGTGAGGGGCTGCTGCCTCTTCCCGGGGCTCCCATCTGTGGTACCCCCTCCCCTGCTGCCCCTGTCCCCCTCGTGTCCCCCTCGGCAGGGCTGTGCAGGCAGGGCCTGGCCGGAGCCCAGCGCATTCCTCCGGCTGCAGCTCGGAGCGATCCCGTGTGGCCGCAGGATCCGAGCTGCTCTCCAACACTTCTGGTGTTTCTCTTGGATCTCTGTCAGTGTTTGGAGCTCTGCGTTTCCAGGCCTGCTTCTCCTGCCTCCTTTGTTGTTGTTGTTGTTGTTTTCGGGGTGGTTTCTGTTGTTTTGGGAGGTTGATGGTGCTGCACGTAGGGGCTGGCAAACACTCCCTCTGCGACCTCACACACTGATACAGGAACCAGGCAAAAACATGTGGGTTTGCTGAGCTCAGCTGGGCATGATTTAGGAGGGGAGCAAGGTATGAAATTCCCGTGGTTGGGAGCTGAGGAGGGGCTGTCTGGATCCACAGGAATGGCTTTGCTCTGAGAGCAAAGGTGGCCCATTTGGGGTTTGGTAAGGGACTGTAAATCTGTTTGTGTGGGCGATGGATGTGGCTGCAGGCGTGATGGCCTCAGCATTCCCTGCAGAAGTAAAAACCACCAAGCGCCTTGATCTATGAGTCTGAACTGGGGAAGTGAAGGGAAAAAGGGTTCTGACAAAAGAGCAGTTTTAGGGGCCACTCCTTTGTGTGTGGAGACAGCTCAGGGGTGGCTCCATACCCCTTGCAGGAGAGGGTGAGCCACTCCTTCCCTCACCGGTGTGGGAGCCTCTCCTGCCCAGTTCTTAATGAGCAGCACCAGGCACTGAAATACCCAGTCTGGCTTTGGGGGCTGAATCCAAACTCTCCAAGCAATTTCCTTGGCTAGAGGCTGGCTGGGAATGGAGCTGAGGGGTGACCCAGCTGGGCTCGCTTGGTTTGTCAGGCTATTGGCACAGAGCTCAGCCAGGAGCTGGTGAGGGGACACAAAGAGATGAGGCCACAGTGCCACATCTGCTCTGGTGAGGGGACACAGAGGGGTGAGGCCATGGTGCCACATCTGCTCTCTGTGGTGGCTTCTGCAGGCTGCTGGCTCCGTTCAGAGGTTACCAGTGCACACATCCCTGGGTCTGCGGGTGACTGGTGGCTCTGGCTCTACAGAGTCAGTCTGGAACCTCAAATGTCACCCTTGGCTGCTGCTACCATGGAAGACCATGGGGACAGTGCCTGGCTCTGCTGCTCTGCGCTGGCTCAGCGCAGGACAAGCTCACCCCATCTCTGATTGCTTCCTGATTATTACCACAGCCCCCAAATGCTTTCAGATGGGGGAGAACACGTAGCCACATGGTGTGTTTGCTGAGAGGGCAGGAAATCAGGCCAGGTGGGCACAGGCTGGGACCTTTTCCACTCATTCCAGTGTGCCTGCGTGTGTGCTTCCAAAATCAGAGCCCTATCTGCATCTGGGGTGTAGCTGGTTCAGAGAGGGGATAGATTTTGGGTTTGGATGGGGTGGGCAGGGGTCTGAAGCACCAGCCTGGCTGCAGGTTGGTGCCAGTGCTGTGCTGAGTGAATGGAATGTGCTCCCTGGAGTTGGCTTTGTTGGGTTGTTGCCCCAAACTCAGTGTGTGTGTTTGGTGGAAGGTGGGAGGCTGGCTGGGGGCATCCCCTGGGCTGGATCCTGTCCTTTGCCAGCCTGCACTGTGGGACTGAAGTGGAGTTACTGCCATAGGAAGTGGAGGGAGCTGCTGCCAGCCTGGGTTGGGGTTTGCAGTGTTGTAGGAGAAGGCTGATCCTCCAAGCTCCCCATGAGCTGAGCCTCCACCCAGGGATCAGATTTCAGATCTCTTGGCCTTGCACAGAGACAAAGCCCTTAGAGCCTGCCCATCCAGGCTGTGTCCTTGTCCCCTCAGATGAAGTTTCTTTCCCAAGGAGTACAAACAAACACCAGAGAGCAGCTTTTTACCTTTGTGTTACAAGCCTGGCAGCAGCGTTCCCATTTGCTTGGGCAGATTGGCTTGGCTTGTCTTTTCCAAACTGTAAACAACATCCAGCTCATGTAACTTCATCTCCCTGTCTGCCTGAGCTGTGTCTTGGCACCAGGTTCTTGCAGAGGTTCCAGGGCAAGCTCTTGGTGGGTGTGTGACAGGTCTCTGTCCCCAGGTGGGCAGTGTTTAGGATGGGGAGGGAGGATGCTGCTGCTGGACATTGCTGTGGCCAGTGGGCATCACTCAGAGACCCTTCTGGGAGCTGCTGCCGTGGTGGGAGTGCAGCTCCTGTGCCTGCCTGTCCCTCATCTGTCCTTCTGCTCTTCCCTCCCAGATAATGGCTGATCTCCTGGCCAACGGGATCGATGTGTATCCCCAGAAGGAGTTTGATGAAGACTCTGAGGATCGGCTGGTGAATGAGAAATTCCGGGTCAGTGCAGGGGCTGTGGCTTGGAGGGGCCCTGCAGCTCCAGGGGCTGGGATGTCCTGGGGGGGGTCCCTTCCAAAAGGCCTCTGTTTCCTTCCCAAAGCTGCTGTGCCCTGTCTGTGGGGTCTGCCCAGCACCAAGGATTCTGCCAGGGCTCAGAGCAGGGAGGGGAAGAGGGGGAGAAAGGATGGGGAAGGTGTCCTGTCCATGTTCCTTCCCCATCTCCATCCCTGCCAGGTGCCCTCAGCAGAGTCCAGGCTCTGCCCCAGGCTCAGGGAACAGAGGTGCCTGCCCATACCTGGCCAGGCCAGCAGCCTTCCCAGCTCTGGAGTGGAATTCTACCTGTGGGCTGCCTGCAGCTGGCAATTCCATGCTGCAGGAATCAGCTGGCAATTTTTTGGCACAGTAAAGTGGATTGGACAAATTCAAGGAAGAAAAAAAGTCTGTTAGGGACTGTGAAGTTCAAAGACACCAAGAAATGAGTTGGCCACAGGTTTCCAGGTGCTGGGGACAATTCCCAGGGAAGCCTTGGGATACCTTTGCTGCAGCTGTACCTGGTGCCTGCCAAAGAGGGACTGGGCTAGGCTGGGCTTGAGCTGGTTTTAAGCTGGGCAAGAGATGCTGGTGGCCAGTGCTGGGCTGACTGTGGGCCCTGTTGGGCAGCACTGCTCAGGAACCTCAGGGACAAACCAGCTTATCCTGAGAAACTCTCCTGGAAACAGCTCAGTGTAGGACCTTGCTCACTGGTTTGGTTTTCTGGCCGGTTCTCAGGAAGGAATCATAACCTTGTTTTTCTCTTTCCCCAGGAAATGATCCCGTTTGCAGTGGTGGGCAGTGACCAGGAGTACCAGGTGAATGGAAGGAGAATCCTTGGCAGGAAGACCAAGTGGGGCACCATTGAAGGTACCTTGTCCTTGCTTCCCCACCTGAGCCCATCTCCCTGCCCTGGCAGAAGGCAATGAGGTCCAGGACCACCAGCAGAACTTGAGGTGGATGTGGTGCTTCCCTACCCCTCCAAAAAAAGATCATTTTCTTGGTATTTGAGTACTGGAAATGCCTTGACCACTGCTCCTGTGCTGATTCCTGGGCCTTTGTGAGGCTTGAGGGACTGCTGAGTGCTGGAGGGGACATTTCTGGGGGTCTCGTGGCCTGGCTTGTGCTTCCTGCACAGTTAAATGCCTGATGGCAGGATTTGAGGGCCCACCAGTGACATCCCCATGTCTCAAGCCCCTGGCATCTGTCCCCTCCACCATGCCTTTGGTTGGTGCCCTTGTGGGATCTCTTCCCTCTTGCATTTCCCATTGGCATCTCCCTTTTTTCTCCCCCATTTTACACTCACGGTTTAAAGGCTAGATGAAAGCTCCTGGCTCCAGCACATCTCCACATTTCCCTGTTCATGGTTTCTGACAGCCAGCTGGCTCATCTCCAGTGCCACCCCTCTCATCTTCCTCCCCTTCACTTCACAGGTTCCTCTCATTTACGAGCCTTTTTAATAGGAATCCTGTGTTGAGGGATGGTTTAACCAAGCTGCCAGGAAAATCAGGGTATTTTGAAGCTCTGCTGCCCTCTCGTGCTGTGTCCCTGAACATTCTGAGTTCAATGGGATTCATTAAATCCTCACCTTCTGCTTGTGACATCTGCCTTCAGCTCAGGCAGCCTTTGCACAGCAGTGTTACTTTTGTTTTCCATTCCTGCATGATGTTTAATGGTTGGACTCGATGATCTCAGAAGTATTTTCCTGCATTAAGGATTCTGCTATTCTATGTACAAGCTTGTTTGGGGGGGGAAAAAACCCAAAACATTAAAGAAAGGAATTCACCCTCTAAACTGAGTAAAATTAGGAGTAAAATAGCAGCTGTCAGACTGATTGTGGTGGAGCAGCACCCCTTGATTTTTTTCCCTGTTGCAAGCACTCCTCCTGCCAGCAGTAGCCTTTGGCAGCAGCAGTTCATGTCCTTGCACAGCCCTCACCAGTGTGCCTGGGATGCTGCAGGGTGTTCTTGGCTGAGCTACAGCTGAAACTTCTGTGGAGGCAGCCCTGGTGCTCTCTGCAAAGCTCACTGTGCCCGCCCCACCTTGTCTGGGGCTCTGGGGGTCCCAGCATTGTGCTGGGGGTGCTGCTGGGAGCCCCCTGTTTGGTGGCACACACTGGGAAGGGGCTGTGGATGCTCAGTCAGATCTCACCAGGGCTGAGCTGGGGCAAGGAGCTGGTGCCAGCTTTACAGCAGCAAAGAGGACTCCTGAGTCCTGCACTTGTACCCCAGGGTGTCCATCTGAGCCCTCCACACCCTGGGGAAGCCCCCAGGCCCTGCTTGCCCCGGGTGGTGGCCATGGGTGCACATTGATGGTTTCTGTCTCTCTCTTGCAGTGGAGAACACAACACACTGTGAGTTCGCCTACCTGCGGGACCTCCTCATCAGGTCAGTGCCCTGTCCCCAGAGCCTTTGGTCACCAGGTGGCACCCAGGGAAAGGGGACAGCCCAGCCCAGCTTGGAGCAGCTGCTGCTTTGCTCTGCTGCTCCATCCCCCCCTCCCAGCCACCCCTCCATCCCTGCCTTCCCTCCCAGCCCTCTGCTGCTCTGCAGCCCCTCTGTGAGGGGTGACCCCTTTCACTGGGGGCTTTTCTCAGCTGCAGTTCTGAGCTCAAGGGGAAGATGAGGGGTCAGGACACACTCCAGGATTGCTGGCAGGTGCAGTGTGGCTGCAGCTCACCTGCAAGCAGCTTTTGGCCTTAGTGATCCCTCACCAGAGCCAGGTCTCACCCCCAGCTCACAGACATCCCCCTCCACTGGGGTGTGGCTGTGGGGTCTGGGTGATGGCTGGTCCCTCTTGGAAGAGGAGTCCCTGCTGTGGGGCAGGGGAGGCTGAACCTCTGGGCTTGCTAGAGGGGACCTTGGGCTTCTATATTTGGCTGCAAGGCAAACTCTGCACACATGATGTGCCAGTTGCCAGAGCTGTGTGGGGCTACAAAACCTCACCCCAGCCCTGGCAGGGTCGGGATCTCCCTGGGAGGGTGTTCTGCAGCCACAGGTCCTGTGTCCCCAGGCACAAGTGAAGGCTTCTGCTCCTGCTGCCCAATAATGCTGCCCATTATTGCCTTTAGTTCCCTGCTGTACCCTAGAGACACCATTACCCAGCAAGGATGGAGGGGACACTGGGGGGCTGGGGCTGGGCTGGCTGAGCTGTGCCCAGCAAGGTGTGATTTCTCCATCTCCCTTCCCTGCAGGACACACATGCAGAACATCAAGGATATTACCAGCAACATCCACTTCGAAGCCTACAGGGTGAAGAGGCTGAACGAGGGCCAGAGCTCTCTGTCCAACGGCGTGGCCGACAAAGAGCTGGTGGCCAACGAAATGTAACCGTCCTGCAGCCAGGACCTCGCTCGCTCACGCTCGCTCTTTCTCCCCTCTTCCCCCTTTATTTTTATATAAACCCTGTGCCACTGTCCCTCTTGCCCTGGTCCCGATCCCCCTGCCATGTTAACTGACCAAATAACCAGACGTGGAGCGGGGTGGCCGCTCTCCCCCGCTTTGTGCTATGAGCTTTGTCCTTGGCCCCCAGAGCAGCGTCCCTGGGCCAGGGACTGTCCCTCTGTGGAGGTCGGGCTCTGGCTTGTCCCCAGCTCTGGCCCCACAGCCAGGGGAGCAGATCTGTGGGGCTGGCAGGGTTGGGGTGTCCCAGGAGCCCTTCCAGCCCCTCCATGCAGGGGCTCTTCTCCGTCCATTGAAGGCCAGGCTTCCTCCAGGTGAATGGAGCCTTCGGAAGGTGCGGTGGGATGAAGAGAGCAAGACAGTGCCATCTTTGTCTCCTGCCGCCTCCTCCGAGCCCTCTGCAGCCCTCTGGGACCTGCCAGCCCCCAGCCCAGCCCCTGTACCCTGTCTACATGCAATAAACTGGGAGTGTTTAGGTGTCACCTCGCCTGTCACCGATCCCCGGCCAGGCAGAGCGACCTGCTTTGGGAGAAGTGCCTTTTCAGACTGTGACCTTGCAATAGCGTGGGAGAGGGGAGGGAGGGTCTGCCTCGCCTGTCTTTGCAGCCTGTAAAAGGCTGTGAACCTCCACTGAGACTCTCCTTCCCTCTCCCTTGGGCCAGAGCTGTGGCTGATGTCCTGGGAACACTTTGTGTATTTATTTGTCATTCACTTGGGTGGGTCTCTGTCGCTGAAGGCCCGGAGTGTGTTTGTCCTGAGGGGGCTGGGTGTGGAACTTCATCCCTGCAAAGCAGTGGTGGCAGGCAGAGGGTTGTGCTGTCTGACCCTTGTGATTCTTGGGCTTTTCCCTTTGTCACAGGAGGCTCGTGGGTATCAGTTAATTCCTGTTCATTTCCTGTGTGACGTGTCCAGGGAACATTCTCCTGTTTTGCTGGTCCTTGTGCAGGGGCTCTGCATGTGCTGACCGAGCCCTGCAGCCTTGGGGGGGGCTGGGGGTGTTTGTGGGTGCTGCTCCCACTGCTCTGCCCCAGCCCCTCCTCTCTCTCTGTGTGTCTCCAGTAAATCAGACCCTGCAAGCGTTAGGTAGCACTGTGACACAGGAGCAGGGGGATCCTGCCCCTCTCCCCAGCTCCCTTGGCCTTTCTCTTGTCCTCCAGTCTCCAAATCCTCTCTAAGGGAAAAAAAAAACTTCCTTCAAATCACCCATTTTTGGGGACACACACTGACGTGGCAGCGTGTCCCATCCTCTAGCACTGGAAGGCACCTGCAGAGCCCACGGGGGACAGAGCCTGGCTCAGCACAGGTGACAGGAGGAGGGAGGAGGTTGCTCTCGCCTTGCTGGGGATGCCCAGGTTTTCAGAGGCTCCCCACATGTCCCCCCCAGCAGCCAAAGGGGGGGATGCATCGTGAGAATCCCTCCTCCCCTTCGCTCATCTTCCCCCTCCTACAACAGCCCCACAGAGCTGTTGGGGCACAGCAAATCTCTACTTGCTGACTTGCTATATTTTAGCAAAAAACAACAACAAAATGTGTATTAACTGAAAAAAATATATATTTCAAGTGTTAAAAAAAAAAAGACTGAAAGGGGAGAAAAATCTCTTGTGTGAGGCACTTCTGCAAATGCCATCTTAAACTTTTTTTTTCCTCTAGTTGATATCTCAAGCTGGGCCAAGCAAGACACGCCGCTTTCTCCTTTGTAACCTGACTTTTTTTTTTTTGGAAGAAAAAAAAAGAAAATAATACAATAAAAAACCCTTCATCCAGATCTATTAAAATGGCCTTTTGGGGGTTATAAGCATTATGAAAATTTAGTCCATTTTTGTATAAATAATAGTGTTTAATATGTATTTCCCAAAATAAATGTTTCGAATGCAAATAGGAGAAGGCTTGTTTGGAAATGTCTGTTCCCAGCCATGGTGTGATCGGTGCTGCATGAACCCTGTGGGGTGAGGGTGATGGGAGAGCCCAGCCCCAGAACTGCCCTGTTTAGGGTGAAAGTTACAGTTCCTGACCCCTTTGACTCATCCCACTCAGATACCTGCCCCAGGTACCTACAAAATGCTTGTGCTGAGCACCTTTGGGATGGAGCCAGCAGGATCCTGAGGGAGGCAGGTGGATCTCGTCCCTCTGCTTCCAAGGTGAAGCTGTTCCCACTGTGCTTCCTGGTGTTTTTATGGAGTAGTGGGCCACCCCCCGTTCAAGGGCAGACAGCAGCTTGTCGTTCACTCAAATGTGGCTTTGGCTCCACACCCAGATTATCTTCAAAACCTTCATGACTGCAGGCTGGCCTTGGGATGCCATTGGAAATTGGCTTCACTTGGAGGACCTTTCTGAAAACCATGTTTGTCCCTGGTGTCACAGCTCTGACATTGTCCCCTCTGGTGGTTTAATCTCTGACCTATTTATTGTATTTTTTCCTCCAAGTGGCTGACTCAGAAGCCTCCTGGTTGCTCTCCTGGGTGACCAGCTCTAAGTGACACTGCTTGAGCTGGGGCTGGAGAATGTGACCTCCAGAGACCCTTCCAGCCTGAGCCCCTCTGGGATTCTGTGGCTGTGGGGCTGGATGAAAACAAACCCAGCAGGACAACACTCAGGTCAGGTTGGGTTCCTCTGGGGGTCTGGAGCACAGAACAGGCTTGTGCACATTTTAACTCTGCTTTTCTGCTGGCACCTGGGTTTTGGTGCAGGGAATTGCCTCATCTCACGTGGCATCCAGTGAGGTGTGCAGTGGTGGGCCCCTTTGCCCCAGTGCCAAACCCACCCCTGGCAATGCCCCCCCATATTCTGAGCTGCACAGCAGTCCCAGGGTTGCTTTAGCTCAAATCCCCCTCACCCCTGCAGCTCACAAAGGATTCCAGGGTGAGAAGCAGCAAAGTCAAGGTGTTCTCACTGTTTTGACCAGAGCATGACCCAGAACAAAAGCTCTTAGAGAGGGAGCAGGGAAAATCAACGTGTAATTATAGAAACTACAAACGTGGGCCTTGCTCCTGGAGGAGTCTATGCCAGTTTTCCCACATATTGTGGTTGTTCTTGTGCTGGGATTTGGGGTTTTTTTGCAGTTTTCCTCATTGCTGGTGTCTGAGCATGTGAGGGAGATGGCACAGAGGATGCTCCAGGGCTTCCTAGGCAGATGCTGTCCTGGTGACACATTGAGAAATGGTTTGTGGATGGAGAGAGGGGAAAGCAGGCAAAATTCCCCAGCTCAGCAGTCAGGGCAGCTTTTGTTCAGCCCAGAGGAGGAGCTCAAGGGGTCAGAGGTCCCTTCATGGGAATGGTGCAGGGAATGGCTTCCAGATGTTGGGAAGCTCCGGAGAGGTGGGGTTGGTGAAGGGAGAGCAACAACACCAGATGCTCTGATGGATCAGGGGCTTGTGTGGTGCTGTGGGAAAAATCCCAGCTGGGGGAAGGGTTGGCCATTGCAAAATTCCCCCTGGCTTCCCAGAGCCTTGGCCAAAGGGCAGGAGTGACCCGGGAGGGGGTGGATGGGGAGTTTGGGCAGAGGAGGGGGCAGGGAAGGGGCTGTTCCCCCTGCCCACACCCTCCCAGCTGTCTCCAAGGGAAATGTGCCTTAACGATGCCTTGGCTGGCAGAAAGGACCTTGCACTAATGGCTTATTGAGTGGCCTCACTTTAACAAATGAGGGAAATGAAGATGAGTGAGAGTTTAATTACCGATCTGAACAGCGCTTTCCAGAGCAAGGATGGGCCCTCACTTGGCTCTGGGATGGAGAGGGGACCCCCCCAGCACAGCCGGGCTCTGGGGATGCCAGGCAGCCCTGGAGGAGGCGACTGCCAGGCCAGGGAGGGCTGGAGATGGGTCAGGTACCAAACAGCATCTCCGTCCAAAGAGGAGGAATATAAATAATAAGAATAAAAGGGAGTATAAATAATTAAAGCAGCTCATAGCGAGTAGATCCTGAAACGTCTGCCTGATTTAAAAACTAATTACTTGGAGGGTAATCACCACCAGAAGCGCACATATTTACCCACAATGCTGCTCTTCCCTCCTCTTCTTGAGCTCCCCTCTCCTGATTGCTATCCCAGGCTCTGGCACAGACTTATCACTCACCCACAGCGCACAATAAACAGGCTGTACTCACCCATCTCCCTGATTAACACTGGAGACCTGCTCAGAGAGGAAAAAATCCTCTCTGGGTAGGAGGCCAGGTGCTGCAGGAGGGGAGGCTGGGCTGAGTGCTACCTGCAGAGCCCAGAGGAGCTGGGAGCCTCAAAGGGCTCCTGCCCCAGGGATGGAGCTTTGGGGTGAGCTGTGCTG
>JAHLSL010000074.1:2976770-3044533 GCA_025920805.1 Petroica traversi
GCTCCAGGGATGGAGCCCTGGATGAGCTGTGCTGCCCAAAACCAGGGAAGAACCGAGCACTGGCAGCCCCAGGGGGATGTGGCATCACCTGCTCAGTGTGAGCTGCTGTTCAGGCACTTTGCAGGGACACTTAAACCACCCAGAGTGTGCATCAAACCCTGAATTCCCTGAGTGGGAGCTGTCCTGGTGGGAAACATCTCCTTTGATGTGCAGGCTGAGCTGCAGCAGGCACAGGCAGAGCTGCAGAGCTCAAGCTTTAATTACAGGGAAGCTGCTGCACTGCAGCTGAAAGCTTGGGGGGGGTTTTGATCTTCTTCACTGTGACTCCAGCAGAAGGGAGGATTTGTCCCTGCACCTCCAGCTCCTCACGCTGCCTGCACCACACAAGTGCTGGCCCCAGCCCTCCTGCTCCTTCTCACAACTCCAGCAAAGCCTTTTCTTCATGCCCACAGCAAGCCCGAGTTTGTAACTCTCTCACGCAGTTTGGTTTGTATTTATTTGCCTGAGCTTCTCTCTGGTCCTGCACAAATTAATAAATAATTCCCACCATCAGCCTGATTTAGGAGCAGCACTGCACGGTGCTGCTTCATTTAGGAAAACAGAATAATTTATTCCTAACTTATGGGATTCAGGAGACTTCCACCCGCAGCCCATGATATTTTCTCATTAACATTACCCAGCTAAGCTAAAAACTGCAATTTCATATGTCATACTTCCTTCAAAGGCACATTACCAGCTTCCCAGGGACTCCAAAACTTTACTGAAGCTTAAAGACATACCTCATAACACTCAGAAATGTGCCAAAGCCCCTCTTATTATTATTACTGAACCCATCTTTCCCGCAAGCTTCCCTCTCCTGAACTCTTTCCATCAGGAGGATGTTTAAGTGAGTGATGCTGGGCAAAAGAATAGCACTGAGTTACTCTTTAACAAGAAGATAAAATGAAAATATTTAACTTGAAAACAAAAGTCCTTTATCCTCTGCTCCAGGACATATCTATAAATTACATAAGCCAAAGTCTTCCTTTTTTGTAGGTATTTTTTTTTTTCAGTGCTGGGGGTTGCCACAGTGAAAATGTGGGATGGATGACTGGGATAGGGGGAGATGGATGATTCTGTGTGAGCTCCTTGTCACAAAGTGCCAGCAGGACCCAGGGCTGAACAGTCACTTCAACCTGTGCACCATATTTAAAGGAGGTTTGTTTGGTTTTGGGTTTTTTTTTTGTAAGTCACAGCTGAAAGCTCCTGCTGGCAAAGCTGACAGACCCCCATTCTTTCAAAAGTAAAAATTGTCACCTTTTAAGGCCCATGTCCTGAAATGGCTGTGCAGAGGACAAGGACAGGGAAGCAGAAAGAGCCTGGACCCCCTGGGTGCATCCACCCACCCCACTCTGCATTAAACTGTGGGGGAGCCCCACCTTCAGCATTCCCCCTTCCCTGCCCTTCTCCCCTCCTGCCACCAGCCTCAGAAGAAAGTCAAGATTAAAATCATATTCCTAAAGCAAAATCACACACTGGAGCCTCCAGGGCCCTCCCGGGAGGATCAGGGCATTCCTCTATAAATAACATATCTGGGTATGTTGAATTTGCAGATGAAATTAAGCCTGGGAAGAAAGGGAGGGGTGTCTTTTCATGTGGGGGCTGTCCAGCTTTGCCCTGAATATCAAAGTGAGGCGTGTCACAAAGCAGCAGCTCCACGGGATTATCTGAGAACCCTTGTAGGTCCCAGGTGACAGCAATCTCGGGATCAAAAGGTGTGGGACTTATGCAGAAAGCCAGGAAAAGCCAGCCCCAAAGAGCCAGATCTCAGCTCAGTTGGCAGAGTTCAGAGATTTCCAAGGAAACAAGAAGGTAGGTGAGGAACCAGGAGAGGCTGGGCTTTCACGTGCACTTTGGATTAAATATTAACTCGCTGCAGTGGGTTATGAGGATAAATATTTTCATTAATCATGTATGTGCTCATTATGATGGTGAGAATAGGTTCAAGATTCATCTGCATGAGCTTTTCAACTCCAGCCTCCCATTTTCTGCCTGTAGCTTTTGGTAAAACATCATCATTCGTGTTTGCTTTCTTCGGAAAACTTTCCCCTCACAAACAGTTTTATTGGTTTCAACATTTTATTGGTTAGGCTTTGAAAGGACCAGATGAAAATATTTAGCTTGAGGGTGAAGGGAGAGGAGAAAATGCAGCTCTAGTTAAAACAAGGGAAAGGGGAGTAGGATGATGATTTTGGGGCAGCCCTTGGAGGTGGGAGCCTGACCTGGGGTGGGAAAACAGAGCTCGCCTTCCAGGGAGCTGCTGCCATGTACCAGTGACACCTCACCATCCATTTCATTAGAAATTGGAATTTTTCCTGCTTTCCTCTGATTTTATTGAACTTTTCAATCATTATAACTTCCCTTAGCTTTCCTTCCTTTCTGTTTTTAGCAGCTCTTTTCAATTACTTGGTGCTTTCCTTTTTATTCCAGTAATTTTTTTTAAAGACTTGTCTAGAAGGAAGAGGGAAGACAGATTAAAATTTATACTAGAACAGAAAGTGGATGTATGGCCAAGAGTCTAAAACCCTGTCATTAGCAATATTTAATAAGGAACAAAGTTATTGGGCAAGCTGAGATGTCTGCAAATTACTTCTGAAATTCATCAGAATGGAAGGGATCTTCTCCAGCAGAGAGAGCTGACTGATGGATGAAGGTATAAAGGATTTGGAAGGAGCATCTCTAATGTCTATCTGTCCCATTATAAAGATTCATGGATGTTGAGCAGAGCTCTGAGGGACCCATCTCTAGGTGAGGGTAAGATCAGGGGTGACACCTTGGGGGTGCCTTCTGTGCCCTGAAAATACCCCCTGTCCTGCTGGCACCCTCTGAGCTCCTGCCCCAGGGCTGGTTGCAATGGGTTTTTTCCACTGGCAGGTGCAGAAGGAGGCACCAATCCCAATTTGAGCGCTGTGGAGGAAAGGAGAGGCTGTGGATGTTTGATGTTTCTTTTTGTGAGCAGTTCTGCAGCCTGGCTTGGAGGAGGAATGAGCAGATTTGGGGTTGTGCTGGCTGCTGTACCTGGGACATTTCCCACTGGTTTGGAAGCTCTCCTACCTCAGTGTAGCACCTCTGATGTTTATCAGAGCACACCACGCTCTCAGTGCTTCCTGCTGCAGGAGAAAGCTGTTAAAAACAGGGATTTTTGCTGCTGTCAGCCAGGCCACTGTGCTGGACCATCCGTGCCAGTGCTGGAGCGAGTGCAGCCTGGGAACACCGGGCTGTGTGAGAGCTGCTGGATTCAGGGCAAGTGCCTTATGAAAGGCCTTCAATAGATGCACCTTGGGCAGTGCAGGAGCCTCACAGAGGCTGCACCCAAGATGGTCACGAGTTTTTCAGACAGATCTAAGTTTGGTCTGTTTGCATACCAGGGGTTAATTGTCCAATCACAGCTTCAGGTGATGAAGTCACGTTCCCCCAGTTTGCTGCTCCCCAATTCACTTTTGTTTATACTTTTCAGGACCTGAGGCCAAGGATGTCCTTGATTCTCAGGCCTGGAAGGATTGTTTGGTCTGACCAAAATGTGAAGAGAGCTCAAAGACACTCTGATGGAGCTCAGAGTTACACACTAATGCAGCACTGGATCTGAAAAACAGAAAAGCTAAAACTTAAGACATCACCTGCAGTGATGAGTGACTGCCCCAGACACAGACCTGGGCTGGAAAAATGCTATATTTTTGTTAAGTGCCTTATCTGAAAGACTTGCAGGGCTCTTTTACCTCTGTTTGCTTTTCTGTGTGTGAAAGGGGGCTCAGAGACTCCTCCTGTGCTCACAGAGCCACCCTGGTGCTTCCCTGCTCCTGCTGGGACACTGAGGCACCTCTGGTACCTGCTGCAGGTCATTGTCACAGCACAGGGGCCAGGGGAACGGGGTGTCCTGAGGAGCTCTCACACAGCCTCTCCCCTCTGCTGCAAAATTAGCTTAATTGGAGAGCAGTAAGTGCCATCAGCTGCTGCTGCAGGTGCTCCACTCTAAACCCTCCGGAGGGCTCAAAAGCAGCAGCTGTTTGGTCTCAGCAGTGATGGGGGAGGAAGCAGGGCCTGCAGTCAGGGCTGTGGGACTGGGCTGAGCCAGAGCTCCTGGGATGGCTCTGTCCTGCTGGCAACTCCTGTGAGAGCTGGAATTGGGGAGAAGTAGGCTCAAGGGGGTTTTATTCTGCTTGAACTAGAAATGTAATTTGTGTGCCATGGCCCAGCTTTCTCCCAAAGCTCTCTCCCCGCAAGTGCTTTGCCTCGAGCAGGGATAAAGGGGGGTTTGATTTCGCGAAGTGGGATGTTTTGGGGGGAAGGGGAAAAGAAATGTGGTGGTGGAACATTCAGGTACAACCTGAGCTCAGACTGAGGGCCAGCTCCAGAGCAGCAGGGAGGAGCAGGGAAGCAGAGGTTTGGCCAGGACTGCTGCAATTCCCACATTTGTTGGGGCTGGAGCTGTGGCACCCATCAGGATGGTCAGTGCTGGGTATGATACCATGATGATACTTTGCCTTTTCTTTTAGATACCGTTTATGTATCCTCAGTGCTCTTAGCATGCATACTTGTAATTCCTTAAGCCTGATAATTTAGCATAGTCCTGGTGTTCTGTTAGGCCAGGAGACCAAACATCCTAAAGGCCTTACAATTAGGGGCCAGAAAGCCCTGTGCTATCTTGAGAAACCAAAGCCCCTCGAAAATACATCCTGTAAAGTAAAAATAAGCCTATCCAGAGGAAAATACTTTGGGATGAGAGAAGAGCACACTGTTAATTCAAGCTCCTCATTGGGGCATCTTTGTTAAATATGCTGATTTGCAAAGTCTATAGAATTGTGTACATGATCTTTCAGGGGTGTGCATTTCAGCATGCTCCACTTCACCAAGGCATCATAAGGATCCTTATTAAATACCAAAGTAAAAATCCTTTATCCCTTGCCTGTATCTGGCTTTTAATTTTTAGGCCCAAGAAAAAGGCACCAGTTATGTCCAGAGCCCAGCTGCCCCAGGGGTTGTGTTTAAAATCAAACCCACCGAGCTGGGATGGGTGGGACTGCGGTCACAGGTTGGTGCCCACCACAACTCTGCATCCCCTTGAAATGCAAATGGGGTTGAATTTAGAACTCCAGAGCTGCACTGGTGCTGCTGAAGCCCCCAGCAGTCCCCTGAGAGAGCTCTGACCACAGCCAAGGTGAGCTGCTCATGGTCTCCACAGCCCCAGGTGAGGCAGGAACTGATCCCTTCCCCCAGGTGACTTTCCTGGAGAACGAACACACACCCCTCCATCCCTTCCACTCCTTTGCTTGTGAGGAGTGATCAAAGTGCAGCTGTTGGATTTCATAACCAGAGTAAATGCTCAAAAAAAAAAAAAGGAATCACTCCCGAAATATCGCAGGGATGGTGTTTTGAGCCTTGGCTGCTTCGCCTGGGAAACAGTCTCTTCTGATTCAGCTTGTTCAAATCATTTTAACAGTTCTTAGCAAGAAAGAACCCTCTGTATCCTGAAGGCAAGTATATTTGGGCAGAGCAATAAGAGAGACTTTAAGAGGTTTGGAGGTTACAGTGGGAAATAGCAGTTATTCCCAATAAGCAGTGTTAAATGAAGTGCTGCTGACAGTAGCCTGAGGCAGGTTCAAGAGTTTCAAGATTTGCAACTAAGAGATTAACCAAAATAGATGTCTTATTACAGGCAAGTTTGTATCTAAATCATTTAAAGTACCTTTAGATGCTGTAATGTTTTTCCTCCTAAGTGCCTGTAGTATATCTGCAGCTTCCTCCTGCTTTTCAGGGGCAAGCAAAGGGAGAGCCCTTGATCTTGGTGAGTTTAAGACCTTGTGATGAGGGAACGAGGACCCAGTGGGTTGGCAGGTTCCCTTTTGATGGGAGGCTGCTTGAGCAGTGATCCTGTTTTATGTGGTGGAGAGATCCTAACCCAGCTCCTCCTGTGTGGATGCTCTGCTGGGTGGTGGCTGACAGGCACAGCCCAGACTGGATGGGGGAAGCAGCAGCTTTTGAAAAGATTTGGGTGTAAAATTCCCCTGGAAGAGCAGCAGCAGCGTGGCTGGGGGCTGGAATAAACTGGTTCTTAATTTGCTGTAGGTTTTCAGGAGAGCAAGGGTTGTCTTTGGGGGTGTAAATAAGAATGTCTCAGGTGAGCACAAAACATCTTCATCTTTACCAAGCCCTCTGTCCAGCTGCTGATATCCAATCTCTGCCATCCTGTGGGACTTTCATGTGCATGGAGCACCCCAAAACGTGTTTGAGATGAAGAATATTGGGTTTTTCCTTTTGTTTTGAACTGGAAGGAAATATTGTGTAGGACCAGCGGCATGGGGGTTACTGAAATTATCTGCCACCAGCACGGGCAGATCATTAGCACAGAGCCTTGCTGCAACCTGGATAAGGTAAAGTTGAATTTGATGGATGAGGAATCAACAGGTCCAAGGAAATTCTCTGCAAAAGACGGGCAAGCTCCATGTGCTCAAAAATAAAGCAGGGGAGAAGCTCAGAGGGGCTTCAGGGGAGCTGCTCTGAACCTGAGGAGCATCCTGGGGTGCTGAAGCTGAGACAGGAAAACAGATGCTGCTTATTTGGGTGAGATTCCTGTGCTCCTTGTGTTTCTTCGGGCCAGCAGCACTTGATTTTTGGCAGCTCTCCAAAGCTGAGCTTTGGCAATCCCACATCCCTGTGGAGCCCTGGAGAGGGATGAGCTTTTCCCAGTGGAGTGTCTCAGGTACCTCCAGCAGCTGTGCCAGGGCTGATGCAGTGGCACAAAAGAGGGAGAGGGAGGCAGAGATCCTGACCAAAGGATCCACCAGCAGAGCTGAAACCAGGGAAATGACTGGAGATTCAAAGAGGTTTCCAGCTGTCAAATAAGAGTTAAATGTGCTGAAACCATCCTGGAGTAAGCTGGTGAGGGCCTGGCAGGGCTGGGTGGCACCGTCTCATGTGGAGTTACTAAAGCTGAGCTCCGGGACATGAGTCCTCCTCTAAGAGGACACCTTGAGCCATATTTAAAATATAAAATAGTGCATGTTCTCTTTTCCCTTGCTTGCTCCTGGATTCTCAGATTCATGACATTTCTGTGTCATGCAGTAGGCCTGAGACTGCAAGTTTTTCTCCATGTGAACAAGGGAAAATGTCACTGAGTGTCTTTGCATTATCACCCTTTTTTATGAAAGTGAGTCCCTGTCCCTCCAGGCAATCAAATATTCGTGGTGACCTGGTGACAGTGCCTCCTCCCCTGTCCAGCCAGGGTGCAAGATGTCATTTGGAAAGCAACAGAAAGAAAATGAGAGCTGTTTCATTTGCAGTCTCACATGTTGGACGAGCTGGTGGCAGTCACCTGCTGCACGTGGGCAGAGAGAGGTGGCAGAGTGGCCTCACCTCCCGTCTGGTGCTAATGGCTTTTCCAGGGGTTGCCAAGGAATGTTGCAAGTGTCAGGTATGAATTATAGCACCTCTGTGAACTGAGGAAGGGCTGTTTTATCTTGTTACTTGGTGGATGAGAGAGCTGCATCCCAGAAATCCTGTGCTGCCACCAGCAGACAATTTTCCCTTTGAATACCAGAGACGTGGATGCTGTGCTTGTCAAGGCTCTTCCACGGAGTTTACAATGGATGTCAGCCATGCCACAAACCCTCTTAAAGTGTAATGGGAATCCCTGTGCCAGAGGATGAAGGAAACAAAGCTGAAATGTGTGATGAGTGTCCTGCTTTTGCAGGACTTTACCAGTTTGAAGGACCAGGTTGCTCCAGGCTTTCATTTCCTGCAGTGGAAGTGCAGACTCCAAGATTAACAGGAGCAGATGGAAGCCTGGCTTTTCTGGAGGCTGTTCAGAATCTGCCCTGACTGCCACAATCACTGCAGGTCCATGGGCTGGAGGTCCCTGGGCTTTCACTGCCCAATTTCCCCCTTCCCATATGTGATCCATCACCTTGATGTACCTGCCCCCCTCATGGGGCTAAGGTTTAACTGTGGAACAGCTGGAATGATCCAGCCCTTGAACTCTTTGGCTGCAGGGTTCCATCTGCCCTGTCCTGTGGGAGCAGGCAGGACTGAGCCATGTGGTGGGATGAGCTGGGTTTGGATCAGGCTTTGTTTCACCTGTCCTTAGCCATGTTCTTTTTTGTTGCTATATTCACCAGGAGCTGGAGACAGTTGGTGTTTGAATTTCTCTTGGAGTCTGGTGGGCTGAGAGCGTCCCTCCTTCCCAAGTGAGCCTTTCTAGCCTGTGGAGAGGCAGAGAAGCACTCCAACAAGTGAAGCCTGGCACCCTTAAAATATTTGTTTTCTGCAAATACAAGGGGTCCAAGCTTATTATCTCCAATTATCATTAAATTAGCAGTCAAATGAACGATTTGGACATTCTGGTTTATTATTTTGGATTGTTTGGAAAAGGAAGAGAGCCTGGCACTGCCCCACAGAGCTGCTGGCACTGCTCCCAGTCTGTGTGTGCTGGAAGCATCAGAGCTCTTGCCCAAGGGCAGGAGGGATTGAGAGGACTCAGCCCAGGTGAACCCACTGCCACAAACCTGTCTGGGGTGCTTTGGTAATCCCGAGCAGGTGCTGTGCCTGTGGGGTGTTTGGGAGCAGAGCTGCCAAGAAAGCCCTTTCTGCAGAGGGAGCCTCAGGTATTTACATTGTGATCTTCTGAGAGAAGGGCAGCTTGGGAAAGGCAGCCCTTGGTCTCCATGAAATGTTTCATGAAGTCTGTTTTACTGGGTTTTGGCAAAAGAGACCTCGATTTAATGTGAGTTCTTAGAAAGTGGGAAAAGTGGAACAGCTGCTGTGGCTGTCAGCAAGCCAGGAATGGAGGGAGGGCAATGCCTGTGGGTGTTTGGTTATGGACCCTGGCAAATGGGAGCCTTTCCTGGTGTTTTAATTGGCATCAGGAAGATCACTGGGACCTTGGAGCCCCCAGCACTATTTGGGAGGGTCTGAAAGGTGCTTCTGCACCGTGGAACTGTGACAGTGGTGTGAAGGCAGGGAAGGTGAAAAGGGAAGAGCAGGAAGTGGAAATGGAGAGGGAGAACTTCCATCCATCCTTGCCCAGACTGGTAAAGGCTTAAAAACACTCAGAGCTTTCCTCGGGCCCACTGGGCTTAGGGGTGAGCACCCCAAGGCATCTCCTACCTGCATGGGGTGTCCAGGGCACCTGTGGGGCTGGGTCACCCTGGGACAGGCACTCACCAGCACCATCCACCTCCCAAGGACTGCACTTGGGATGAGATGAATCATTCCAGTGTGGTTGCTGGTCTCAGCTAAGTGCAAGGACAGCCAAGGGTGGCTTGTGCACACCTCTGTGTCCCACTCATGGTCACACACAGTGCAGGGCAGGAATCCTCCCTGTAATCTCTGCTGGAGACCTGACACGGACAGAAAATCTCAAAAAGCCTTGTCGACCTCGGGCTCTCCTTTCTGGCCTTTCCCATCCAAAGCTTTGGAGTAGGATCTAAGGAACCTGCTATAATCTGCCTGGAGGGGAGGCTTGTCCCCGTTAGGATGCAGCAGGTTTTATCCTTGGCATTAGAGGAGTATTCAAATAATTTAGCAGTGGATGTTCCCATCCCTCATCTGCCGGCAGAGTTGTTTTTGTGGCTCTAATGCTTCCCTGACCTCAATAATGTCTCCTGCGAGTGCGTTGCTCAGGTTAATTATGCATTAAGTTTACATAAGGCTTTTCCGTTTTTAATCAGTTCCAAACCCGCCGCCCTCGGCTGTGCTGGATGTGCTGACACTCGGGGGCTGTCGGGGGCTCACAGGAGGGCTGCACCCACCTTCCCACCCTGCCAGGTCTTATTTACCCCTGGGGTGGCTCCTCTGTTTGTCACCACGCTGCACAACACTCCTGAGACCCCTGGCTCTGCCGTTCCCCTCACAGCATCTCTGTCACTCGCTGCAGTCACACAGCACCATGAAGGGAGGGGATTGCTGCTGTGATTGAGCTTGGCTGTGCCCAGCTCCCTTTCCTTCTCCATGGGCTGGGGGTGTGTGTGTGTGTGTGTGTGTGCTCTGGGAAAGGCTCAGGAGGTTTTTTCTCTCTCAGTCTTTCCCATGTGGCCGTGTGAGCAGAAGAGAGTGGGTACAGAGATGGTGTTTCTCTTTCTTCTGGAGATCTGTTTCTCTTTCTCTTTGCTTTCCTCTGGGTCTCCCCTCTGGTTTTGCTGCAATCTCTTTTGAGCTGGGTGAGCTTTTCTTCTCTCTCCTAAGACCTTGAGAGTAAAGGTTAAGGTGAGCTTGCATAGAATCACATTATCCAGCTTGCTTCTTTCTTCAAGGCAAGGGCTCCTGTTTGCAAAGTAACTTGGCAGCCTTGTGTATTTTGGATTTAGGCATCCTGGTGCATAAGCCAAAGCTAACAGATATTAATTAGCTGGAGGACTGATACTGTAATGGGAGCAGTTGCTTGCCTAGGTTGGCATTTTTATTTTTAATGCAGGTAATTAAAGGAAAAGTTGTGTTGAAGAAGTCGATGTTAAGAGATGTTGCATAAACAACACACCCTGAGTGGTGAGAGCTGGAGAGGAACATGAGGGAGAGAGGAGGAGCTGAGTGGCTGGTGTGGTGGCTGCCGTGGGGCCTGGCTATGGGAAGAGGGATTATCCCTTTAGCAGGGATAAAAAGGAGCAAAGGAGAAGTGCGGTTTTAAAACCACATCAGAGGAGAAGGACGGTGAGTTGGAAGAACTTTGCCAGTGTGTTGGGAAATGCACGGGGGAATTGTGTTTGGAGGATCCCAAAAAGCTGGTCCAAGAAGCAGGGATGCAGGAACTGAGTCTGCAATGTAGGTTTTGGGTTGGAGGAACAACACAAGGTGTTGAGCGTACAGCCTGGTGTGTTTAAAAGGGATCTCCTAAAATATTTGCCAGGCTCTCACCCTGCTGAGATCATTCAGGAGGAAGTTTGTGTGGAGAAATGCTGAGTGAAGCCTGTTTGGTGGCTCTGAAAAACGTTGGCATAATCTGGGAGATAGAGATGGATCTGCGGAGCTGCTGGAAGCACAGTCACACCTTTGGTTTGTGTTGCCAGGAGTGTGTGTGATGTGAAAAGTCAGAAAATAGTCAGGTCTGAATTTGAGGAACCTGCAGGGGTGTTCTGGAGATGCCCAGAAGGTCTCTGGACCAGGGAATGGTGATACTGCTCCTGTTAGCCCAGGGAGGTGCCAGCCGGATCTGCAGCTGGGTTTCTCTGCCCCTGCTGGTGATGAAACAAAGCCCTGGTTATCTCCAGGGTGTTTGTCTCCAGCCTTGAGACAGAAAAGAGACTCGAAACCACACCCAGCCCCAGGAGCAGAATCATGCAGAGAGGAAAAGCTGCAGTGCTGAGCCCTTCCCATCATATGTGGGCTCTGCAGCCCACATTCACCTGTCCCCAGCACTCTGCTGCCCCTGGCCAGGGCTTGGAAGAGCAGGCTTCCCACGGGATCTTGTCCTTCCCCCAGAGGTTGGGGTCTGGCCACCCCGGGCCGATGGGTACCCACCCAAATCTCACCTCTGAGCAGGCTGAGCTGCCCCAGGTCCCGTGATAGGGACCAGCGTTTACCTGGTGTGCTGTGATGGGAGGCTGGATGTGCCAAATCACGCTGGACACTGCAATCACTGGTGGAATTTTAACCATTCGTTTCCCTTCTCCAAAACCCAGCTCTTGGCAGCGATGGCCAAGTCCTTGCTCTTCTCCGGGTGGTGCATTGTGAAGGAGAGCACGGGTGAGGAATGCAAATCAAAACTAAACAATGTGCTTTGCCATCTTTTTTTTTTTTTCCCTTTTCTTTTCTTTAAGAAGCTTAATATATCAGCTAATCATGTGTGTAAACAATCTCAATATGCAAACTGAAAAGTATCATCCATCCCCCCAGCGTTGGCTGGGTTGAGTTTCCCCATTAACCTCTCCAGAGCTAAAAAACCCTTCCTGAACAGCCATTTCGGAGTGTGCAAAATTGATTTTGCATTCGGCCTCCGCAGTGGGAGAAGATGGCGGCGTGGAGCCGCGGACGCCTCTTCCCTCCCTCGTCATTTTTTTGGGATATCCTCTTTTCCTCGGCGATGGAGGGCGGGTGGGTCTGGTGCCAGGGGTCACTCCCACTGCCTGGGCACGCAGGTCCCCCCCCTATGCCTTCTCTAGAGCAAAAACAATAAAAAACAAATTTACGGCGGCCCCTCCTTGCGTAATTTCCACAGCGCAAAGACCCCCTGCCTCCCGCCCCCTTCGTGTGCATCTTCTCTTAATTAATTAATACTGCATTCATCACCGCTTAATTCCTGTTTCCGTAGCACCCGAGGAGGGGGGCTGCCAGCAAAGGCGGGTGCTGAGACAGTCTAGAGCTGCTGTCTTAGTGGAGGAGCTTAATTAGCCCCCGTGACAATTATGGGCTCGTTTCCCACAGCCCGGGAACGGGTGGCTTCAAAGGGCTCCTGGTGCCCAGCAAATGCAGCTCCCTGTCCCCGTGCCAGTCCCTGGGCATCTGGGCTGTGTGTGCTGGGGAGGAAAGGTGATCTCCTGCAATGGCTACCCAGATGAAAAAAAAAATTTAATCACAAATTGGCCTCCTTTTGAGGGAGGTAAAGGAGCCAGGTTTGGTCTCTCTCAGTGGTTTTGGGGACCAAACCCCATCGGGTTGTACAGGGTCCAGTACGCCCCTCACTGCTCTTAGTTGTGTCTGTTGGTGTTGCAGGGCTCCTGCTCTCCTTTTCTTCATTTTTTGCCTTAAACGCAACCTGTTGGCACTTGTGATGCCTCCTGAGTTGAAAACATTTTTCTACACTGCGCTGCAACCCTGGTGGGACACGGCTCGAGAGCCCTGTGGTGCTGATGGGGCAAACCAACAAATCACCCAGGAACCATGAACTGCTGGGGTGACTTTAGCAGGACAGAATTTTTGAGGACTGTGGGGAAGGAAAGATGATATGCTTGACAGTTGGTTTTATGGCGTACATCAGGTTAGATGGGTGACTGTATTTCAGGTTTTTACCTCCCAGTCTCTGAACCTTCCTCCCCTCTACAAAGAGGGAAAACCCTTGTTGCCCCACAGCTCGTTGGGATGGTGACCACAGGTGTGTTGTGCTCATACCCACGCAGCTCCCACCTGCCTGGGCACCACCTTTAGGGTAAGATGGAGACATCCAGAGCGTGTGTGCGAGGACAGAAGATGGAGAGGGAACAAAAGCAGCAGATCCAGCGTGGTGCCGGGCCGGGCTCCTTGCCAAGAGCGGCTGCAGCAGCAGCCCCGGTTGGGGTGGTGGTTCCAGCACAGCCAGTGATGTCCCTGCTGCCCTCTCCTCTGGGGCACGGGCTGAAGGTGGGCCGGGCTGTGAAGGTGGCTCTGGGCTGGGATGAGGGATGCTGATGTCAGGATGCTGGTGTTGGTGCTGGGATGTCTCCTCACCCGCACCCTTCCCACAGCACGTGTCCCTTGTAACTCGGGGCCACTGCCCAGCCATGCTCAGCCAGGGTGAGTAATGACACCAGGTCGGGGCTCGGGATGGGGGAAGCACTTGGAATTAGGTTTTTTAATTAGGAATTAGGTGGAGGGGGTTTTTGCTTGCTTTTTTTTTTTTTAATCTTTAATTTCCATTTCCTGCCACACTTTCATTTTTCCTCACTGCCTGACCCATGGTGTTGAAACTTGGCCGCCTTGTTGGTGGTGATTTTGGGAGGGCCGGGGATAGGGGGGTCAGTTGGCACAGCAACTGCTGCTCGGGGGACAAAAGGAGGCCTTTTTTTTTTTTCCTTTTTTCCTTTTTTTTTTTTTTTTTTTTTTTTTTTGCAGCGACAGTAGCAGCTGCCAGCCAGAATAGCAAATCCGTGCGACTTGGCACCACTCCAGCTTCCTTGAGGGTTGCAGAGGGATGGTATGTTGGAGGGTAAGACTAGCTAATTAATCTTCTGGCAGGGAACAATGTAATATCAGACAATTACAAAGACAGAATGAAATTGCTATAGTGGGAAGGCTGGCATATGAATTTCTCAAAGGGTCCATCCCTCAGTCCGCTGCCGTGGTGCTTTGTATGCGGGAAAAGCACCCGCCCTACGTGTGCTTTCCTGGTGTGTGGGGGTTTTTGCGGGAATTACATTACGGGTTTGGAGGAGGGGCGGGGAGAGGCCGCCTTGCTCACAGGAGAAGCTTTTTGAGGAGCAAAAGAGAGAAAGAAGAGTCGTTCCGAGCAGACGCGTTCCCCACCAAGCAGCTGTGCCAGGAGCACAGACCTGGTGCATCCTTCGAGCTCACAGGGTTTGGCGATTGTTTTCCAGTTATTTTTCGTGACCGCACTGGGCTGTGTGATGTCTACGGCTTTTGGAAGGGAGATCTGACTACTGGGCAGAGGGGGAGAGATTTCCTTCAGCCTGTTCTTCACAGAGAAGCCTTCAAAGAGCTCTGGAGCTGCTGAAAGTTCTTGGGGGAAAACACCTACGAGCTCGGCGGTGGTAATTGCCAATAATGAGCTGTAATCACCGCTACCTGCAGCCGGGACACGGTGATGGATAGGGCAGTGCGAGCCGCATGGTGCAGGCTCCCCGTCTCTTTATTTGCAGTGGGGGAAAGAATTAGGGAGGTCTCATTTATCCTGGAGCACAGGAGAGCATCGGTGGGAGATCAGCCTGAGCAGGATTAGCGTAGCAAAGCCCTCCTCCCTTCTCCTTGTCCTCTCCAGGCTTTGGGGATGAGCTAATGACTCTCCTCCCTCTGCATCTCACTCCCAGGATGAAACTTAAAGTGGTGGGATCTCTAAAAGTGTCATTAAAAAAAAAACCAAAACAAAAACAACCCCGTAATACCGAACGTAGAAACGGCATCAGGCAAATTCTCTTTTTGTGGTTTTGCGTCTGCGCGCCAGGAGCTGCTTCCAGCCAGGATGGGAATTGGAGCAGCTCCAGCTCCCTTGTTCTTTCTCCTGAGGAATTCGAGTAGGTTTTTGTTCGGTGCCTGCACGCATCAGATGGTGCAGAGACGATGTTTAGAAACCACTGCAAGCCCCCCTGGCTGCCTTGGCTGGGCTGCCAGTTGTCACTGGAGCTGTTGGAGGCTTAGGCTGAATAAGTGGCTGCTTTGAAAGGAGCAGCAATGTCAAGAGCTGGATGGGAGGCTGGGGCCCTTTTCCAAGATGCCGATGAGGAGGAGCTGCCCACAGCTTAGTCCTTGACTGATGCCCTGAAAGGCTCCCTGGTGTGGGCCCATCTGTGGGTGTTTGCCTGAATGTTTTTCAGGGCTGGCTGAATAGCAGGAATATTTTCCATTGGGTTTTGTTTGGGGTGAAGGTCCCAGGGCTGGCACCCATCAGAAGTCCCATCAGTGTGCTGCATGCAGATGTGTAGCTCCTTCTCTGGCCACGTGCTCCTTGTGAGACAGCACGAAATTCCCTCTACACCCAAAAGAGAGGATCCCAAAACCCAAACCTCTGTTCCCACCACCTGCTGTACCCTCCCAGTGTTTCCTTTGAGCATCCCAAGCCCTCAGGGACCAGTGGCTGCTCCTTCCCAGAGGCAGAATGGAGGCATCGCCTCCCTCTGGAGGATGCAGAGCTCAGCCCAGCGGTCTCTTTGGTTCCTGTCCTCATTCACCCACCCACAGCCAGCCAGATCCCCAGGCCTGGAGGGAAAACCCCTCAGGATCAGCCCAGCTAAGGTACCTGCAGGAGAAGGCCTTGGAGACTTCCTCTCCAGACAATCGTGGCTCTAGTAATGGTTATGAACAGGAGTGAAGAGACAGAAGTTATCGAAATAATTTCATAAATTATCTCAGTCAGAAATGATCACACTCAGTCCCTGGCTGAAGTCCTAATGAGGACTCTCCCTCTTTGGTCTTGTGGCCAGGCCCAGCCTTGCCCTCAGCTCTGTCCAAATCTGAGCCAGCAGCTCCTGCATGGAAGTGGAAGAGACAACTGAACCTCCTCATAGTCAATAATTGACATCAGGGATGTTTCTGTAAATTAATGAGTGTATCTTCTTGACTGTACTTCAAAGTTTTCACTTTATGAATCTTTTATGAAATTCTCTACACTGGGAAAAAAAAAGAAAACACCAAACCCTTGTAGTACTGAAATTTTACCTTTGTAAATGATACAATACAAAAATAAAATAAACCCCACCCTTTCATAAACAGCTGATTTGAGAAAAATCATCCAGTGGGTCATTGGATGTACCCTGTGGGGCTGAATTTGCCCATGAAGGTGGGTACAACCAAACAGGCATGTGCTGAAGGGTTAGTAATGGTCTGGGCACTCTGACCTGAACCTTCAAGCTGCCAAAATCCCCCCTTGCAGCAGGGAATGTCCCTCCTCAAGTCCTGCTGAGCCTCTCCAAGGAAACTTCTGGAGTTAAGAAATTTAATTTGTAATAAATCAGCATTACAGTACAAGTAAATCTGCTTCAGTGGCTATAAAAATTAATTCCTTATCCTAAACATTATTATATAGCTTTCAAAATGAATTGACTGTGGTTGGTAGTCTAGTATGTGCCATTATTGGTAATTAGTGTAACAAAATAACGTTGCTGTAATATTTCCTGTCTACCCCTCCCCCAGTTGGGAGCTGTTTCCTATTAGAGAATCAGAATTGCAAATGCAAGGCTTGTGTGTAAGCCTCTGGCTTTGATTTTTTTTTTCTTTCTTTCTTTTTTTAAAACATAATTCTGTGTGTGCTGGAAGTCAATCTGTTCCTGTCTGGGGTTTTCCGGGAGCATTTCCTTCTGCAACAGCTTTGGAATGTCACAGGAACCATCAGAGCCTGATGCTGGAGGGGCTGGGTGCTCCCTGGATCCCCTTTGGAGGTTTTCCTTGTGTGCAGCTGCTGCTGAGATGACAATCCCAGGATGGGTCAGCTTGGAGGAGACCCCAGGTGGGATTACCTGGTCCCACGTCTCTGCTCAGGCAGGGTCACCCCAGGCACAGGATGGTGTCCAGATGGTTCTGGAATATCTCCAGTGGTCATTCACATCTCCCAGGATGTGACACTCTCTCATCCACAGCTTGTGCCTCGATAGTTTTTTTCCAGTGATCCACCACATCCTTGTCTTTATCCAGACGTTGCCTCATTCCAAAACACCTGATGGAGACACTGGGGCAGCTCTGAGCCTGCCAGAAGCTGGGGGAAGCAGAGATTCCCTTTTCTGAAGCAGAGGGCAGAGGAAGGATGGGCTGGGGCAGCTGGAGCTGAATGCAGCAGGAGGATCCCACACCTGGAGGGCAGAAAGGTCCTGAGGAATTTCACTGAGCTTTTGCGGCTGGACAAAGCTGCTTTTCACACTTTATTGGCCCAAGAAACCTGAACAGGATGAAAAGGAGGGTGGAAACAGGAGGAGCAAATCAAAATGAGTTTATACATTTCTCCCTCTCCGTGTGAGATGGACACTGTTAGGGCTTTTCTCCACAGCCCCGTTTTTAGCACGTCCATTCCCCTCCTGCCCTGGGTTGTTCCTTCCCACTGTGTGGCCAAGAGTTATCAAACCCCATTGCCCACCCCAAACGTCCTGAATAATCCCTCAGGAACACCCAAACCAAACACCACAGCAACTCCTGGTGTTTCATTTGTGGGGTGTCCTTTTGGAGCTCTTTCCCTCCACCATCACAGATCTGTTTCTCTTTCTTTCTCCTCAATTTTCAGCTTTTAGTGTTGCCTTTTGAAAAAATCCTCAGCAGCAACGGTTAGAAACTTGATTATCCATGGAATCACAGAATGGAATTATTGGAAACTGGATTATCCATGGAATCACAGGGCTGGGAGGAACCTTGAAGGTCATTTATTTCCAACCTTCTGCTATGGGCAGGGCTCCTTCCACTAAACCAGGTTGCTCCAAGCCCTGTCCAGCCTGGCTTTAGGGAAGGAAAGTTCAAATTCTCCTGTAATTTTCTGGCTCTGGGATTTTTTTTTTTCTATGAAATGAACAAATTAAAATGAAACAGCTCTGTAAGGAGAACTTGGGAGCAGAGAAATGGGAAGCTGTGGAGAGACTGGGTTCTTTGTGCTATCCCCAGCATGGAGTTATTTCTTGAGTTCTGATGACATGACAGCTTCAGAAGTCTGGAGATATGCCCTGTACTCAGCCACCCCATTTATCACAGAGCTGAAAAAAGCAGAAACTAAGCAGTAAAACTGAGCAGGAGGTGTATTTGCCATCCTGGAAAACATTTCAGATGTAGATACTGAAATAATAATAATATCAGTATCATTGTTGGCCCAGACAAAGCTGGTAAATCACAATTCCAGCTCTCAGCAAGCTGCAGAGTGAACAGGCTGTGCCATCTGAACCCTTTGATTTGGTCCAGGCTGGGTTTGGGAGCTGAGCCTGGGGTTTGTGCTTTGGCTGGAGTTGGACAGATGCAGTCAGCTTAAGCTTTAGGATACAAATTCCCTCCAAGCTGAGGGAGGAAAATAAATTGCATGTTGGACGCGATATAAACATGATTTCAGGACTTTCTCCAACTTTTTTTTTTCTCCCTTAGGGCAAAGGATATTGAAATGATTCAAGCCAGGACTTTTCTGGGAATGAACTGATAGATTTTTTTTTCAATATAAACCCCCACACTGGTACCAGCAGGGCTTGAAGCCCCATTTGCAGCATGAAAGCAATGGTTTGGGTGTTGTTGAGACTGGCCAGGAAAATCAGGATATTTTCTTCTTACTCATTTCCTCATTGGAAGGTCTCTATCTCAGGACTTTGTCTGGAATTAAATGGTTTGGATCCCTTAGACCTTTCCTCCCATATCCTTGCTTCTGTACAGAAAGTTACTTTTCTGTGCTGCCAAACAGCTCTTCCTACCTGGGAGTTTGCTGGGGTTTTATTTCCTTCCCTGTCTCATGTCACTTTGCTTTGCTGAGGTCTTTGTGCACAGACTTCAAAACGCTCAGATTTTTCATCAAAGTGGGAAATACCTATTTTTCTTCATGTGCATATTTCTGCATTTCTTCTCAGTTTTCCTCCTCCAAATCCCAAATCTCTCCCTCACCATTGCTCAGCTGTTTCAAAGGACCCCATCAAAGTTACTTTAGCTTTATCCTTGGTGTGAGACCAATATTTCTGAACCTTTTTAATGAGCCATGTAACTGGTGGAGAGAAATTAAGTGAATGAGTGCTTATTGGAGATAGCAGAAAGCAGATGTTTGCATGAAAACCTCTGCAAGTCTTGATGTCTCAAATGAAACCACTCTCAGAGGTTAAAAAAAAAAATCTGAGACAATATTTTGAGTCAAATTAAATATTTAATTTCAATAAAATCAAAGTATTTCAAACAGATTTCTTTGTCCACTTAATATTTTATGAGAGAAGCCTAAAATTAAACACAGAGTTGTTCCTCTGGGGAAAAAGCAGAGGTTGTTTTTGTATGTTTTAAAGAAAAAATAAATCCATCTAGTGAAAATTCTTTTTTTTTCCCGCAGAATACTTTTTCTTTTTGTCTTTTTTTACAACGTGAGGATTTCAATGTGAGGTTGGCACTGCATCCTTTGCAGAAAGTTGGTGCCTCTGAGGGTACCAGATCTGGTGCTCCAGGGACAAAGATGGATCTTGCTGCTGCAGAAGAGTTTGGAGAAATAGATTTTCTGTAGAATTATTTTTTTACAAGTGAGGTCTTGCTGCAATAGATTTGGATAAACAGGAAGAATTAAGGTGTGAGAGGGGCTGTGGCATCTCCCAAAATCTGTGTGAAGGATCAGTGGCTACTCTGAGCTCTTGGAGGTTTTCATTTACAGCCTGGAGGGTTGGGTACAGCCCTCTCAGAAACAGCAACATGTGTGGCAAGAAACCTCCCAGTTTGTCCCATTTTCAGCTGCGTGAGTGGTTTTCATTATTTTCTTCATATGCAAAAGAAAGAAGGGTTTCTGATAAAGCCCAAAACCCAACAAGGCATGTTTGGGCCATAACATCAAAACCTGTGTGTGCTTCCAAGGGAGACACCTCTGCCTGGCCTGGGCTTAAGGATGCATAGGGTTAGGGGGTTTTGCTTGGATATTTAAAATTTGACTATTTAAAACAGGGAGGTTGTGCTTTATTATCATTATGAAGACTGTTTCCTAAAATCATATTGATTGATGGCACAATATTTAGTCTCATGTCTAGAATTTCACTGTGGTGCCTAAAAATCCTGGGTTTTTTTGAGCAGCAATAACAGGGCAAAGCCAAGAAGTGCAGGACTAAGGCAATGCAGAGCAGTTCTTTACTGTGGCTCATTTATGCCTGGGCTGGTCTGGTGCTATTTCTCCTCTGCTGTTTGGCATATGTGCAATTTATCTGTTTTCTGTGACCCTAAATCACTCTGTCTGCACTCAGCTTCCACTTCTGCTGGGAGATTTGTTGAGGGGAAAGCAGCTACACTTAACCTTTTGTTTTCTTCATCAGGTTTCTGACAATATAAATAGTTTGCTGCTCGCCAGCAAGAAAGTTTCACTGGCAGCAATAATTTTGTTCCTATCAGCTGTGAATCCTCAGGATTTTCCTGCTGTTCCCCCCTGGTCCTTACAAAAATGGGCACAGATGTCCCGGACTCAAGGATGGGAGTCCAAGGGCCTGTTCCCATTGCCAAGCTGAGCTTAATTGCAACAGGCACAGGGAATGGGGGTGAAATTAAAGTTATTGCTTGGGAGTGCTCTGGTGTCTGTGGTGGCTGTACCAGAAAATTCAGATTTTGGGGGGAAAATTGAGGGTCAGCTCCTCTGTAACTTCGGACAGGACATTTTGTGTGATGCTCCCCAGCAAGACGTGCATGTGCCCCAAAGGGAAGTGACTTCCCAGGATTTTCAGTGACACGGAGCCACCCTCTGTCACCTCGGGCAGCGGCGGAGCAGAGAGCAGCCCCACCAGCAATACAAACAATTTACAACCCTGCTGCAGGGATGCTGAGACACAGCCCGTAAATGGCCACATAAAGGGAATCCGGGTGGGAGCTGGGAGTGCCCTGACAAACACAATTCTCCCTTAATTTAATAGAACGGTCCATTCAGCAGAGAATATATTGTAAAGCGCTCTCAGGTTGGATGGCCTCCTATTGTGTCTGGCCTTTGAAGTGCTGATTAGCTGGGCTGGGAACACGCTGATAAAAAGTTAATTTCTATTTGCTGTTGCTTTGTAATTGGATGAACACGAAAGCAATTAAATATTAAAACATACAAACAAATAACGAAGTCACTGTAATTAGCCAAAGTTTGATCACTGTCATATTTATTTAGGAGGAGATGATACGTCTCAGCAGGTGACATTTTAAATACCCTTGGCTGCTTTGGTGTTGTCTTCAGAGAATGCTGAATAATGTACGGAGGATTTAATTAAACCCCATTGTAAATCAGTTGTGATGACAGGGAAGTGACAGCCACGTGTTGAAGAGAGAATTAGGCCGCAGTAAGAGAGATTAATTAACTATTTTCCAGAGTTCAACCTAGGGGGTGTGCAGGGAGTTGGTCCGAAGAGGAGAACTTGATTTTTAAGTTGTTCCGTTTGAGGCTGGAGTTTGGTGTGGAGAAGGATTCTCTGTGCCCAGAGACGTTGGAGTCCCTTGAAGGGGTGGCTGTGGTCATTCCTGGGTCTTGAGAGTGGAAAATTGAGGCACACACAGAGTACTGTGGCTCTCCTTTCCCTCTGTGTCCATCCCTTAATGCAAAAAAGTTCTTCTACCTCTGTGGTGAATCCCAGAAATCCTGAAATAACCTGGAAAGCTTCTTCCACCTTTGAAGCAGGAAGGGAAAGGAAGCTCTGGGATATTTGCTTAGGGTTGGCTGGAGCTGAAAAGCCCAAAATTTCTCAGCCAGGGTTATCCAAGCTCCGTGGGGAATGCTTTTGCTTCCTGGAGCTCCATTTGGCACTTGGGAGTGTCAGTAACCAGAAATAAAGTTAACCATGGTGGGAATCTCCTATGTCCAGCCTGGAGTTTTGGGTGAACAGTTCTTGCTGGCCCCTGCATTTGGCAGCTGTTACTGCAGCTTGGTGGATGTGCTGCTGCTGGGAACAGTTCCAGTGCCCAGGAAAGCACGGGAGGAAGGTGTTGGTGTCCCTGGAAAAGGACAGGATTGGGAGAGGAGCTGCTCAGCTGAAAGGGAACCTGGAAACCCTCAAAAAAACCTCCACGACTGCTGGAAAAAACTCAGGAAAATGTGGAAGGCAGTGTGAGGTGGAAATGAGAGAGAGCACAGGGAGGAGGGACTGAGAGGAACTGAAAAGTCAGGATGAGGGGGGAAAAGGACAATATGTGTGGTTAACCAGCAGCATCTGCATTTGGAGATTATCAAGGCTGTGGTGTAACACCCTGAACTAATTTGGACATTTCTAAAAGCGCTGTTGCCTTTGCGTGGGCTGTGGGGCAAGGAGGTGGCTCAGTTCTTGTGCAAGGCAAGACCTGGCACAGCATTTTACCTGTGGCACCTCCAGGAGGATCATTGGGGTCCATAAAACTCTGGCTGCCACTTGCAGGAGGTGATAGACCACACCAGGCTGTCCTTCCTTTCTTCTCTTATCAAACAACAATATTTCCAGTGTGAGGTGAGAGAAAACCTATTCCCAGCTGCCAGCTCAGAGGGGATTTCATCCATGTTTATGTACGCAAAAAACCCCCCCCAAAACTAAAAAAAACAACAAACAAACAACAACAACAAAAACCCACCAAAAAACCCCAAACAAACAAACAAACAAAAAAACCCCTAAGCATAATAATACAGGAGAAAGTTGAGCTGAAGAATCTTAAAATAGCAAATTGGGCTGAAAATCCCTGGACAGTCCCCATTCCAGGTTTTCCTACTGCTGTGCTTCATGTGGTTAAGAGCCTTGTGGGCTCAACTCTGAGGCAGAAGTTTAAAATAATAAATGCCCTGGGCAGTGGAGCTAAGTAGGGGCAAATTGGGAGAGCCCTGCAAGGACGACATGAGCCACGTGCCCATTTTTATGGGATGCTGCTGTGTTTTGGGAACGCACAATGGGTTTGGTCCCACACTGAAGGATCCCATTCATCTCCTGTGGCTCATCCCCAGGGCAAGGATGACCTGGATGGCTCCGTGTGGGCAGGAGAGGACAGAGTTCCTTCCCTCACAGGTGAGATGCTGCCTCACCTGGGATCACAGCACGAGGGGAAGCTTTTGCTGCTGGAGATGATGATTTACACAAACGACTTTGCATTTCAAAGCCTCAGTCTCCCCTTCTCTTACCAATCAAAACTGGGAGTAATTGTGCACATTGCCAGGAAAAATCCATTTTATTCCCAGGGGTGTAAATTAATTGATTCAGCCCAGGAAAAGGACCTGGGCACTGCTACAGCCAGCTCCCTGAGGGCTTTCTCTTGGTGTATGGGTCTGATCAAAAATGCAAATAAGATCTTAGGAGGGCTAAGGGACTGGAAAGGATGAAGTAAAAAGAAAATATAACACGGTCATGATGTAAATGAGTAATTCTTCCTTCTCGAAACACAACACAAAGCATTGACTTCAGGTCTCAAGAATGTTCTTGCAATTCTTCTGGCTGAAATTAAAATAGTGACCAGGGACCGGAAATCCCCCTGACAGGGCAGAGGGAAGGGCTCTGAGATTCAGCAGCCCCAGAGCAGGAAAGCTCTGCCCCTACCAAGCCCGTGGGGAGGTGAAGCAGCTGGGTCAGAGCCCCACACTCGAGGGCAGGCACTGCCCGAGCTCCTCCTCTCCTGGGTGGCTGCAGCCTGAATAATGTCAGGGTTGTATGGGGAGCAGAAGGGGTCAAGGAGGGTCTTATCCTTTCCCCTGCCCTCACCTGTGACTTGCTCACTCTGTTTTGGGTCTCTCTGGCATCCTCTGAAGCCTGGAGAGCTGCTGTGACATTCTGAGCATGTGCCCTGGCACAATTCTCTTGGTCTGGGGTCGGTGAAGCTGCTCGCGTGGGCTGGGTCATGCTGCTTGCTGGAGTCAGAGGTGGGAGAACACCTTTTTTCCTGCTGGCAGGGAATATGGATGAGCTTTTTGCTGCCTCCCTTAGTGCTGTATTTATGGGTTCTTCCAAATCAACAGGGATTATTTGGTGGAAGGGCTGCAGCCTGTCTGTGTTGCTCCTGCTCTCTCCTCCTTTGGCACATTTTTGCTGGGATTTCTGGCCTTCTAACCCAAGTTTTCACCTTGCCAAAGGTGTGTGAGGAAATGTTTTGTGGTGGGTTGTGCTGTGGGGAAGAGGTGGGCTCTGGGAAGATCCCCAGGAAGTGTAGATTTGGCTGCCCCAGGCTGGAGTGATTATTTAGGCTGTGCTCACAGATGACCATTCCAGAGGGATGAGCTGCTCCTGGAACCTGTGGGGCAGCCTGGAGGTCTGAGCAGTCTCAGACAGAATGTGGAGAAGCTTCACGTCAGATGAACCCCAGAGCTGCTGGGCTCCCAGCTGTGGTGCCAGATGGGGTGGGGAAAGCTGGGGAGTCACAGCAAAAGGGGGAGGTTATGGATGTGGTGCCCTAAAATCTTTAACTTGCACAACTCGGAGAAATGGGTCCTGTCTGCATCTCCACTGGAGCACCCAACCCCGGGGTACCCTTCTGGTTTTAAACTGGCCGTGCCTCAGTTCTCCATCTGCACAAGAATAATTCCACTCTCTTGCAGGGCTGCTCTCAGGCAAATTAATGTTTGCAAACCACTCAGATACGGCGATAATAAATGCTGTGAAAGCCCAGGAGAAAATTAATAGCTCATTATTTAGCCCAGGACTTCAATAGCATGCCATGCCCAGGACACAGGGCTACATATTGAAGAATGAGGATAAAGAAAAATATTGAATAGCTGCTCATTAAGAGAGCACTATCCATCTGGTGTACGAAAGGGGCTTTTTCCTGCAGGAAAAAAGGGCTCCATGATCTTATTATTCCACTGTGTGCTGTGATGCACCTGTACAAGGGGCCTGGGCTGGGGTTATCTGGATTCCGGCATTTTTCAAGTGCTTGACTGCAACCTGACCGCTCTTCTACCACCGGGGCTGGCTTTAATTTACAGCAGAGAGATAAAAATGCCAGTAGATGGCACTCCAGAATATGGACCGTCACTGCTGGCTCCGGGAGAGCAATGAAATGTGGTGGTGTGTGCCACAAATGGCTTCCCTGCACAGCTCCTCGTGTTGCCTCTTCTTCCACCTTCTTCTGGCTCGAGTTTGGTGCACAGAGCAAAGGAAAAAACAAGTGGGCGAAGCAGCAGACGCTGTTTAGGTGGTCTCTGTGCTCTCCTTTGATCTCAATTTTGTTTCTACCCTTCGGGTTTAAATTACTTGTCTGGAAACCCTGGGCTCTGCTCTCCTCAGCTGACCCTTTTTTTTTACGCTTTGCTTACAGTCTGTCTGTAAAATGAGATGAGAACTTAATTTGAAAGCTGTAGTTAATTGACCTAAATAAGCTAAGAACCTTCTGTTGGCTTTAATGTACAAGAAACCTGCATAACCCTGGCTCTCCTTAAACGTACAGTGGAGCAGAGTGGTTTTCCTGGCGCATTTTCCAGCTGCTGCTGTTTACCAACAGCGGTTTGTGGTGTGGGATTGTCTGGAGAGCCCTGCCCTGGGGAAGCTGCTCAGTGCTGATGTGCAGGGAAGGGGAGGCAGCACCAGCCTGGAACAGCTCGGTTTGACTGCGAAACACGGGCCAGGGCCATGAGTCTGAGTCAGGAAAGGCTCTGGCCACAGACTGCAGGTGGAAAGCAAATCCTAGAGCTGCAGAAGGTCTCTCCACGTCTGCTCGGGTACTCGATCTGGCCACAGGGTGCTGTGCAGGCAGATTTGCTCACCCCACGAGTTGCTGCAGGTGTCTGAAGTGAAGGAGGCGCAGACTCATTGCCAGAGGGGGCAGGTGCTGGAAAAACGCCTGGTTTTCCAACCACGACCTCAGGCTGACCTTTCAGACCCACCAGAACCTTTCTGATCTGACAGCAGCTCCCTGCTGGGAGTGCAAGCCCAGGCTGCCTCCTCCTCTGCCCTCCCGAGCTCTCCCTCCGAGCCTCACCAGCGTGGCTGAGCTCTGCTTTGGGAAAACCAGTCCCAGGGTGGCCACAGGGCTCCACCCTGAGCAAGCAGGAGCTCTTGAGCTGGCTGAGCTCGGTTCAGTACTCCCTGGAATAGCTGGAGCCAGGAGGAGGAGGGCTGTGTCCACACCTGTAGCAGTGCAGGGATCTAAAATGCTTTTGGGCTGCATTTACATCATTTTTCTCATCCAGACAAGTTCTTGGACTAGCCCAGGGAAGTGCAGAGAAGAGGATGGGAAGATAAAGGGCACAGCATCAGCCTCCAGCTCAGCAACCTGGAAAACTGTGGAGCTGGGGGACCTTGGTTTTCACCTCTGGGAACCCCCTGGGTGAGCTTGTGCAGGCAGGAGTCAGCCCCTTCCATTCTCTGGGCTGTAGTTTTCCTCCTGGCAGCTCTGTGACTGAGATTTCCCTGCTTTACACAGTCCTCAGGTGCAACTCTTGGGGCAGGCGGGGAGGATGGGCTGGGAATGAGGCAGCAAAATGAGATTATGGATTTAGATCCACAGCACAGGCATGGTTGGGTGTGGATTTTCAGGAAGGTGCTTTTCAGCAGAGTCTTTACTCCTCAGACATTTGCAGGCTCTGGGGGATGGAAGGGGCAGCTGGAGGCCTGTGGTGCTGATGGAGGAGTCTCTTGTGGCACCTCGAGAGTGCTTGAGGTGTTGGTGGCATTGGCTTGGGGGGCAGGGTCAGAATGGATTAACTGATTTGAAAAATGAGATGAATGTGCCCAGGAATAACCAATTCAGCAGCGATTTGCTGTCCCAAAGCCCCTCCTTCAGTGCAATGCAGTGGCAGCCTCGGCACTGCTCATCCAGGGTGTGTGTAGCATCGAGGAATTGCCAGTGCACTTCTAAGCTGGGTGGGAGCAAAGAATTCTGGAATATCCTGAGTTTGAAAGGGCTCTGTGAGGATCAGAGTGCAAGCTCTGGCTGCACACAGGACAACCTTGAAGCTGAACCTCTCATCAAAGAGCATTGCACAAGCTGTGTTTCAGCTCTGGCACCTCCCTGGGGAGCAGCTCCAGTGCTTGACCACCCTCTCAGTGAAAAGTTCTTTCATCACAGCCAATATGATCTTTCCCTGATGCAGCTTTAAGCCAGCTTTTCCAGCCTCTTGTCCCTCATCCTGTATGTACATCCAGGTTTGCACAGTCCCAGGTGCAGAATGTGGAAATTATTAGATTAAATTTAATTGCTGATTGCCCAGAGTTCTGCTATAGCAAGATCTCTCCATAAGGCCTCTCTACCTTCAAGGGAATCAATTGGACTTCCTAACATAACATGGTTGGCAAGTTTACTTGGTTTGTGCTCAACTTCCATGTCCAGGTAACTGATAAAACACAAGAGCATGGGCTCTAAAATCGAGAACAATCTTTGCTGACCCCCAGGCAGGTGTTACTCCGTTTGCTGTTGGAGCCTGACCCTTCACCAGCTGTTTTGTACATGTCCAGCTGCCTGCTGGACACTTTGTCCAGAGGTCACTGTGAGAGACAACATCAGTAGTTTTGCTAAAATCCCCAAAGCCCACACCCACTGCCTCCCTCTGCCCACTGCGAGGGTAATTTTGTTATAAAAGGGTATTCAGGAGTGTCAGGCCTGACTGTCCCTTCATCAGCCTTGGTTTTGTCCACTGACTGAATTGTCTCTCAAGTGTTTTTCAATAACTCCTGGAATGATCTTCTCCATAATTTCACCAGGCACTGATGTGAGACTGACAGGCCTATAATTACCAGGGTTTTCATTCTTGCCCTTTTTGAAAATTGGAACGACATTCGCCAGCTTCCACTTGACTGGGGCTGCTCTGGGTTCCCAGGACCATTGATGGATAACTGTGAGAGGGCTCCCAACAACATCAGCCAGCTCCTTCTGTCCCCTGGGGTGAATCCTATCAGCCCCCATTGTCATAAATGCATTCAGCTGCAGCAGCAAATCCTGAACAATCTCAAATTTACCTGGGACCTTCCCACTCCCTGAGTCAGGATCCTCCAGCCTGGGGCTCCAGGCGTCCCAGGGGGATAAAGAGAGAGGTGAAGGAGTTAAATTGTCTCTGCTTTATCTTCATCCCTTTTTGTGAGCTGACCAAACACCCGTGGTTGGGGTTTGGAGGGAAAGGGAGCCCAGACACCAGGCTGAGAGGGGTCCTGGGAGTTCCTGGAGCTAAACTGCCAGACGGGTCACCTCAAACACTCTGCTGGGGAATCTGGCCCAGGACTGGCACCTGTTGCTGCAGGGGGACGTCCCTGCTGTGGTAATTGAAATAATGACAGCCCCCGGCAGCAGAGGGGAAATCGCCGGCCGGGGACGTGCCGGAGCCAGCAGCAGGAAACAGATGTTCCCCACTACATTTACTCTCTAAGTGAGAGCACAACAGATGCAAAGCAGCATTAAAATGGTAGCAGGGCTGTAAATACAGCTTCTAATTACTGCACCAGGTAACGTCAGTCACAGCAATCCGGGCTTCTCCCAAGGATGCTCCCTGAGCAGGTGGGATGTATAAAGTCTTTGAAGAAATGGATTTGTAGGGTTTCTCCTCTCCCTTTAATGGCACAGTCTCTTAGGGCAGCAGAGTGGAGCGTCACAGCCTCTCTGCTTGGTGTATCTTTGGTACGTGGTGCTGAGAATAACCGAGGAGATGGGAACAGATCATCAAACACAGAGATTTGGGGATGGGGAGAGGTGGGTGGAGGAAGCTGCCTAGAATGGGAATAGTGTGAGCAGGAAGGGAAAGGAGGGAGCAGCAGTGAAGAGCTCTAAGAGACAGTGTGAGTGACAGAGGCAGAAAATAGCTCTGAGCTGGGTGGCCCCAGCTGACTCCTTGGAAGTTTCAGTGTTTGCTGTGGAGAGGAGCAATTTGGGATTCTCTGGGCTCTGCCAGTACCTGAGTCACCTTGGTGGGGATGTAGTAAAAGGTAATTGATGGAATTATTCCCCCTGGTTCCCTGCTAACCACTCTGTTCACCAGACTGCTCTGGGGTTTGTAACTGCTGAACACAGACTCAGCATCTCTGGCACCCTCACAGCACTGGAGTTTCCCCTGCACATACTGGGATCTCCCCCTCGACAGTTTGGGACATGCAAATCCAAAGGAGTTTGTTTTGTTATTCATTTTATTCTAAACCAGGAATCACTCATTTTTCAGATGTGGCTTAGTTTGGAAGGGCTGGTAAAGCTCTGCTGTGGCACAATAATGTCATTTTTAAGGTGGAAAAAGGCCTTTCCAAAGTGGCTGACACAGCTCTCCTGGAGCTGGGAGGGCTGTGGCTGCCCAGATCTCTGTGAGCCTTGCAGTCACAGCTGTTGGGTGCTTTGCAGCTCCTGATTTGGGTATCCTGAGGCTGGAATACCAGCAAGGCCATGGGACACCCTGGAGAGGGGATGTGCATTGGCATGGACACCCGTGTCTGCTTCTGACAGAGCTCATTGGTGGTTCCTGCATTGCTTTAAAAAGTTGGGCAGGTTCCATGGAAAAATATGGATTTTAGCAAGATATTTGGAGTCTGGGTAGACCATGAAAGAGAGAGGAAAATGCATTTCCTTCTCTTCCTTCCTGCAAATGCTCCTCCAGCTTTGTTACTCTCTGCTTTTGGTGTAGGCACTGAAGTGAGAACCTTCAGGATAGTCATGTATCACAGGCAAGTGTGAAGAGCAGTGCCTGCCTGCAGTTTATTTTGGATATTATCGTGTATTGCAGATATTTCTGGAGCTGATGCTCAGCTTCCCTTGGTGCCCCAGAGCTGCCTTGCCCACCCTCCTGTCCACGGCCCTTTGTGTGGAGCTGGGGAGGCAGAAAGAACTAGCTGGACTCAAGGGGGGTGTGGGGAAGGATGGTCCTTCTGGCTGCCTGGAGAAGGCAGGGGACACCCAGCCTGTCCTGTCCCTGACTGGGACAGCCCCACAGGAGCAGGGATGTGTCACCACAAGCACGAACCAGCACTGTCACAAACCAGGAAACAAAATCCCCCTTTCTCCTTCCCAATCAAATTAAGAGCAGAGAGCAGCAGAAAGTGCATTAACTAATCAAACTGTGGCTTCGAATTGATTATTGCAAATTGCCGACCATAACAATCCTCCTAATGGCAGCGATTTAAAAATAAATAATAATAAAAATAGAGCCTGTTTTAGGCACTGGGCTAACCCTGTCCTTGCTGGCAGGCGAGGGCTGACTGTACACCCTGACCCTTGTGCAGGGCTCACTCCCTGGCTCTGCAGACTGAGATCAGCCCCTGATCTGGGCACTGTGGGAGCAGATGCTTGGCTGGCTGCAGTTTCTGCTGTTGCAGCCTGGCCTGGCAGGGCTGGAGGCAGCGGGATCCTCGCTGGCAGCTGCAGGTTTGGTGCCCAGATGTGGGCAGCAGCCTTGAGCACTTCCCCAGCAGTTTCCCTGGCAACCAAGTCATCCTGCCAGCAGCCTGCAGTGCCAGGAAATAAAACAAGATGACACTACAGCTCCTCAGAAAGAAGAAAAAAAATAAAAACAACACGTCAGAAGAACACCAACAACCTGTGTCCTCTTTTCAGCAGCCCACGCTGTTGGCCTCTTCTTCCTGGCTCCCAGCCTCTGTTGGTTATGTCTTTGTCCAGAGAGGTGCCGAAAGCACTTTCAAGGATTTCAATCTGCTCAGAAAGATGCTGGAGGGCTGGGAAGTGGCTCCTGTGTGTGCTGGGGTCAGGGCCTTGGCCAAATTTTGAACAAGTTCCTCTGTGTTTATTCTCTGACCACCTGAATGGTTTGGCACTGGGTGTTGGCAGCACCATGGGGAAAGGGGTTTGAAGGCACCTGAGCTGCCTGAGATCCTGATTTGGGAACAGTAGCAACAGTCCCTGTGTGCCACAAATATGGTGTGTCCATCACTTTCTGGGTTCCCCACTCTCTTGTTGTCATGGGCAGCTTTTGTGCTGCCTCCAGTGGATGTGAGACCTGAAGAAAGGAATGAATCTCTGGTTTTATTCCACTGAGAGATGCAATTCTAGTTCAAGTGGGCATGTTTGAGCTACATTTTGCAGTAAGAAAAATGCTACAAAACAAACAGCTCTTCCTGAGAACTCAACGAATTCACCAGAGCCAGCTTGGCTAAAAGCTGTTTTCATTTTGTCCTGTCTGGAAGCCCTGACCGAGGTCTGCAAGAGCTGCAGATTCTGAATCCCTCCCTCCTTCCTGGGGGGTGGTCACCTGGAGAAGGCTCCAGGGAGACTTTAGAGCCCTTCCAGGGCCTGAAGGGGCTCCAGGAGAGCTGGAGAGGAGCTTGAGGCAAAGGATGGAGGGACAGGAAAAGGGGAATGGCTTCCACAGCCAGAGGGAAGGGATATTTGGATTAGATGGGATATTGGGAAGGAAGAAAAGGCTCCTTTGTTTCACTGCTGGGGCACACTGGCTGTGAGGTTATGTGGCACAATCAGGAACACCCCCTGAAGGTCTGTGAGGAAGGTCCATGTGTTGGACACCCACCCGTGGTTATTTTGGACTGAGCCCTGCTCGCTGCCCATAACAGTAGGTCCCCATTATTTCTTTAGGATTAAGTGAGTTTATATTGTTGGACAAAGTCGGTTATCCTCTCACTTTGCCTCTCTCCTGCTTCCCAACCCTTGCCTCAGCAAAGTGTTTTGCTCCAAGAGCGTTGGTACAAAATCCAGAGTGGGCGTTTCCCACCCTGTACTTCTTTCCAGCTTTGTGGAAACTCTTCCAAGGACATGAGCTCCTACAGGTCATGAAAAGTAACTCTGAAAGCTAAACATGACTGATAACAACAAATTAAATCACTTAGACCTGTTTTCCTGTATTGAACAATACACAGTAAGTCCTTGAGTAACGTGCATGGCCTTCCTACTTTGAGTATTGCTAAGGTAAGGCAGGGGTATTTCCTAGATCCACATGAGTATTTCTGGATACAATTGAGTATGTAGGGATTGGAAATATTAAAAAGTGAGATAGAGATCTCTATAGTGGAATCTGTTTTTCCAAATTATACCTCCAGGGCTGGGTGTGTGTGCATGTGTGCAGACAATTGCAGAGATGCTTTTTTTCCAGGTTAAAACAAATAGTTTTGGGCATTGTTTTGTTTCTTAGGCCATGCTGTCTTGGGGGATTTTTTTTGTCTGTTAATACAAAACATCTCTCTGCAGGCCTGTTTGTTTGACTTTGCCCAGCCCTATGGTCCTTTTCTGAGCTGCTTGGATGACTCCTGCAGATTTTACAGGACAATTTGCTCATGTCTCTCATTCCCTGGTGAAGCAAGACAAGACTTTCCTTACATTACAAACAGTCCGTCTCCCTGCTATTTCATGTAGTATAAAACTTCTGATCACTATGAGGTCGCCTCTAAGGCAGTTACGCTTCCAAGGGTAAAACCACAAAACTCCTCCTTTCTCTAGGAGACATGAGGTAAAACTGGAGATCTCCTCAGTTGCACATGTTGAGTAAAACATGTGCTCGCCAAATTTGTTTATCTGGAGCAGTTTGCTTGGGCAGATCAAAACACTCCACTGGCAGAGTTGTGTTTGGGAACAGAGGTCCTACTTTCATTTGCTACTGATGCCTCTGTTTATATCTAATTGGCTTTATTAGTCCAGGAGCTCATAATCATGAGTACTTGTGCCCAGGTTGCCTGATACTCGTGCTCACCCACTGGGGTCAAACATAATCACCATCTCCCTTTGATTACCATAAACATTCGATAACCCGGCAGTTGGAGAGGTTTTATCACTGCTCTCCAGGGAGTTTGTTCCTCTGCCTCAGGAACACCCAGCTCATGTCCAGGAGATAATTTCTATGGAGAAGTTTATCCTGTTTGTGCAGGACAAGTCTTGGGACTATAGAATTACCAGGTAGGTTCTGTTTGTTTCTGGGTGAGCAAAATGTTTCTAAGATGTGCAAACCATTGCTGCCCTTTTCTGTTTAGGTTGAGGGGCACTTAGAGGGTCCCATCCTCCCTTCTTTGACTCTTTCCTTCACAGAGGCCTGGAGATACCCCCTGAACCAGAAGGAGAGAGTGGCATCTCTCCAGGGAAGGCAAACAAACTGGTTTGGTGACCCTCTTCCAGAAGGTGTCCAGCTTTGGAAAGACCAGATGATTCTCCCAGTCATGTCCCATCAAATGTTGTCACTCTTGTCACACAGCTCATGAGCTGCATCCTGCTCCCTGCCCAGGGCTGGTGCAAAGTCCTGCTCCAGCTCCCTGCCCTTGGGAGAAAGCAAAAGGCCAGACTTGTGAGGTGCAGCTAATTCTGGGAGAATGGCAATGGGGCCATCCCTGCTTCTTTTTCCTGTTTCTTGTATTCTTTTGCTTTTACGGCTGTAGAAAGAAGGGGGGGAGGGGGGTAGTGAAGGAAAAGAGAAATGAGGTGAAAAATCTGAAATAATGAATACAAACTTCTCTGAGTGTACAAAATAGTACAGCAAATATTGACTAAAAAATTTGAAACAGTGATTTATTCTGAATACAGGAAACAAAACCAGGATTGTCATATAGCCTGTAGTATTTTTTCTGGTTTTCTCCTAGCTCCATTAAAACCTCAATAATATACAGGGGTCTATTAAAGATTTCCAAGATGAAACCAAGTTTGGTCATTATCACAAATGGCTCTTTGGTGGGCTGTAGGAGAGGAGCGAATGGTCTCGCTGTGGTTCTTAGTGGAAACATGCCTGAATTACCAACCCTGGATCCCTGCTACCCTTGCACAGGACTGACAGATGCTGCAGGGAGCCAGGGGTGTGCCTGACTCTCCTGTTGACCTGTTTCAGGACCAATTCTGTTCCAGGTCCTGAGAAGGCAGCACCTCTGGAGTCCTTTTCTGGGGTTAATCCTTTCCATTTTATTTCTGGGAATCCTCAGGGAAGTCTGAACCGCGGCCACTCCTGTTCTCACAGAGCTCTCCTGGGAGCAGGGCCCAGCAGCTTCCATCTGCACTTAAGTCAGACCATTACCATGTATTTTTTAAGCCTGCACATCTCTTCCCCACGCAGAGAGAGTCTGATGAATGCAGCATTTCTGGCAGCCTTTGCTCCCTTGGGCCTGTGTTAGGACCTGTGCTGGTGGTCGGACCTCCCAGCAAAACCTCAGCAATCCTTAATCGTGTTCCCCAGGGCCAGGATTCAAAGCCCACCTGATGGAGGAGACCCCAAATGCCTCTCTGGGACTGACTGACTCTTGCAGAGAGTCTTTTTAATCTACGAGACCAATCCCTCTGTCACTTTGCCTACTGAGAAGATGGGAGAGCCAAATTTAGACCTGAGAATGAGGCTTCTCTATGGGATAGCAACAAAACCAGCTCTGCCTCCTGGAAGTGAAAAACAGAGGCAGCAAAAGAAGAGATTTGCTGGGATCTGGCAGTTTATACTGTCATTTTCTTTGGTCTATTGCCAAACAGCCACAGTCTGTGCTTGGGGAAAACACGGGGATGAGTCAGTCTTGTGCACTCGGGTTGTTGCAGGCACTTCTTGCAGGCTCTAATTTAGACTCTGCTCAGTGGATTTGAGTGCTCAGTTCCACAGTGCCCTACTGCCCGTGGGAGGACAGGTCTTTGGCCACCTCCACACAGCCAAGGCTCATCAGAGAGGAGAAGTGAAAATCTCCCTCAGTTGAAGGGCCAAAGGAGCAGCCAAATTCCCGTGCCAGGGGCAATCCCTCAGAAGGGATTTGGGTCAGTGGCAGGGGGATGCCAGGCCCGAGTGGCTCTTGGCTGGTTCTGGTGAGAGGAGCAGGAGATGAGGATGCTGGAGGGTCAGTGCTGCTGTCCAGGGCTCGGCCACCCAGCACCACTGACAGCCTTGGTTTGCGTCAGATCCAAAATCCTCCTGATGGGGCAACCAGCCCTGCCAGGGCCTCTCTGTGACCCTGCTGGCCCTTTTAGGAGCAATGTCAAAAGGAGAACAACCCAGGGGGGATTTCTTAGGGCTTTTTGTGTGAGCCCCTAAGCCAGCAAGGCTGCCTAAGCAATGCAGCCTCATGCCTGAGTCACCCTGCTGCATTCAGGTCATGCTGGGCACAGCTGCTGCTATTCTCAATTGTCACCTCCATGGGTTCTGGAGGGGTCAGTGCCACCCTTTTGTGGAGGGAGATGCTGTCCAGGCCATGTCCTGACAGCTGCTACAGGGTCTTTTGTGGTTTAGGTGATTCTTTTCTTGCTAAGAAGGAATATTTTATTTTTTTTTAATACTGTCCCTGTTACATTTTAATGGTAACCAGCTGGTAGAAGGGAAAATGTGGAACTGTTAGGATGCTGGTTGTTTGCACTTTCTGAGCCTCTCTAGAAATTCTTATGAAAGGCTCCCCGTGTACATATCCTTGTAAATTTGGGGAGCACGAGTAGGTCTGTGAGCTGTGCCCCCCCCAAAGCCGCAGCAATGGGACTGCAGGGCTCTGCACCTCTGCAGCTGTGCTGGTTGCACTCAACAAGGGAGCCAAACCTGGGTCTGTGTGGAAATTTTCCAGACTTTTCCATCTATTACTCATAAAGTTTTGATGATCAGATTGTGATCCAGAGAGCTGCTATTCCCTGCATCACGCAGTAAGTCAATGGACAAGGACAAAGTTCCTACCTGGCCAGCCTGCTCAGAAAATGTTCCTGTTCCTTTTGTGCTTTCTCTGAGCTTTTCTTTTCTGTGTGTACAATTGTAGCTGCTGTGGGTAGAAATAGGAAATTATCTCATACAGAGTATGATGAAAAATAAAAATAAAAGGAAGGGAAAAAAAAGTTTCATTTCTCTGTTCCCAGCAGAGAACTTCATCTGGCATATTTTACTGCAAATAGCAATTCCAGTGGACTTACAAAAAATAATTTTCTGAGCTTAGTTTCTACTAAAAAGCAGGACTGAATGCAAGCTGTTTTTTTAATTAACTAGGTGGTTTGTAATCAATTCTACCCTGCCAGGGACGAAAGTGGCTGATTCAGTGTCATGATTGTGAAAATCCTAGCAGGAAAATGTCTCTATACCCAGACAAAAGAATTCTCCACAAACAAGTACTCACGCCCAAAGCTAATTTGAATGTTAAACACAAAAGATATTAAGAGGGTTTCTTTGATGTTTTACTCTTATTTGGACACTTGTGCTGCTTAACTCTGCAACTACCTGTTTGTTGCTGGGCTGAATTGAGCCCTGCTGCATTCGTTAGCATATACAAGAGCTTAGTAATACAATCAGGCACTAATGCATTCATTTTCTACTTGACTGCTCATTCATTGAGATGTTAGTACATAGGAAGAATATGATCAGGGTGACTGTGGCATGAACTAATCAATTCATAATGAATAATCCAAAAATACAGATGTCCTCGGCACAGACTGAATTCAGCAGAGCTGGAGGAGAGCAGCTGGAGGAGACCCCAGCAAGCAAGGGGTGTACAGCCCTGAGCTGCCATCACCTCATTGCCCCCAAAAAATCCCCCAAAAAGGGCAGAGCTCTTTAGCAGCTTCAAAAGCTGCAAACTGGGTGACCTGAAGGAGCCTTGGGCTGGCAACCTTCACTGGAGCTGCAGAGATCTTTATTTGCAAGGGCTGCTAGGGGACACCTTCCGGGGTTTCCTCAATGACAACTGTCCCTCCTTTCTGTTTGCCTCCCCTCATCCCAGCCCCTGCCAGGAATTTGTCATCTGTTGTTTCGTTGGGTATTTTTTTCTGATCCTGAGCCACTTGCTCTTACTGTTTTCACTTTAAGTTCTCTCTTGGGAGTTAATTATTACGCAGAGTTCAGTGTAATCCTCCTGACTGCAAATAAGAAAGCCAGAATCCATTCTGAGCTGGGGCAGCACAAACACTTGTACAGCAATCAGAGTGGGTGCAGGTCATGGTGTCTGTGTGTATCAAGTGACAGCAGAGCTTCTGAAAGCCACTTTTTAAACTGCTTTAGCAACTCTCATCCAGCTACCTGAAAATGCTGTCATGACAAAGACGGAGCATTTTCCCTTTATTGCCACTTTTCAGTAGAAGATGTGGAGAACATCTTCTGGAGAGGGCTGGATGATTTTCTGAAGGCTGCCTGGATGTGTGCTACAGCTGATCTGGGAATAAGGGGGCTTTTGTCCCCTGCAGTGTCCCTGAGGCCTGATTGCCTCTCCTAGGTGTCTCCTGCTCCTGCAGGGGGTTTGAAGGCAACTTTTAGAGTAAGGCTGGGCGAATTATTTGCCTGTTTGTGGATTTTCATCCCTCTTCTTTGTAAACCTTACATTTCCCTCCACACTCAGGCCTTGCAGCAGTACTGGTGTCTATTTTCTCACCCTTGGGCTGGAAAATGCTCCTTTTCATTTCAGCCCCCCCGGTTCCTAGAGCCAAGAAGGTCACCTGGGTTACTCTGACTTGACAGTGGATGTGACTGGAAGCATTTCCCTTCTTGACACGTCCTGGATTTTTTGGGAACAACCAACGCTGGGACCTGTGCCTCACAGACAACTCCCATTTCTTACACCCAGCAGTGCTGCACCCCAGGCTGTCTGTGCAGTCCCAGAGAAGGGATGTGGACTTCTGCCTTTGGTTCAAAAACCAAAATTCACTCTGGGAATGGGGCTTTTGATGTCTGGGAGCAGCTCAGTGATGCTGGTGTGGAAGGAATCCTGCGGGCAGGATCGCTGTGGATGAGGTAATTAATGTCTCTGTGATCAACCCCAAAGTGATGTGTAGGGCTGCCCTGCCTGTGGGTTGCACTCACAGCAGTGGGAACACTGCACTCCTGGGTTGTTTTCCTAGAGGAATGGGATTATGTGTGAATGGGATTATCCACCTGGGGAGTGAACCGTTCCTATACCATGCTTCGTTCACCTTAAACCAAAAGATTTGCAAGTAAATTCCACAAAAATTGAAATGCAGGAGTGCATCTGTCCTGTGGGGTGGAGGCTGCAAGGTCAGGGGAATTGGGGGCTCAAGGAGAGAGAGATTCAGTAAAAAGAGGAGAAGTTCAGCTGGAGCTATGTGTGTATGTGAGCACTCCATGTGTGGGATTTTTCCTTCCCCTTCTTTCACCGCCCAGTGTTCTTTATTGTCTCTTGCAGGTAGATCACTCATTGCCATAAATTTTCTTATCTCTAGTGCTTTTCCAATTATGGATAACAACAGGAAAGCAGTCATTGGTTTCTAAAAGGTCATCAAGATATAGGGCCCGATTGGGAAGGGGATGACTTATGGAGTTGGCTTGTATAAATCTGGGGAAGTTTTATGCACAAGTCAGGCACGAAATGTAAGTGAGATTCATAAAAAACAGAGATTTACACTGGCTTCAGTTCGCAGGAATCAAAATGGTTATGAAAATTTGCCATTCTCTCTCTGCCTGTAAGCTTTAAATGTGTTTTCCAAGTGCCTGTGGTGCTGGGGAAGGGCTGTCCTGCCCCTCAGGACGATGGACCAGAGCCTGGCCAGAGGATGCTCAGGGTGCAGAGAAGTGGTGAGTAGGAGCTTTTCCCACACCTTGCCAGAGGTGACCTTCTCCTTGCAGGAGGGGGAATTTGGCCCTATCTGAGTGCTGGAAACGCCCAGTGGCTGTGACAGCTGGAGCAGAAACACCCCTCAGGTGACATCGGGATTATTGCTGCTCTCTCTCTTTGCACCCACAAAGTCACTGCACATCTGCGGGGCTTCTTTCATTGAATCTGTCAGGTTTGTGTGGGGTCACAGCTGGTTTTCCATCAGGTGCTGGGGTCTGGAGAGTGTTGGAGCCCTGGGGGCTGTGAGCAGAGTAGACACTTTAATCCCGAGCTGTGGCACAGTGACATCCCAAGGGGTTTTTGCCTTACACGTGTGCTGACAGTGTCCGTCACCTCTGTGGCACAGCCACCACTGCTGTCAGGGACACACGGTGACAGCCTGGCTGCCACTGCTGCAACAGTGGCTTCTGTGCAATCACAGCACTGCAGTGCTGCAGAGAGTGATGCAGCCCATAAGAACAAGAGTGAAATGTCTCACTTGTTTTGGTTTTGTGTCCTGTCTTGTGCCTCAGCATCCCCAGAAATCAGGTTCTCCTGCTTCCCTCTGCTGCTGACCTGCCTCTCCTTGGCTTTTCTTCTAGTTGTAGGAGTCCAAAGGATGTCAAAGTATTAATATTTTCATGGAAGATCTTATGGAAACAATGCACTTCCAATCTGCAAAGTTATGTAGCTTGTGCAAAATGCAATAAATAACAGGCAACAGCTCAAGGAAGAAAGGGGAGGGCTGCTGGCAACTGGTCCATTTTAGGCTCTCAGCTGAGGTACTGAGGCTGAGAACCTCATCAGCCCAGCTACTGGAGAGTCAGGGGAGAGAGAGGAACGTCTGCCAAGAGCAGCTCACCCTGTCTGGAGACCTGGAGGTTGGTCTGGAGATGGTTCTTGCTGTGCTTCTCATGGAGGGATCTGGGCCACAGTCACCCCAAGCTGCATGGGGGGAACCCAGGCTGCAGGGATGAGGTGATGGGTGAAGGTGCCAGCCCTGCAGAGCCTGAGCAGAGCAGGACATGAGCATTCACAGCCTTCCTGCCAGGCTTTGAGCTCTGCAGGGCACAGCATGTGAGATAAAGACCAGGCAGAAACATTGACTTGCAGGTGGAGGTTAACTTTTCCAGACATGCATTTCCCCTCTTTTCAACAAAAATGCCATGTAGGCACAATTTCCAAAGCAGCTGACGTGGCCAATGGCTGGGAGCAGGGTGAGGAATCAGAGGTTTTGGCATCTCTGACCGCGTGGCCTCCTGGCATCTAAATATGATGGACACACAGCAGATCTGTCTGCCCCCTAAAACTGCATCCAAACCCGGGGACTCAGAGTCACTACAGGGGGCTGGAAGTGAAAAAAGGTGTTGGGAGCTGCAATGAGCCACTTAACCTCCTGACTAATGCACAAAGTCGTTTCTGTCACAGCTGTCTGAACAATACATTTGCCAATTAAGTTAATTCAATCAAATCCCTTGCATCCAACAGAAAGGGCAGAGCAAATCCAGGTGAGGGAGAGAGAACAGAGCCAAAATTTGGTCTATGTCACACAGAAGCAGAACAAAGGGCGTGTGTGTGTATAAATATTTATGAATAATTGCACTGCAGAGCCACAGCACGATTGACAACTCAAAATTCGGTTCCTGGGACGTGTCCTCCCCACCTGGGAAGTGCTGGAGCAGCTTGGAGGACCAGCAGATGCTGTGCTGAGGGCATCACTCCCACTTCAGTGGTTCAAATGCAATAAAGATGTGCTGGAGCCTTGCTGCCCCGCAGAGGCTCCGCTCACCCTGTGCTCAGGGATGAGATGCCCTCCCGACTGTCCAAAGCAAATCCATGTGGAGATGTCCATGTCCATCTCCAGCTTGGAGGGCAGAGGGGTGGCTGTGGACAGGGGTGGCCATCAGCACTCCTCAGTGCCTGTATTTTTCAGTGTTGAGGTTCTCCAGGTGTGTTTTAAGGTGGAACACCTGCACAGGGATGTGTAGGGTAGAGCTCATGAGGTGTAGCACAAGTTTCAGCAGCCACTGACAATTCCAAGCGTCACCGAAACTGCGGGAAGAACGAAAACCCTTCACCAACATTTTTAATGTTAGAGAGTCAAGGCATTTCTTTATTCTGGCCAGGATGTTGTTCTGGCCAGGATGTACCACAGAAATCATCTCAACTACACATGGCCCGGGTGTGCAGAGACAATCACTCCATGATTTTTACTGGATTTTTCAGATCTTTTATACAGTCAAAACTTATAGAAACTGATTGGGTCAGTGTTCATTGGTCCCGAGTTGCACAATTATTATTAGTTTTCCTATCGGATCTGGATTTCTTCCCATCTGACGTTAATTAGATCTTCATTCCTGGATTTTCTTAGCAGTCTTTTTCCGGAGGAGACGTCTCCAACTCCGCCAGAGGCAGAGTCTGGGGCAGATGTTCGTGGATGGCCGCTGATGTTCCGCTGATGTTCCGATGATGGTCCTTTTATCTCTCCGGGTGTCTCTGGGCTACTCCCAGCCTGTTGGTGAGTTCAGCCCATCAGGCCTCACCTAGAGAATCTGCGCCCTGGAAAGGAACTTCAGTTCCCTTCCCCCGGGGCAAAGGTGAACAAACCTGGCTAAAAATATTTTTTAAGCTGGTGTGTTTTCCAACACGCCCGTCGCTGGTGCACCGATGATTAAATGGGGCTCTGCCAGCTCGGGCTGCAGTTTGGCTCGCTGCCTGTCTGTCCTGCCAGGATAAACAGATCCAGAGCCATGTGGGGGCCAAATCCGGGAGATCCAACCTCATGCAAATTCTTCTCCTTATCCCCCCAGTCTCAGAAAAGTTTGTGCAGTGGTGCTGATTGCAGCATCCCCGCTCCGACCCCGGCGTTTGTGCAACATCCTGGCAGCGGCTCTCCCCTCCAGGGAGGGAAAAATTGTCACTTCCTTTCTTATTCTGCCTTTCTTCTCTGCTTTTAGGGCTTGTTGGCAGGACAAAGAATGGCAGCTGAGTGGAGATGCCTGTTCCAGATTGACACCCGGTGAATGCGGGCACTCGTAATCACCGGCGAGGAGCATTTATCACCTCCTCGGAGCGCAATGTGGGGAGCAGGTGTCTGACCTGCCGTGACAAAAGCACGGAGTGGCGGCAGGAAGGGAGGAAATAGATAAGATGTCATTTTTTCAGCACGATTTTTCTCTCTTTAATGTTCCCCTAGATTATGGGAAACAATCATGGGATGGGGGATGCCGGTGTTTTATGGTGTCAGGAGGGTTTAAGGTTTTTTGGTGTTAAAAAAAAAAGAGTGATGCTGAATCCCGCTGTATTAAGGGGTATTTATAGGACACAGTAAGTTGAGGGTTTTTTTCAATTTATTTACTTGAGTCAGGAAAGATGAATGGGCGTCTGGATCCGAGTACTTGTATCCAAAGGAAATTAAAAGAAACACAGTTCTCTTGAACTTGGCCTTCACTTAGGGCAGAAAAATGACACAGAAATGACCCTTAGATTAAAGAACTGCTCATGCCTCTGAGGAGGTGGTAGAAATTAGTTTGTAAAAATCTTTCCCTCTCCTATTACACACTTTCTGCTTTTCTTTCCCTCTGCTTTAAAAAAAATAAATCCACCAACTTTGCTGTGCTCTCTTCCAGCACCATTTCTGAGCACACTCCAGACCCATGAGCGCAGCTTTAATGCTGACTTCACTCTTCCATCGTTGAACATATTTCAAGATGGAAAATAGTTTTAGCTTTTCTGATCTGCAGTTTTGCGTTTAAAACCTCATCTCTCATTTTAATAATAGTAATAATCCTGTTCTGAGCTGCTTTCATGTTTCCCATCCGAAGAGCTGGCAAATGTCCTATGCATTTAAGCATCACAACATCCTGAGGGCCAGTGAGTGCAAGCTGCCAGGATTCAGATCCGGTTCACTGCACAAATCTGAGCTGTTTGTGCTCGAAACCTTGTTCTAGACTCATTATTGCAATGTCCTGATGGGAGTGAGGGAGCCGAGAGGCAATGGGAGCCCGCACTGGATACAGGCAGAGAGTCAAAGAATCACTGAAGTTGGGCAAGACCTTAAAAATCAAGTCCAGCTGCCAACTCAGTCCCACCACCACATCCACCACCAAACCATGGCCTCAAGTGCCACATCCGTGTGGGTTTTGAGCACTTCCAAGGAAGGTGACTCCAACACTTCCCTGCACAGCACATTCCAATGCTTTCCCACCCTTTCTGGGGAAAAAAAAAATCCATGGAAAGATGAAGGAGCATCTCTGTATCTCTGTGCTCCTGGGCAGGTCAGCCTGGCTGTGAGAAATGCTCCCTTCAGCCTTCGTGCTGTCTCCATGTGCACGTGAGTTACTCCAGGGCTCTCTGGGAGGGCCTGGGAGCACTTGGTGCTGCTGTTGAGCATTAGGAATGGCTTCTGCAAGGAGCGATTTCCTCCTCTGTGCTTTATTTGATTGATGGGGATTGATTAGCGTTAACTAATCCTAGAGATAATTTGGAGCCAGAGGCTGCTCAACACGTACAATGGGGCTCTCTCTTATCTTTGCTAGATGGGAACAGACCAGATTTTCCTTTGCTGCACATTCCAAGCAGAGAGGTCTCTGTGCACCCACGACACACCTTGAGTTTTGCTCTTCCTCCGACAATTGCAGTGTCTGGGGTCAGTGCCAAGGTCCCTGTTAAAGAATGGCCCCGTTCTTGCCAGGGCTGCTCCATGAACACTTCCCATGTGAGGGAGGAGCCCCTGGGAAGAGTTCCTGGTTGGGAAGGGAAGGTTTGGGAAGGGAAGGTTTGGGAAGGGAAGGTTTGGGAAGGGAAGGTTTGGGAAGGGAAGGTTTGGGAAGGGAAGGTTTGGGAAGGAAGGAAGGAAGGAAGGAAGGAAGGAAGGAAGGAAGGAAGGAAGGAAGGAAGGAAGGAAGGAAGGAAGGAAGGAAGGAAGGAAGGAAGGCTCAGAGAGAGACACCACAATCTTCACGCTCAGGGGTGAAGAATTCCATAAAACGCTGTTAATAAAGGAGAGGAGAGGCAGGGGACAGAAAGGAGAGGTGAAAGTGGGAGACAAACCCTGCCTGGGGAGCTCTCTGCACGCAGAGATGTTCTCTCTCCTGTGGCAGCAGCACCCAGACCTGTGCAGCTCCTTGCCCTGCTGGGTCACTCGTTGGCACCAGGACAGCACAAGGTGCTCCCTGCACATCCACATCAGCCTCCACAGCCTTGAAAGTGAGCCCATCAGAACTGGCAGCAGTGAGGAAGAATTTACAAAGCCACCTCTTTTTGTCCTTGATGGGGTGCTCTTTGATGGGATTGCTGCGGGACAGAGGCTTTAACTCTCCTGCTACCAAAACTAAATAAAAACAAGGGCAAAATTTTGGAGGTGGTGGTAATGAAATTAAGGGGACTGCTTGTCTCTATCAGTAACAACCTTCTGGCTCATAATCTGAACAGAAATAATAATTTGAAAGGGAACATAATTGAATTAAAGAGGCAACCAAACCGGAGGAATGAGACTTTTGATGAAGAAGGGCAGCTGGGGGAAAAGTAGAGGAGGTGGCAGGGAAAAGAAGCACATCTCTTTAAATTGTCAATCTCTCAGGGCAAGGTTGCTGCAGACATAATGAGTGTCCCAGTGAATTATCTCCCACTTTTATTGTCTGTTGCTACCATGGAAAGATGGGGAGGTGGGGAAACCAACTTTTTTTTTTTCTCTTTTTTTTTTCGAATTTGGACAGACTTAAAGAAGTGGCATCAAATTTGAAGGGCACCCAATCAATCTGTTGTCCTAGCTGCATGAAATTGTATTTCCTTGCCACTTCATATCTTATTTGCAGCAGCTGGGCTGTAAGTCATTGGTGATAACATTCTTTATTATGCAGCCGTGTTTATGAACTGTGCCTGGAAAGAGATGATAGAAATATGCAGCAATATGCAAAGGGGGGGATGCTGGGGGGAGGGGGAATAAATGCTTGTTGCTAGGGCAACCATGGGGCTATTTTGGGCATCAAATTTTGCAGATGATGAAAAGCATTTTCATGTGATGGTTGGTCTCTCTGGGAAGAGAAGGGGAGAGAGGGCACACAATAAACGGGAAGATAATATTCAAGAAGGCAGTCATTTAATTTTTTCATATATAAATACATCTACAGTTTCAGCTGCACTGAAAATGCACTGAAACCAAAGGAGTTGCTGCCTCTTAGTTAGGGGGAAGGAGAAATGCTTTCAATAACTGAATAGGAGATGGAATGCTGGTGATTTGGGAGGCTTTCCTACATCTCCTGGCACAGCCCAAATCCAGCTGGTGCTCTCAGGAAGTTCCTCATGAGTCGGGCTGGTGTCTGCAGCCACCCCTGGTCCCTCTGGCCACAGGCAGCCAACAGCTCCTTCCCCCAGAGCTTTATCCATCTCTATCCCAGTGGAAATCGAGCCAATTAATTCACAACCCCTTCTGTCACAGGTTAAAAAGCCCCAAATTTTCAAAGACTGCTCTTGACTCTTGCAAGTACCTCATGATACCCATACTTGATACCCCTTAAAATGCTAATTTCACAAAGAATGGGAATTGCTCTCAGGCAGTTGCCATCAGTCAGAGATCTCCACTCTGGAGGGTGTGAGCTGACACGGGAAGGGCTGGATGTCCCCTCCGTGCCCCCAGGCTGTTGGAGAAGATCCTGGAGACTCACAGGGTGAGGTCACAGCGTGGGGGACAGGGTCACATCACCAACATTTGCCCCAGCAAACCAGGGCAGATCATCCTCTGTTGGTGGGAATGGAGAGGGTGGCCCCAGCCAGGGCTTTGCACCTTCACCTGTGGAGCTCTAAGAGGGCAGGAGAGCACAGTGGGGGTGCTTGGGAATGTCACCGAAACTCTGGGAAAACAAAAACTCACCAGCAACGTCTTTTAGTGTTCGAGAATGAAGGCGTTACTTTATTCTGGCCAAGATGTTGTTCTGCCCAGGACCTACAACAGAAATAATTTTATCCGCACATTGCCCGGGTTGTGCAGCGAAAATCCTTCCATCACCCCTGGTTCTTTACCAGGTTTCCCACATTTTCATACACATAAAACCCAGAGAAATTGACTGGTTTAGTGTTCATTGGTCCCAAGTTACACAATTCTTAGTATGTGGTTGCTATTGGTTATTGATCCCTTCGCCTTCAATGCTAATTAGGTCCTCGTTCTTGGTTCTCTTATCGATCTTTCCCAGCCCAGGTGTCTCCGGCCCACCAGGGGGGAAGTTCGGGCGTTGATGTTCGTTAATGGTCGCTTATCTCTTGTGTATCTTCTGTGATATCCCCGATCTGAAGTTGTTAAACTCATCAGTCCAGGGAACTGAGTCTTTCAAAAAGAAATCTCCGTTTCACTCCCGCTGGGCGCAGAGGAACAAACCCCCTGACTAAATAAAAAAAAAATAAAAAATTAGAAGTTGTATAATTTCCAACAGGAACAGTAGAGCAGGATAAGAATTCGTCCTCATTTCTCAGCTTCTGACTTCTCCGAGCATCGAGTTTTATGCTCTACACCATCTCTGTCGCAGCGCTGCTTTTCTTAATTTGATCTTAGTGGAATTGCTCCAAGCGAGAACAAGCTCATGAGTGTTGTTTGCAGCCCCTGGATGATGGCTGGTGCTCGAGCCATTCTTAAAATCCTTGGGACTCCGAATATATTGGCACATTAAGCCGGTTAAAATGAACTGCGCATGTTTACAGCAAGAAATCTATTTCAAACGCAATATAATGTGACTCTCTTATTGCTCTAAAGTTGTGTTTTTAATTAAGTAGTTATCAGTGGCAGTGAGATTCTTCTTGAATAATTAAATCAAGGTAGTTTAGTGAGTAATTGTAAAGCGAATTGCTGAGACCATCAGGCTGCTGTTGAGACAGTCTGTTTTCTTTCGGAAAATTAATTCAAGTGACGCGTGTGGCTGAGAAAGTAGCGGCACATTGTGCTGGGTAATGGGCATTTGTCTTGGAATGCTTTGTGTATCGGCGCTGCTCCTTTCTCATTCTGCCTTCCCAGCTTTCAGCTGCCTTCTCCAGAAACAAATGCTGATGACTTTCCGCTTTGCATCTTCTCTGCCCCTTAATCCGCCCCGGGGAGCTCAGCAGAGAAGAACGGGACGGAAAAAGGTGATAATTGAGTTGCTAAAGAACATAAGCACAGACCTGGCCTGAGCAGTCCCTGTGTGAGAGAAGCGGGACTTTCTGGGCTGAATTTCCGAACTTTAGGCCCAGGGAGAGCCGAGCCGGCCCCATCTCGTACACTCCTGATTCGGAGTTTTTACTGCTGGTGTCATAATGTGGTATTTAAGGTGTCTCGCTTGGCAGGCAGTAATTCTCCCGCTGTTGGGTATTCCGAATGCAAACAGACGGCAGATTCTTCCGTCGTATTAAACTTTATTTGCCAGGAGATCAAGGGGAAAAACCCTGTGCAAACCCCGCCGTGTACAGGTGCCTCGGGCAGGATGTCCAAACACAGTCGTAGCGAAGAAAAATTAGTGCACACTGCAGAAACAATATTTTTGGCGCATTAAAAATAAAATAAAATAAAAAAAGCCTACTTCACGTTCTCTTAGCAGTTTCCTTGCTCTGCCTGGGGAATATGTCTTACAAATAACTCCAGCATCACACAAATTCTGAGGAAGCTGGGCTCACTCTGCAGCAGCTTGTTGATATTTTCCTAGGCAAAATGAAGAATTGAGGAGAGTCTGGCCACGGTCCTGGCGTTACCCTCAGGCACCGGCAATCCCACAACAATTCACCAGCTGATGCTTTTTTAGGGGGTTTATTCTGTTACCACGAAGTCCGCGGGGACCGGGGGGGAACACCGATATCTTGCGGAATTACTTCTGCCAAGTGGGATCCTCCTAAAGCTCCTCAGTAATTCAGGAGTTCATATATCTATTTATTTAGGAGTTTTTATTGCAAAGCATTCGGGTACCCTTGGCAATCCCATTCACGGCTCTCCGTTCTGCTTTGCGAACCCGCTGCCCTCAATGGGGACGTTATTTCATGCTCCAGGTAACAATGGAAAACTCGGGATTTTAGCAGCACGCTGGCTTTCCATCAGGAGAACGATTTGCAGAGCTATTGCTGCCACAGCCGCCTCCGTTCCCCAGGAATTTTCTGGAGCCTTCCCGCTGTCACCTCCGGCTATTCCTCAAAAATTCAAGGATTTTCTGGGACGGCTTTTCCCCAGCTCCGGGCTCTGCTCTCAAGACCATCCTTACTTGCCGAGGGAGGGTATTTGGAGAAAGCAGCTCTTTCTGTCTGTGTTTGCAGCTCTAAAATAGAGATATTGGCACAATGGGGGTGAGGAGGAAGTTTTTGGGGAGAACAGAGGCTGCAGAACTGCAGAGCATCCTCGGCAGTTGGTGGCTGCTCCAGTTTTGATGAAATGTCAGACTTAAAAAGTTTTAAGAAAGATTGTCCCACTTCTTGCTGCAGAGAGTGGCAGCTATCTCACATTTTTCAGTGTTTTTGTTTTAAGAAAAAGTTTAAACAGGAAAATGTTTTTATTTCACTCTGTTTTAAAAGGCTTTTTCTGTGTTTCCAACCACTTAGTTCCCCAAGAATGGGCTGACTGTCTTTTTTTGCACACCCATATCAGTACTGAGAAACTGGAAAGTTTTATTTCATTACTTCTGGGTCTCACTCGCACTTGAGTTACCAGAAACTCTGAGCATAAAGCTGAAACCCTCTTTGTTCCAGCCATATTTGCACGACACAGACACACAAACAGGTATTGAATTTAGAAATAACACAAATTCAGGTTCTTTTATTGTATTTTTCCAGGATATGGGAGATTCTGGCTGTGGATTTAACACCAAAGACAGTCAAAGTCTTCGTGAAACACAGAAGGTCAGACTTTCAGTTTTGTTTATTGCAAGAATAAATCTTGCCTCTTAACGATTTCATTGATGTCTTCTGCTGTGCAAACAGAGCTGTGAGCACTGGCTGACAAAAACGAGTCTTTACCATTGCTGGGATGATCTGGAGGCAGCCAGACCGAGGTGATGTTTTTGTCCTGTGTCCAAAACAGGTTTCAGCTTTATGGTTATACCTTGTGACAGGCTCTTTGTGCAGCTCTTTGGTTCAATAGATGGAAATGGGTATCTTGGTGTGGTTTTTGCATCTGGGAGTGTAAATCTTTCCTGTTCTCCTGGACTCACCCAAATCTCTTTTGGTAACACAGATTTCTGCTCCAAGGGAGCAAAGAAATGGTGTTTAATGACACTCTGTGTGGTCTGCGGGTCCTGTCTGGAGCAGGACAAGCATTTAAAAACAAATAAACCCCACTTGCAAATATTTGTTTAAATGTTTCAGGTTTGCTGTTTCTGTTCCGTGTGGGATGTGGGAAGATACATTTTAATCCAAACAGGGACAAAGGGGGTGGCTTTGCCATCTAACATTTCAACATGGCAACTCGAACTTTCCTTTTTCTTAACCTTATTTATAACAGAGGAGTATAATTTGGAGTAAGAAAGAGAATGCATTTTGATGTGCCAGTTTCTATCGCCTCCTTTCCAAATTTAGTTTGCTGCTTTAAATCAGTCCTTGTTCCCTGGAAGGCCCTTTAGCTCTTCTGTCAAAGTTTGTCTGTTCCCATGCATTTGTGTCTGACCAGCCTCCAATTAAAATAAACTGCACTCCAGGGCTTCTCAGAGGGAGATTTTAGAGGTTTTAAGAAGTTTTGATATGCATATATATATATTTATGTATATAAAATATGAAATAGAGATGTATATTGTTTCGATGTGTATTTTATAGTAATCTAAATATCAGTCCCTAACCTGTCAGCTCTCCATCCCATCTATTTCATTCCCACCCTGGACAGGAACAGTGTGCTTAGCCCTCAGCAGATGCTGTTAATTGTTGGTACCAAAGCCCACAGGAGTCCGTGGAAGTTTGGATAAGAGATTTTGATTTGATGATAAATGAGGCAGAAAAATCAAACAAGATATCTGAAGGCTGTCCCTAGGCAACAGCAGCACAGCCAGAGCATCTGGTGTTCCCTACAGCAACAAGATGGTTCAAAAGGAAATGCAGTGAATACCAGAAATCGTTACTGGAATAAGGGGCAGCTCCAGGATTTTGGTTCAGAAACAAAACAAAACAAAACACAAAAACACAGCCCCCCACCGTTCTTGCTCAGAGGGGGTTTCCGTTGCTCCAGTGACCCCCCTGCAGCCACCAATCCCCACTGGGCAGGTGGTTCTGCATTTCATGGTCAGTCTGTCCCTGGGCTGAGCCAAACTCTCTGGTCTGGCTGTGTTGCAAGGCAGAAATGGGGGGTCATTTCTGGCTCTTGATTTAAATTTGGAAGAGTTGAGCTGAGTCAGTGCTGCTGAAGGACTGGTTTCCTAAAGGCCTTGGAAAGAGAAGCTGTTCATTGAGGTTTTGCCCCCTGTCCTGTTGTGCCAAACCTGGTTTTTTGATGAGGGTACAAGAGGGGTGTGCCTTTTGCACAGGCAGGTGCAGACCTGGAGAAAGCAAAACAACAAAAAAGTGGAAAAAGTGGAAAAATAGAATCACATTAAGAGAAGTTTTAGAAAGCAATTATTACTCTGAGTCACATCAGCATGAGGAAGAAACCTCCGTGCCCAGGGGTGAAATGGAGGGTGCTGCTCTGGGAAGGGAGGGCAGGCATTCAAAGCAGAGTAAGCAAACCCCAGCTTTAGCCCTCGTGGATGCTCAAACCTAAAGGATATTGTGGTGTGTGCTTGATTTCTACCTAAGCCTGAGCTGCACAGGGCTGGAAAGAGCTTCAAGCATTGCCAGAGCTCCCCTCCCTCCTCCAGTGTTGGACCAGCTGTGCTTTTCCCTATAATTTCGCCTCCTAATGCCTTGTCCAGGTTCAAGGGGGCACAAACTTTTGCCTTTTTCATTCTGAGCACAAAACAATGGCTGAGCTCTTGGCCTCCCGTCGGGGTGAAGGAGGTAACCTCCCTCCTCACCGTGTCCTCATGAATAATTCCACCGCTCCCCCACTTGATTTCAGGTTTCCCAAAATAACTGACACTCTTCACACTGAGAGCAAGCAATCCTGGGGAAAGTAAAATACATTTAACAGCTCCACCACCTTGAGAGAGCCCTGAGCGAGTCGGTGATTAAAAAAAAAAAAAGAAAAAAAAAAAGCAGGAGAGGTTCTGTAGGAAATTTTGAGAGTTGATGGGGGAAACACCACATCCTTCCACGCTCCCATTTGCAGTGAATATCTGCGGCTTTTTTGGGGGGGGTGTGACTGTCTGCTGTCTGTGAGTCCACATTTATGGATCCACATTTATGGATCTGGACCCCTGGGAAGATGGGCAGGGCTGGCATGGGTGATACTCTCAGGCTTGATTTGCTGTCGGGATCCATCCCGCCTGCCTGAGCAGCCTTTCCCCTTCAGACAATTCAGAATTTCCCTTCCGAGTGTGACTCCCCTCTTCAGATGTGCTGTACAATGTCTCTCCACTGGATACCCACCGAATGCCTAATTTTTAACCACTCTGCCTGTCAGATCCACAAAAGCTGTTACTGGAGGTGTTTGCATAAAAGAGCTCCACTGTAGGTATCTGAGAGCAGCTGGCGATGCTCTAGACAGTCTCCAGCCGTGCTGAGCCAGGCAGGATGCTTTAGTCTCCCTGGCTTAATGGCTACGTGCCGTTCCTTAATGTGCCCTCCCCCGCAATTGCCGCCGAAATTAGCATGCAAAACGTGTCCAGCCTCGGGAAGAAAAGAAGTTTGGAATCTCTTGGATTCGGGCAAGACGGGTTGTGGTGTTAGAGGAAATAAAATGCAGCTCTGACTGCAGGGGAGGTCAGGGAATGATCAGCACTGGGCTCGGGCAGAACTGAGTGGGGCATCTGGGAAATCTGGTTTTGCCTCGGGTAACCCTTCTTGCACTGTGAGAGGCGTTCTGCCTCTGCTGAGGTAACACCTGGCATGAGGTGAAGCACGTCCACAATGGTTTTATCAGGTTTGAACCCCATTGAAACCCTTTGGGGTGATTTAACCCACAGGACAGTGCTAATGAGGGGCAGGACTCCTGTCATGCACAGTGGTGGAGAAAGGGAGAGCGCTGGGGGAACAGTCCAGTGATGGACTGGGCAGTTTTGGGCCAACAGTTGGACTTGAAGGTCTTAGAACTCTTTTCCAATCAAGATGATTCTACTTTTCAGTTGGTTGTTGCAGCTGGACATGGGATAGAGGAGCCCAAAACATTGGATTGACTCTTGTGGGTGATGAAATCAGTAGCCAACACCTGCTAAAAGCTTTCAGGTGCCCGGTGAGAGACGTGTCCTGTTCGGTGTGAATGAGGCTCCCTGAGAGTCCTGACCACCACCGAGGTCCTTCATGGCTGGATTCAAGCAGGAGATGTGAGTGTCCCAAGTAACTCTGTGGGAGAGGCAGAGTCCATGTGTGCTGCCCCAACTCCTTTTCCGCAGCTTTGGTGGTTGCTGTGGTTCCCAGCTGTGGGATTTGGAGCTCAGATAATTCTATTCAGGGGCTGGGTAATTTCTCCATCAAACTTCTCTGCACGGTTAAAGACCCCATATAAAATTGTAGCAGCACTTGTGGCGTTTGATGCTGTGTTTTCGTCTCAATCCCTTTTTCTCCTGTCCTTCACCTCTCCTGCCTTTCAGTGCTGTGCTTTTAAGTCTTAAATCGATCTGGCTTTAGGTTAAGGACAATCCAAGAGCAGGAGTCCCACAGGAGAGGCTGTGCTGGGCAGGAGAGCCCCAACCTGCTGCTGACACCTTCCCCTGTGCTCTGCCCCGGCCTCACTCCTGGTTCTGCTGTGCTCGCCTGCAATGCTCCCCAGTTACACTCCAGCTTTGTGTTAAACACCCAGCTGCAAAATTCCAAATGCCTGAAATCACAGCTTTTAGAGGTGTTCGTTCCTTCAGGAGCCGGGGTGGCGGGACTGGAGCTGTGTTTGCCTGGGTCAGCATCCAGTCCACCATGGGTTTTTCGCTTTGGTGGTAACTCTTGGCAGTACTGGAAACTTCCAGAAGAGATGAGATAACGATGACAACAGTGGAAAAACACTAAGGGAAATTTGCTTTAATGAGTGCAGCTACCCAGGGAAGCAGGTACTGCCTTGGTCCTGTGGCTGAGTGGAGAAGAACCACATGAGGAGCTGTAGGTGCTTGCAGGGCTCGTGGTGAGCTCGGAGGCGCAAATAACTGATTCCAAAGTTGATATAATCAGAGAATAAAAGAAGATTGGGTGTTATAGGTTAAGCTGTTGTAAATTAAAGCAGCTCTGCTGAGCTCATTGCAGTTGCTCTGGGTTATTGCAAATGTAAGTGAGAGGAGTTGACTCTGTTTTTCCAGCAGTGGTTGGTTGGAAAATGCCGTTTTCTGGTGTTTGAGTAAAAGTGAGTGGGGCAACTTGGTGTTCATAAAACAGAATATTTCCTGTTAGGGTCTTTCTGTGTGCACTATAAGCCAGACAGACCTGTTGTCCTCTTGCAAGCTGCAAATTACACAGGCAAATGTAATTACCCATTCTCTTTGTTATTAGTGTGCAGTTGGAAGCTTCAAGCAATCGTCCCTTTCTTGGTATTTCAAAGCTTACTGGCAAGATGCATCCTTGATATTGAACACAATGAGATGTCCTTTTTTTTTTTAAATTCAATTAAACATTTGCCTACTGTGACTCTTTATTCACTGCAAATTGTCTCTGTAAATAATCTTCATCAAAAGTCAGAACCAATCCCCATTAGTTGTTTAGATTAATTAATGAGTCCCCCTGGAGCCACCCAAATGAATTCAATTTAAACGTCAACAACTTGGCTATGGAGTTTCCCAGGTTGGCATTAAGACAATATTAAACCTGCAATAAGTCACATTTAAAATGTTAATTCAAAGAAGCTCTCCATTTAGAGCATTTAATTAAATCCTTAAATAAACTGCATGGGCTCAATACCAGATGGTTCTGCATTTTCATTGCAGCAGAGAGCCTTGAAGTCATTGAGGGAAGTAATATTGGAGGCATGGTGAAGATAACCAGGATATATAGTGTAATAAAATCTAATCTTGTTTCCAGCAGGGAGATTCAGTGTATGTACACAACCTAGGCTAAAATTGTAAGTTAATTACATTAACCCCAGTGTACTCTGGTATCTGAGCAGCCAGAGATGAAATTAGTCTTTTTCCTATCATAAGATTCTTTTCAACTTCACTATATTAATTTTTAGCCAAATACTTACTCATAAGGAAAATTGAAGTTAATGTAACCAAAGACAAAGTAATGCAGTCTTAATATTCTGAAGGGATTATGGAGGGCCGTGAAAATACACTTTGCAAATGTCACTCACTTTGAATGGATTTGTGGTGGGAAGGTGGGGGAAAAAGAATTATGGCTGTGATCTGCACCATGCTGGGGTTTAATAAAAGTCGTGATTTAAGAAATTCGGGTCTTGGGGGAAAAAAAAAAGCTAAAAAAAAAGACAAGAGAAAAAGAGATAAATACCTCTGTCCAAAGGCCCAAATTGCCAACACATGATGAGTCTCCCACTCTGACAAATGACACATCCTTGAAATCAAGTTTAAATTCTGGGAGATGATTTGGGTTAAGATACCCCATTCAAATATCTTTATATTTGGGGATTTTTTGGTCTTTGTTGCAAGAAATATCCTGTTTACACTACATGTTTGTGTGGCAAAAGTTTCTGCAAGCAAGTAAAGACAGAGTTTTCTCTTGGTAGAAATCAAAATTATATTGGGACGATAAAGTGGGTTTTTCTTTTGCTTACTTGTTTCTTTAAAAGTTGCTTTTACGATCAGACTTTGGGTGCCAGTGAGATGATGCCACTGGTTCTAAAGTTGTCCTTTGGTTTCTCTCCTGCCTCTAAAAACCAAATCCTTTCCCAGTGCCAGGTGCCTCCTCTCTGGGTGTTTGATGCAGCCTCCTGGAACAGCTTGAGGAGCAGATCAGCCCTCTGGGTCTCAGCTCCAGGGCTGAAAGCCACCACAAGAAAATGTAGTTTGCTCTCTCCTTGCCAGTTGTAAACCAGGGGTGTTATTAATGCAGCCCAGCAAAGGGAATAATTTTTTCTCTTAGTATTCAAGAAATCGTAATTCAATTTCCAAAAATATGGGTTTCCACCAGTTGGGTAATAAAGTACATTGGGGAAGAGAAATTCCTTTGCTGCCATGGCACAGCAGATTTGCACTGTTTGGGCTTTGCTGGGACACTGGTGGGAGCCCAGGAAGGGACTTGAGCCTTGTCAGCAGCACAAATTTCATGTGAGGTGGCACAAAGGAGCTGGTGAGGAGTGGTCTGAGCCCGACCCTGCTGGGGCTGACAGGAGCCAGAAAAATCTGTTCAAAACACTGGCACAGGCTGCCCAGAGAAGCTGTGGATGCTCCGTCTCTGGAGACATTCCCAAGTTGGACAGGGCTCTTGAGAACCGTTGTCTAGTGGAAGGTGTCCCTGCCCGTGGCAGGGAGTTGGACTAGAGGACTTTAAAAGTCCCTTCTAGCCCCCATTCTGTGGTTCTACCTCTCCATCTTGTCCCTGCCCTGTCCCACCCCATGGTGCTGGGGTGGCTTGGCCTCGTGCCCACGCTCCTTTCCTGTTGTCACAGCTCTGGTGGCACCCAGGCCCTGCACCCCAGGATGTGGTCGCCCTCCTCCAGAGAGCTGAGCTCTCTGTGCTGAGCCTGGGGGGATGGAAACACCAAAGCTTTGCTGCTTTGGTGATCCTGAGATGCCCCCAAAATTGAAAGGATGGCTGCAATAACCCCTCTGGTGCAGCTCCTTGTGGTCAGAGCCACTTCATTGATGGCACTGAAATACCCAGTGACAAATTATTTTACATAAAAGTAATAAGAAAACCCCAAATTTCCTCCTACATCCCCGCCTGTCTTTTCCTCCAGCCTCCAAAGAGACTGGAGCTATTTGGTGACCTGAAAACATCTGGGGACAGTGGATGGCCCAGCCTTGTGCCACTCTTTGCAGATCCCCAGCTCTGCCAGCCCTCAGGGAGCTGCAGCCCTGCTGCTGTGAGGTCACACCCAGCCCCCCTGCAGGGGACAGGGGCTGCTTGGGCTGGTTTGGGTCTAAATTGGGTCAAGTACCACTCTGGGCTGGTTTACCCACACGTGTAGGAGTGACAAGATGAATTTGTAAAACTTTCCATCTCTCCTTTGCTCAGAGGAGCCTCAACTGAAACGCTCTGGAAATCCCCCAAACCTTGACCGACATGAAAAGCCACTGCAGTTTAAACAACCCCCAGATTGACAATTTCAGGATCACTAAAATTGAAAGTTTCTGACTGCAGCTCTCTCCCCACTCAGTCCCTGTGCTGGGAATGAGGCCAGCAGTGCAGAGTGTGGAGGTTGCTTTGGAAGGGATCCCCTGGAGGATCAGCTTTCCTCTCGGTGTGTATCATGGTAATTGGGAGATGCTCTCCACGGGGGAATGCATCAGAAAGCATTGGTGAATTTTACCTGTTTTCTTGCCTTTTCAGATAATTTTATTTGATTTTTATTTTTTATTATATGAGGGTTACTTCTTGATCATGTATGTCCTGGTTTCAACTGGGATAAATTTGATTTCTTCTTATCTTGTGCAGTGCTGTATTTGAATTTAGCATGAGAATAGTGTTGATAATACACCTCTGTTGCTGCCCAGCAGTGCTAACCCAAATTCAAGAACTTACCAGTGTCCTGCGCTTTGCCAGTGAGAAGTTGCACAAAAAGCTGGGAGGGACATGGCCAGGAGAACTGACCCAAACTGGCCAAAGGGTTATTCCAGGCCATGGAAAGTCATGCCCAGTGGATAAACTGGGGGGAGCTGGCTGGGAGCTCCCAGGTGCTGCTCAAGGATGGGCTGGGCATCATAAAGTGGCTGGGGATCAACTGCATTATGCATCACTTGTTTCTCTTGGGTCTAATTCCTCTCCCCCTCCTTTTCATTCCTATTGTTACTGTGGTTTCTATAGTTAATATCATTAGTATATTTTATTTTGTTTCAATTACTAAACCAAGAGAAGAAGGCATGAGACTGACTTGGTTGTAGGGAGTTGTTGGCTTGGTCAATTCACAGCCTGGTTTTATTTATTGCTGAACGAGGATTCATTGACAGCAATGTTGGGCAGTTCTCCAGGTGTTAAAGACACAACCTTGCCCATCCCTGGTGCCCTGGCACACTCACCTTCTTTCTTGGCTCTGCTGCATTTTGCTTTCTATCCCATGGCTTGTGTTCTGGGGCTTGATTCAGGTACTTGAGGCTGTGGGGACACAAAGCCACTGAGGAGCACAAAATAACCCCAGAATGATGTTTCCATTACCAAGAGAGCTGTTTCCCTGGCAACACAAAGTTCTTGCCGTGTGTCTGCTCTTGGATTGCCTTTCCCTGCCCTGAAATGCCCTCCCTGGGCTGCTGAGAGGTGAGTGCTGCCCCGAGGCCACAGGAGACACCACTGCTGCCACACACCCGGGCTGGGAAGCAAAAGGATGAGGTGGTGCAGCTGTTGGTGGAATTTTTTTATTTTTTAATTTTTTAGAATTATTTTTCCTTTTGTGAGTCCTGCTCTGCCCAATTCCTCCCTGCCAGACCTGTCACTTTGAGCCCTCCATCCTGCACGTCCCTGCCACGGGACACACGTGCCCAACGTGTGGCAAAATGTTGTGCCAGCACGCTGGAAGAGGTCCTGCAGATGCCACTCATTGTGCTGGCTGGGGGCCCGAAGAGCTGGCAAGCTCTGCATTTCCTCACACCATTTTTAAGTGTCAAAGCTGTACAAAAGCCCATCCAGCCCTGCAGTCTCAGTGGCACAGCTCTGATTAATGAGCTATCGTGCATTTAGCAGTGCCTTTTACAGCTCTGCTTGACCCCTGTGGCAGCTGTCCCCTTCCTTCACCCTATGTGGTGTCACCCCAGAGCCACCTCGGCTTTTGGGGCGGTTTTTGGAGTCTCATCCAGCTGCTATTTACCTGCAATTTCCTCTGTTTGACTCCAGCAATTCTGTTTGTCCTTTCCTCTTGGCTTACCCTCTGTTCTGCTGCTCCCCCTGCTCTATGGAGTGGTAAAATAGATTATATTTAAAGCCTCTTTTATTTCTCCAGGGCTTGCTGGGCAAGGATTTATGAGTGTCTTAATTCCACAGTACTTGAGGCAGGGGAGTGCTTGCCTGCTTCTTGGTGGCAAAAATGACTTCTGGTTTTGGATGTGTTCTTAGTTTTTTCAGTTATTGTTCTTCAGGATATTTTCTTTTTAATTAATCATGTGAAAGAACCAACACTGTGCATACAACACTTCACCCAAATTATCAAATACAGAGTTCCCACAAGAATGAAGACCCCTGCAGAGTTACTCTGTCCCATTCCATCACCTCCAAACAGCATTTAGGATAAAATACCAATGTCATTCCAGCTTTTAAGCTTAGCTGTGGCTTTGTCAACAAAATTTCGTTGGTCAAAGGGTAGGCACAGACTGGCACAGTAAGCTCGGTCACCAAGCAAACCTCTGCTTCTGCTGGCCACCCAGCCCACCAGGCACTGATTTCGTGGGAGTTCCCAGGCTTTCCTCATCATTTTCCTCACTCCTTAAATAAAGCTCCCCAATGCTGATGATTAAGGATTGCTGTGGGTGTGTAATAACCATGTACGATTGTATTTCATGTAGGTAAACCCCAAAGCCATTTCAAACGAAGTAAAAGAGAGCAGCTCTTGCCTGTGGAACACTTGGCTACCCCATGGTGCCAATGCTGCTATTTGTAGGAGGGTTTTGGAAGTGCTTTGCTGGCTCAATTCTTTCCTTGGAGAAGTCAATGGCAAAACCCTGCTTGCCCTCAGGGCTAACAATGAGCTGCTATAGTGTCTAGATGAAAATCCCACCCCTCCTGGGCCAAATCAGGGTGTCTTGCTGCTGTGTTGTGGCTGTTGCCTAAACAAAACACCTCCTGAACCATTGATAGAAAATAAATATTTTAGCAAAGGTGTTTTTGCTACTTTGACTTTTCTTTTTCCCCCCCCAATCCCTGCTGCATTCTTCTAAAATGAAACGGCAGCAAAATGGCAAAGAGATCCATATTCAGCTAATTTTTCCCCTGAGCAGCTACTGGAGTGGTCACAAGGAGCAGTCCTGCCCACCTCACTCAAAAAGTAGTCCCAGAGCTCGTGGAGGGAGCACTGTGGGATGTCCAAAGGCAAATGGAAAAGTGGAGAGCATAATTCGTGCAGGGCTCAGGGCTCACTTTGTATTCTATGTGCTCAGCTCCAAATGAGATGTAAACTGAAGATTCTCCTCACCTGTGGTCATTAAATGTCTTATGGCATCTTTCATAAGACTGGGGGATCTGGGTGAAATCCCAACTCGATTAATTATACCCTGCTTCCCTAAAGTTCTTCCTGTGGTTATGAGGAGACGCAGCATCTTTCCCTCCTTCCCGTGTTGTCAATTAGAGCGCAGGCTTGTTAGCTGATTTATTATCTGTTTCCTCTCTAAAGAGGCTCAGAGGTGGTTTTGTCAGTGCTGAATGAAGTACAGAGTAAATAGTTTGTATACTGGAACACTGTGCTTAGGAAAGTCTTTGGGAGATCTGGGGATGAAAATGCCTCGTGTGCTGCTTTTTTTTTTTTCCCCTTAATGAGGGCAAAGATAGAAAACATATCAAAGGTATCAACCGCCAAGCACTGAGTTCACCTGTGGCTGGAAAAAACAGCCCAGGAACTCATCTGTAAGATGTGACTGACTTGTCAGCTTTCTTTTTGTCCTCCAGTGCTTGCATCTTCCCTAATCTGTGCATGGTGGCAGGTAATGCCTGGCTCCCAGGGACAAATCTGAAAGGGCTCTGCCCAGCAGGCTGGAAATGGTGAACAGGGCCTGCAGCAACAACAAAGACCTCCTGTTGTTGCCTAAAGGTTCCTACACAACAATTCTGGGGCTCTCCAAAAAGTTTAGCTGCAATTCTATTAAAAAATAAAATAAATATTCTTGAATTTGAAGGTAAAATTGGCAGTTAATGCTGTCATAGTTCTGTGGCTGTGCTGTCCTGGGCAGACCATGGTTCTTTGCTCTTGGAATGGGAAACTGGAAGCACTGGAGCCCCTCACCCTGGGGCCAGTGGCAGCCACCCGTGGGAGATTTTGCTCATGCAATGCTCCCAACTGCACAGTAACAGGCAAATGGTGGTCACAATGTGGTGAATGCCAGCTCTGTGCTGCAGCCTTCCCTCCAGACCACTCTTCAGTTCCATGAAACACGTGGATCCATGGCTACCTTCTCTCATTGCCATCAAATGCTCCTGTGCTTGCACATGCTCCCCCAGAGAAAAGAATATTTTCTGGGTGTTTCTGTTGCACCTGGCATCATCTTTCTTATCCTGGGCTTGCTGTTTTGCTTTGTGGGCCAAAAGAGAAGTGAGATTTTAGCTTTGAAAGGGAGAAAATATCTCAGAACGTGTGCTGGGTGACCAAGAGATGCTGCCGCCCACAGGTGGGAATGAAGTGGTTTGTGGTGCTCAAATCAGAGCTCTGGCTTAGATTTCAAGCTCTGCTCTCCTGGCATTGCCTCTTGCACTGACTCTGTCCTCAAGCCCTGTGCTCAGCTTGGTGTTTGTCCGTGGGGAGCCCTGGCCAGCCCAGGGCAGCTCCAGGTGGGGTTCCAGGCTGTGCCCTCTGCCCACTCCTCCCAAAATGTGGGACACAGTGATTTGGGGCAGACTTCGGGGAGCAGGAGCTGCAGAGAGGGTTTGGCAGGGCTGATCCACACCCCTGAGCTGTTGGGGTCCCAGTGCTGACCTGCTCAAACCGGGGGTCCTGGGAAGGGGAGATTTCTCCACACGTTTGTGGCATGTCAAGCACAGCTCAGTTCTGGTAGCTTCTCCCACCTTTGACTAATTGCTGACCTGACATCTTTCTGATAGTGACCTTGTTTCAGCTAGTAATTCAAATATCTTTCAGTGTCAGAAATAATAAGTGCCACAGTGAGATGAACAAGCAGAGCTTAAGTTGAACACAGATTAATGGGGTTTTAATATTCCTAATTTAATCACTCCTTTCTGTCTGAATGTGTGCAACATGATGTAGCAGCTAATTATTTTTTTAACCATGATGAGGATCTTTCCTAATCATTTTTATATTTAACATGAATGAAGGGAGGGCAGTGATTAATGAGGGAATAAATCTTACGAAACAGAAGCAAGCACATGATCAGTTAAAAATACAGCTGTCTGATTATTTTTTTTTCCCTTTCCCTGTACTGCAAATACTTAACCAGCTGCACCTTCTCAGCTCAATAGTGAGCTGTCTTCAGCCCTAAAGAAAGACCTGAAACTTTGCTTATCCCTCCGGTGCTTCTGTTGGCATCTCTCTGCGTGATCATCTTTGTGATGAATGCAGAATTATTTTTCGCTAAAAAAAAAAAAAAAATTGCCCCACTAGATACATTAATGGTTGGATAGATGTCTTTTCAAATATTTGTTCCTGACAGGGTGTTTGGAATTGCAGATGAGAAGCAAACCAGCTCTCAGCATCTGTCTGTTGCTACTGTACGTTTCCATTGTGTGAAGCAGAGACAAAGCCAGGCAATTCAAAGCTTAAGTGGATGCTCTTGAGATCTTTTATTTCCCCCACTCTTCCCTCCTTTTTCCCACACTTGGCTGCATCTCTTCTGTCTAAATTCCACTTTCCCTTCCATCCCTCAATCCCCATGTGCTGGTTTGAGGAGTCTGTCTTCTCCCTGTCATTTCTCCCCTCCCTCCCCCTCGAGTCTCTTCGTGCACCCCCACTGATTTAGGGGTTTTGCAGGGCTCTGGGGCTGTAGGATGGCTCAGAGATGAAGGCTGTAATTTTCAGAAGAGGTTTCTCCTCACTGCTAGAGTGTCAGTCCATGGCGTGGGTTTGATGGGCACAGTCTGCTCTCAGGGCTGTCGTTCCAGGGCTCTGCTGTTCCAGGGCTGTGTGTGTCACCTTTTTGGGGGAAGATCACTGGAACTGGGCACTGCATGAGCTATGCTGGAGCCCTTCCTCAGCCAGGCAGTGGGGGCTTGGCAAACTCAGCCTTGGGCCGAGGACCTGGGGTTTACCCATGGAAAGCTGCAGCTGTGAACCCAACAGTGCCCCTCTGGTCCCTCCAGCCATCGCTAACCTGTGGCACAATCCAGAAAAGATCTGACGGTTTCTCTGGGGTGGTTTGCTCCTGAATGAATGTTTTGGGGTTTTGGGGTTGTTCTGTTGCTGTTTGGATGGAGGGGGAGCTCTGTGCAAACACTCCAATCAGCCATGCAGATAATTCAGTGGGTTTTTCAGCAGTGCGAGGTCCCTTTGGATGTGTCTCTTCTCACCAGCTAACAAGCAGAATTTTAAAAACCGATCGAGATGAGCTGTGCCCGAGCAGTGCTGGCAGCTCTCCTCTAACCCTGGCGCCTTCTGCAGATAGTAAAAATTATCTAATTGGCTGAAAAAGAAAGATAGGCTTAACTACAACTTCTGCTGCTTAACACCTTGTCATTCCTTCTTGTTGAGCAGAGAGCAGCCAAGCTCAGAGAATCAGTGTTGCAGGCACCAGTGACACATACCACTGGCTTGATGGATGCTTGGGAATTTTGGGATCCTGTCATGCAGTGCAGGCACAGTCCTGGAGGGCTGTGGGCTAATGCAGTGCAGAGGGATAGGAGAATGTGAGGAAATGTTGGACCAGTTCCTAAAATTAGCTTTGTTTTTCTTTTTTTCTGGTGGGGCACTTAAATAAAATTTTGCTCTTGCAGATCAGATCTGGTTCTTGCTGTGCAAATGTTACTCAGTCACAAGAAAAGCAGAGGGAAGGTCGTTGTTTGCAGATCCAAGATCAGTAACGTGCATTGGGAGCAGATGCTGGCTGGGGGGATCCTGTCTATGTGCAGCCAGCAGAAAAGATCCATTCCCTTCTTGAGAGAAAAGAGAGACTCAAATCGGGAGCAGAATTCTTTCCAGATAGTTTTTTTTTCCCCTAATTTTTTCGTGAAGTTTCCTCAGCCACTTTCTGTAGCATTGCAAATGACAGTGGAGTAATTACATTTGTCTTCCAAACTGCCTCTCCTTGAGGGCAAGCTCCACTTTGGCCTTGATTCGATTGTGTACTTTTAATCTCAAAGAAAAGCTAATGCATAAGTATTCATTACACAATTGTATTTTTCTATGGTCAACATCCCCTCTTATAATTACAGGTTCCAGCTGAATGTCATTTCTTTTCTCTCTACTTCAGCTCCCTCACAGCACAGGCATCTCCTGCTCCTGAAGCTTCCCCGCATTAACGTAATAAATAAATAATCACACCTTTTCTGCTGTCAAAGCTGAAAGCATGCACAGCTGTGTGCCACAAGATACACTGGGACTGCAAGGTACAACATTTCTTAATTAGACTGACCTCAGGTTGTTGGGTTTTTTTTCTTTTCCTTTTTCTATGTTTTTTTTTTCAAAGCAGCTTCATTAGCTCAGGAGCTTAATTGCAAATGACTAGACAAGCTCTGCTCGTGGTTATTGGGAAAGGTTAGAGTATTTCTCGCTGGGGATTAGATCCTGGGAGACGTTTTGCAGCTTGATTTTGTGGGGAAGGTTTTAGGTGTGCTCAGAGCATCTTAGCACTAGGCTCAGAATTAGCAAAATAATTAGAAGTTCAAAGCAGAGAGGGGGGCTGGGGCAAAGCCCAGCCAACCTTTTTGATCTTACAAGCCACACTGCAAAATCCACATGGAATTGGGAGAAACAGGCTGTGGAAAGTGAGCTCTGAAAGCAGAACTGGGGGCTGCCAGGTTTCCATGCTGCTGGATTATAGGATGGGGAGTGGATAAAGCCAGGCTGGGCTGCGGGACCAAACCCCCACAGACTCTGCTGAGCAGCTCCCTCCAGCAGTGGGGAGTTCATGGCCCCCCAGGCATCCTGCCAGCACAGCCCTACACCAGAGTGCTCCCAGACTGGGAATATGGTTGAGGTACCTGGTGGCCAGAAGTTCTGATGGTCTCTGTCACTTGGCCTCTGTCACAGAGTTTGTTGATAGCACCTCTGGAGTGATATTGCATTTACTGGCACCACTAATGCAGGAACTTTGCAGCTTCCATGTGTTTTGGGGGTATCTCCTTGACCTCTGAAGGATTCACCTTGCCCCAGGACTCCACAAGGAAAGGGGGGACTTTGGGGCATCACTGGGAGAGGTTTCCATAGTCCTACTTTGTGTAAAACAGGTGAGGCAGTTCCCTACCATGAAGGGGGCTCCTGGGAGTCAGAAAAATCTGAAAAATAGTTACTTTGCATTGACCAGAGTGTCCTGTCCTTTTGTGCTTTGTACCTGGTGCTGTAGCTGGTGCCGCCTCCTAAAATTCTGCAGATTGAAAATATCACCACCTAGGACTCTGGCTGCTTTTGAAGTGCCAAAAGCCTCCTCCAAACTGACATCGAGAAACTGGTCGGGGGCTGAGCTTCCCTTCACAGGAAAAAGGGCCAGTGTTCATGTGCAGGGCCCTGTGCCTGGGAGGGGTTTCCAGGCGTGCAGCCCCAATCCTGGGAGTGTCCAAGGCTGGGTTGGACAGGGCTCGGAGCAGCCTGGGACAGTGGAAGGCATCTCTGCCCATGTGGAATGAGATGATCTTTACAGTCTCTTCCCACCCAAACAATTCCATGATTCCATGACATTAGAAGCATTTCAAAGATCTGTATTCAAATGGATACTGTGATGGTTTTTCCTCCTACAGTTCATGCATAGTTCAAAGCAAGCTTTGGGTGTCTGCTCACCCTCACTGCCCTTTCCTATCCCCACCCTGCACTCAGTGCTTGGGAAGCCTTGTGTGAGGGTCTGTGCCTGGGGCACTTGTGATGGGACACTCTAGGACCCAGCACTTGTAAAAGTGTGCAGAGAATGGTGCAGTGAACACAGCAAAAACATCAATGCCCCCTGCACTGCCCAGCCCTGTGCTCAGACCCGAGCTCAGAGCAGCCTCTCCCTGGTCACCCCTGGGGACAGGAGGTGTAGTGCCCATTCCCACTGCTCCCTGTCCTCTGCAGAACCCCACAGCAGGACGCCTGCTGAGATGGAGCACATTATGCTTATGTTGTGGCAGTTGCAATGTCACCGAGCTCTCTGTGACCCTCTGCAAAACGAAGGCAATTTTTAATCTCTATCAGCCAGAGTGGTGTCTGTGCCATTTGTCTGAAGGCAAGAGGATCCATGACCTTATTTCTCCCCTCCTTCAGTCTTTTGGCTCCCAGACTGTAAGAAGGCCCCAGTAATTCATGTCCTTTATTAGTCTATGCCGGGGAAAAGAGGGGTTTGAGTTGCTTGTGTGACACCCGAGTTCTGCTGCACAACAAATATACTCGAGAGGCTTTGTCGTATATAACCCACTTGAAGCGAGAGCATTCAGGTAAGGAAATGAAGGGCTGCAGGGCTCAGCTGTGCAAGAGGAAAATAATTAGGGCATGTTTATCTCATGCTCAAGCCTGCAGAGGTGAAAAGCAAGGGACGGGAAAGCTGCTTCAGAGGGAGCTGGGAGTGGGGAGGGCAAGACAGAAAGGACCTGACAAGGGAGTGAATTAAACTTCTCCAAAAGACTTGGATCATTGGGATAAATCCCCCCTCCCTCCCTGTTTCTGCTCTAATGGAGGATGAGCTCTGCCTTGCTGGCTTTTCTTTTCAAGGTCTCAGAACCTGTTGTTTTCAAAAGGTTAAAGCCCTCGAGCTACTGAGGGAAGGGAACACTCTTTAAAAGATGCCTGGTGAAGAACATGTAGATTTCTAGGGGTTTCAAGGGGGAAAGAAAGGAAAAAATAGATTCCAAATGTGAAATAAACCTTTGGTTGTTTTTTTTAAAAATTCCGTTATTTGTTTATTTATTTATTTTTTAAACACAGCTGAGTTCTGACTCAGATGAGACTCCTGCTTCCCTCCCAGCTATGAAGATCTGAATGCACACATGGTTAGGCTGGGGTAAAGCAGCTCCAGGGAGCCATGGCTTCTGCTGTCCCAGTCCTGTCCCAGGGCAGGTGGTGGAGACTGCATCAGAGCAAAGGAGTTCGAGCAGTGGGACATGGAACTAAAGGAGGGCAAGCAGTGGGACCTGCAACTCTGCCTTTTCCTACACCGTGTCCTCTCCCCACTGACCCAAAGAGGAGTGTGGAGTTTGCAGCAGCTCTTGCTCAGATCAAGACATTTGGCACATCTTCCTCTGTGCTGTTTACTCTCAAGCTGCCTCTTCTTTCTGGGCTTCAGACGAGGCTTTCATGATTTGCACAGGCACAGATCAGAGCAAACACAGCCCCTTGCCAGTCTTGCAGCTCTGATTCAGTGGCAGAACCCCAGGGAAAATATTTGCAATCCAGGCTGTGCCACAAATCTCCTGGAGCCCTGGAGGGTCTGTGATTTCTCTCTTTCTCCTCGCCTTTGCCCCTTAGGGTTCCACATCCTTCCTGCCCCCAACACCTGCTGGTGCAGGTGCTTCCTCTGGCACCTCGTGGCTCTGCTCCTTGCTGGTCCCTGTGCTTGCAGAGGGGTGCAGGGAGAGGAGCTGGCTCCCCAAAGCAGGATTTTTGCTGGATGGGCACTGTCCAGCACATCTGTGGCTGCTGGCGATTCCTGGGGCCAGGGGAAGGTCTGAACCCCTGGTGTGACAAATGCCTGCCGAGCCCAGATGGGCTGTTCAGAGGCAGCCCTGGGTGAAAAGCTGGAAGATGGTGCTGGGACTGCTGTGGGTTTGGAATGTAGTCTTTGGATAACACTGAGAAGGTGAAGAGGAGGAGGGGATGGGATTCTTAGCAAGAAGAATTCCACCCTGCTTCCAGAGACTTTTGTTTTGTCTCCTCCCCAGGAAACACAGATTCCACGCACTGTTGTGAGGTTCTGCCTCTTCCCTGCTGCCTCTTGGGCAATAAAAACAGAACTGGGTGCCTCTTCATTTGCACAACTCACCTTTTTTTTGGGCCAAAACGATAATCTATTTAATCCTACCATATCCTCCATGAGACGCAGCTTCCTACATCAGTTCTGTGCCCCTGAGGGTAAAGAATTATTCAAGGCATCAAGCCTGACCTGGATTTTGTGTGATGTGATCGCATCCAGAGCATGGAAATCCATGCGATCAAATGGCAAATCTCTGAGCCTTGGCAGATATGCCTCCTGCTCTGCAGAACTATGTTGCCATGGCTACATCTCAGTGTGAGCATCTCTCCCTCCTTATCCCAACGTCTTTTCTTCTGCCAGGGTCGCTGCCTGTGCTCAAAGCCCACCCTGCCATGGGCAGCGCTGGGCTGGGCACAGCAGCAGCACAGGGGCAGTGGGGAGTGGGTGACAAACTCACCCCACGTCTGAATCTGCTCGGGGTGAATTGTTGCCAATGACTCCTTAAATGGAAAAAAACGGAACACAGCAAGGGCTTGAAACACCTGTCAAAAATGCTGCTTCTGTTTATGACTTGAGGAGAGAGAAAGTGGAAAGCAGAAGGGAGGGGGGCTGCATGGGGAGCTGGGAAACCTGAGCTCCAGCTCTGCCCTTCCTGGTGCTCCTCTGCCTGCTGCAGTCCCTGCAAAGGGGTGACAGTTACCTGCCACCTAAAGGCAGCCCCACTTTCAGAGATGAAAGCCACTGAAAGTATGTTTGGGGCTGTTACACTTGCCTGAGAGCTGCTCCTCTGTCACGCAACAATGGTTGTGGGTTTCTGTCACAAAAATACCCCTGGATGTGTTTACAGGCTGTAAAGCAGAAACAGAGGAACGCTGCCAGGGTAATGGGGTGTGTTTCGGGGATGTCACTCTGGGGGGCCTCAGTTCCCCTTGACTGAGCAGGAAAAACTTCTATAAGACCATGAGACCCAGAGCATGGATGTCAGAGTTGGAAAGCCCTGGGTGGTTCCTGGCTGGGGAGAACAAGAACTCCCAGTGCTGAACTGGGAGGAGGGTGTGGGGTTCCCACTGCTCTGCTTAAGACAACTGGAAACAAAACTCAGCATCTTCACAGGATGCTTTTAGTGCCAAGTCGGTCCCTATTTGGTTACAGGGTTTTTATTTTTCCAAGCCATCCCCACTGAATGTGTGTTATCTTGTTTGGGGACCTTGGTTAGGAGTGAGTAATGAGTAGATTTGTTCACCAAAGGAATTGTGCACGGATGAAAAATCAGGCTGCCCCTGGTTAAACCCTGCATTTTAAACTGCCCAGTCCTGTGCCACATGTGCCTCACCCATGCTGGATGTGCCACCAGCTGCCCATATTTTGCCAGGCAGCTTCTCTCAGTTCTAGGGAAAGCTCATGGCTTGTGCCCTGTGCTGGCCAAGTCTCTAGTGTGTGTCCTGCTCGTGCTGCAACAGGAGGGGAAAGGCTCTGCACAGGCAATCTGGGCTTCAAGAAGCTGCTTTGGACATAACTGTGCTCCAGGAAGGTGTCTGGAACCCTGATCTGTGGGGGCTGGAGAGCCAGAGATGGCTCCTCTGCCCTTTTGGCTCAGTAGGGGCAATGACTGTGGCTGCAGTGACAGAGCAGTGATGGCAATGACACTGCAGTGATGGCA
>JAHLSL010000074.1:3052455-3125952 GCA_025920805.1 Petroica traversi
AGAGGAGAGGAGAGGAGAGGAGAGGAGAGGAGAGGAGAGGAGAGGAGCTCCGTGTACATCACTGGCTTGATCCCCCAAACCTGCACGTTATTTTTAATGAAATTATAAACTCCAAGTAGCAGAGCATGTGCAGGGCTCCTAACAGGCAGAGCAGTCCCACATCCCAGCAGCTGAGCAGATGATGTGTTAGCTGTGCTGGTTGAGTCCTTCAGAGGGAGCAGGGTTTGTGTTTGTGGCTCTGTGTGCTTTGGTGTTTGTGTGGGGAAGTCGTGCTCTGTTTGGAAAGAGTGGTTGAGCCATATCTGCCTCTCGCTTCTCATTAATTCTGATTTCTGTCAATAGCCTAGAATTAGGGTTGCATTGGTAGGAATAATCAGAATGAAGGTGGCTTCTGTCTTGGGGAGCTGGGAGCCCTCTGGACACACAGGGACCTTTCCCTGCAGAGCTGAGGGCAGCTGGGAGAGCCTTGAATTCTCTGGTGTCTGGGCAGGAAGGGCTGTGATAAACACTCTCTATTCAGGCATCTTCCTTCCCTCTGGGCTGGTCCTGCACCCCAGGAATCCTCTGCTCTATTCTCCTCTTGCCCTGAAAGGCTGTGAGCTGATGGATGGGCATTTGTGCCCCTCTCTGCATGGACCTGCTGGTGCAGAGGGCACTGAGACACCGAGGCAGCCCCTGGAAGCCTGGTTTCAGGTGTGTTTTCCAGGAGAGCAGCCAGGATGTGGCACCCATGTCAGATGTCACAGCCCAGCCCACAGAGGACATTTCAGTGTCTGTCAGCAGTGATGGCGAGGTCGGATTTGCTTTGCACTCCTTGCTTTTCCATTGGCACCTCCTGTCCCCCCCCGTGTGCTTTGCCTTCCAAATAAATGGGAAAAGTTAACTGTGGGAGAGGACTCGCTGTTCCAAACCTCTCCTGGAACAGAGCAGCTCTCGGCTTTGCTATTTTGCAAAATTATTTGTGTTTCAATGAACCACAATAAAAACAAGGTGTTTGGGGCTCTTCGTGCCTCTTCTCATGCAATTCTGTGTCAGGAACAGGCTCAGAGTTGGCCCAGGCAGAGCAGGTGCTGGCCAGGCTGGTTTGGGGGCCAGGGCAGAGCAGCTGCAGCAGCACCAGACACAGAAACCCGACTTTTACTGAGTCAAACACACCGGGCTCTGGTGGTGGCTCTGGTCCACACCACTGTCTCTCTCCTTTGAGGGCCATGAAGTGTTTATTTCTGAGCCACAGCTTTTCATTTAATGAGGAGGGCTGGAAGTCACATCAATGAGAAGCACAGGAAGAAGCTGGGAATGAAGTGCTGCCTGTTCCTATCAGCTCCTGGGCCTGTTTATAACCTGATAATAGAAAGGCTTCTCTGTGATCTTATTGCTGAGAAGATTTGGAGTCTGATCGTGCCATAAAAACTCCAAGCAGCCTGGTGGTTGATAACACCCCCTGTACACCAGCATGGGAATTTCAAACTGGTCAGGAGTTCCCATTGGGATGTGGGCAAATCCCTTCAAATTCCCCCTGTCTCTTTCCCTGACCTCACCCTGAAGAATGATCTGCTGGAAACCGAAGGCGTCTGTCTGATCTGCTGCTGGGGAAAGGAAATCTTGAGAACATTTGACAAAGAACGCAGAGTTGAAATTAAATATCGTAATGATATAAAACAGTAAGCAGATCTGCTTGACAGCCTTGACAGCTATTTGTTATAGAAAACAGCGTTTATGATGTCAGTCCTATAAGGGAATGTGTTTGAATTAAAATAATTACAGCAGATAGTACAACAAAGACTCCCTGTAGTCAATCATCCTTCACAAATACACTGTACAAAACCTTCCCAAATGAGTGAAGGAAACGTGGGGACTGCAGCCTGGCAAATAAATACCAATAAGAAGCTGCACTATGAAGTCAAGTGGCTGCCTTCAGTCATCAAATTTCCTTCTCTTTTCAACCCTAAGGGAGACAAATGAGGATTTAAAAAAATATTATTATTTTATATATTTGCTGTTTCAGCTTCCACTTACTTACAGATAGGGAACTGAAAATCTTTCTGAAAGGGATGAAGAGACTCTTTCAGCTTTTGGGGTGTTTCTTGTGCTCATCCTCTCTGTGTCCCCACTGCCATTGCGTAGTTTCATGTTTTCAAGGAGATCACTTTGATGAGTTTTTTTGCTAAAAAAATACCTGCAAAATGTCTTTCCTTAGTACCTGCACACTGCAGCAGTGGGCACAGCTCGTCAGAACAAGAAAAAATTAAGATGGTCTAACAGTTCCCAATTTTGAGTATAAAATATTGTCTGCAGTTGTACAGACTCTACTTCTAATCAGATGTGTGGGTTTCTTTTAGCTTGGGCAAAACAGTTCAATTACCTATCAGGATACTTGGGAGGGGGGAAACTTTGCTCTGCACATTGAGAGGGGAAAAAAAGAAATAAAGAAAATAAAGAAAACAAAGAAAGCAAGAAAAGGCAGAATGCTGTGGTGTCCAATGTCTGAAAATCCCCTGCCTGTCGTCGACACACAGCAGAACCTGAACCTTGCCCAGGCAGGGGTGATCCTGCAGCTCGGGATGCAGCTCTGATTCTCCACTGAGGAATCCTCTTGTGATTGCAGCTTTGTATAGCTTTGAAATAACTTATTTTGCAATCTTCACAGAGAAATATTAGTGTTGAACATCTGAAATCAGTGGAGATTTCGTCCTTACCAAACATGCTTGAGCTTTGTGTCTGGTTTTTAACTGAGTTTTGGGGCGCTCTGAGGATTCATGAACCCCTAAAATTGATGCATCAGGGGCTCTTTCGCTGAAAGGTTGAGTCTATTTTTGTTCAAACCCCCAAATTTTTACCCTTAACTTTCGGGTGAGTGTAAACATGTGAACTGCTCAGCAAGTTACAGAAAATGAGGCAGCAGAGTTGCTTTTTTTTTCCCTGGGAATTTCGAGTGTTTTGCAGGTTTGCAACACTGGCACTTTTTGTCAGCACTTTGGAGCTCCGGCATAAAAGCAATTACCGGCATTCCTTCCTCTCCTTTCCTTTGTTCTCTCATGGTCAGCCCTTCCCAGAGCTCTGGGCTGCCCAGCTGGTGTTTTCACAGGTGTGCTGGGCCGGAGTGAAGTCCAGGGGAACAAACCAGGAGAGGACAAACCCGCGGTGAAAGGAGCAGAGATAACATTGCATTGTTTTCCTTCTGCATTCCTCACCGTTCCCATTCTTCCCAAGAAATGCTGTCCCTACCTCTCTTGCCTCTCTGCATGTCTCCTGCCAAATATTCTCTTTAGGGCTTAATCCTGTTCTGGAGGTTTGACAAATGAAAAGAGACACTCAGGAAAAAAAGAATTTTAAAAAAATCCGTGCAGCCCTGTTTTCTCTGAGTGTTTTAAAGGGAGAGAGCTTCAAACAGTGGCCTGGGGATCTTCTGGGGCTCTTGTGTTTTGTTAACCAAGAGAAGGGAGCCTGTCCCTCTTTCAGCCCATGAATTTGCATGGGTGACACCTGAAATGAGGAGTTTTCTCTACCCCCCTGGAAGATGGGAAGGTTGGCAATCTGCCTCCCATCTCAGCTCTGCAAAAACCAGCACAGAGCTCCATAACCAATAAAGATATCATGCCTGGCCTTGCATTTCTTGGCTTCACATAGTTCCAGTGAAACCCTCAATGCTATTTGAACACTGGGTGTGTTGAGATTTTTTCTTTTTTTTTTCTTTTTTTTTTTTTTGGTGCATAGTTTAATTACAGTGAGGCTGTGCACTGACTCTCCATTAATAATACAGTAAATTTCAGCAGCAGATTAAATTTCTCTAAAGTAGTAAATTGCAGGGGAAAGTGGAGGAAAGTCATGGTCGAGGAAAATAAGTACATTACAGGCCCTTTATTAGATAGAAGCCCATGGCATCAGGCAGACGGGTTCTTACAAACACACACATATGAGAAAAACAGGGGCTGCATCAATCAGCTTATCAAAATCACTTAAAAGAAATGAGCTTCTGCTGAATGTGTGGAGTGCAATAAAATATCAGTATAAGGCTGGACGTATATTAACTGGCACGGAGAGATTATGACATGTCCATTACTGAGCTTCCTCTTCCTGCTGGCTGCGGACAGGGCCAGATTCCTCCATAATGTGTTCCCCAACCTCCGCCTCCCCTCTCAAATTTATTTTATTACCCTTGTTATGGGCAGGCACACTATAAAATGACATTAGAGGCAGAACAGCCACATGAGAGATGCTGACTCTGCCCCGAACATCCAACGTACTTCATAAGGGCTATGTAAATACTCTGCTAATCTGCTGCCATCTGAGAGCACAGAAGAAATGAAAATGGGTGAAAGCCCTGTGCAAGCACTTCTTATCCCCTGCTGGTCCCATCCCAGCACCCTTGGGCTCTCCAGGGCCCATCCTGCCCTGCTCTGGGGCTTGGTGCAGCTGTGGGTTGTAACAGCTGGTACCTGGGGAAGGTTTAATGGAGATGATGGCAACCCCTAGAGCATGGGTAGGTGAAGGGTTTCTCTTGGAGCCAGGGGTCCCAGTGCATTAAAACTTCAGTTAATGTTAATTTTCAGTGTGATCTGTGTGCACAGAGCTGGGAGCTGGAGGGAGCAGCTGGGATGCCCAGGGGTGGGGGAGCAGCTCAAGCTCTGAGCCCTCTCTCATCAAACTGATCTTACATGGAGGTGCCATTGCTTCATGGGTGGGTAATCCAGATTATAAAACACCTCTTAGTATCTTTAGCCATTTCTGCAGGTATTGAAAGGGAGAAATGCTTGGTTTGCTGCAGCCAAATGGGCTGTGCCAGAAGGGACACAGGGACATGGCTCCAGGGGCCTTGGGACAGGCAGGAATTCCTGTGCTGGATAGATGACATTCCAGAGGGGAAGTGTGTGTGTGTGTGTGTTTATATACACACACACATATATATATACATATGGCACAAAAAAGTCAATTTAAAACCACTTTTTGGCCCCAGCAACTGCGCTTAAAATCAAACGAGAGATGAAGGAATTTTTCAGCCCAAATCATAAGAGACCCTGGGGGAGGGGGGGCACGGGATTATGGACACTTATAACTAATGCAAAATAAACAAGGCAAAATTATATGTAATTACTCCTAAAGTCGTTTGCTTGTTTCAGTAATTGACCTGTGCATTCTTTAATCTTTAATGCTCCTTTAAAATTCAGCCTCAGGGACTCATAACATTTATTGACGTTTGTCATGGTTAAGGCTCTGGAGGAACTGGGCTTTATTAGAAGTCTTCAAAGAAATATCAATTTAGGGATAAGCAGCATTAATATTTTGTACACAACATCATCTGCTTAGAAAGCTTTACTAGATTTCTTTATGCCTTAGAAAAAGATGGCCCAAAAGAGCAGTGCTGGGAGTGGCTTAGTATAGAACCTGCTGCTGCTACTTCAGTGGATTTTATTAATAAAAATATGAGGTTGTGCTTAATAAAATTAAAAATATTGATGCAGGAGACACTGATGTGTCAGTTCATGGTGGCAAGAGAGTTTTGTCCCACTCTGGGTGGAGAGAGGAGCACCAGGAGTGCAGCTGGGGGAGCGATTCTCTCTGACACAGACTTGCTGTGTGACCTTGCCAGGTGTCACTCGCATTTTCCTTCTGCAGCAACCCTGTCCTCCTCTCCCTGTCATGGGGGGTGAAGTTCACAAACCAGCTACAAATGTTATGGATCCCCCAGTCTGGAGGCTCTGCACATTTCTGAGTGTCCACAGGGCTGGTGGGAAGTTTTTGTTGTTGTTTCCCATTCAAATTTTTTTGTTGGCAAATATAGTGCCAGAAAACCCAACCAAACTGAGGAACACCAGCAATGAGCAGCCTGCCTGAAACCTGTTCTTTCTGCCATTTGGGAGAGTGAAACTCCTTGAATATTTCTCGTATTTTGATATTTCTCCTTTGGGGGGATATTGCAAATAGCTCAGAAGGTTTGTGCCATTGCTCCTTTCACAGGTGCTGTTCTTTCCCAGGCACTGCAGATCTGCTTTGTCAGGTAATGGCTCAGGAGCAGCAGGCAGGTCACAGAATCCCAGAATGGCTTGTGTTTATCTCATTCCACCCCCTGGAATGAGATAAGGTAGGCAGGGACACCTTCCACTATCTCAGGATGCCCCAAGCCCTGTCCAGCCTTGCCTTGGACACTTTCAGGGATGGGGCAGCCACAGCTTCTCTGGGCACCCAGTGCCAGGGCCTCCCCACCCTCACAAGGAAGAATTTCTTCCTAATATCCCATCTAACCCTGTTCTCTGTTAGTTTGAAGCCATTCCCTTGATGAGTTTGCTCGGTTCTTAGCATCAGCTGACATTTGTGCTTCTCTGGGTGGGCAAGGGGAACAAGGAATCCTCTCAAAGCAGCCACTGGATTTTCCCCTGGGAGCAGACCCTGCCTCCTGCCCAGCTTTCCATGGCTGCTCCTCAAAGGGATGCATTCAGATTCCAGAGGTCGGGGTGCACCACTGTCCCACCTTCCTGAGGTTCTTCACTGGGCAAAGGCTCTTACTAAAAATGGTTGTTTTGCCATCACTATTGGGTTGGGTTTCCTTCAGCTTTGGCACAAAGAACCATTTCTGCCTTTCCTTCTTGGGCTCAGTCAGTCCACCCACAGTAATTTGAGCTTCTTCTTCTTCTTCTTGTTGATTTTCCTTCTCTCCCTCTGTCCTTGGATTCCTTCTGTATTAAACCAGTGAAATGATCGTGGGGCCAACTGGAAACCCCTCTGACACTGAAAATGGAACTCACCAAAGGCCATTTCTGAGGAATTTGTCCTGTTTTTCTTTGAAGCAAAAATAATCCGAGTGTTTTCTTAAAGAAATGGGAGCTTTAACAATTGACATATCTGTGGTGCTGCTGGGGCGAGGGACTTGTGTTTAGATAGGGGCCAGATTGGGGACCCATGTGACTGAGTAGTCATTTTCAGAAATATTTGGGCTGCCGCCAGCAAGGCTCCTGGTGGGTGTAAGGTTTGGGGACATCAGCAGCTTTCTTAGGGAGCTTAAATTCGGTCTCTCTTTAGCTGTCCCCGCCTCTCCACCTGGTGTGACAGCAGAGGAGCTGCCATCAGGTGATGTTTTTGAAGCGAGGTATTCTTTTTGTCTTTAGCAGAGACAGCTTCCCCCGCCCGCGCCTCAGCCGTGCCGGAACAAGGCTTCCAGCAGAGTGGCAGAGTTGAGCTGCCTCCCGCATTAAACACCAGAGATTTCATTAAATGGCAGAGGAGGGAGCTTGTGTAGAGGGGAGGCTCACCCCAGAGACATTACAGATTGTCTCATGCTATTTAAGTGGGCTAAAATTAGAGGGAAAGAATCTGCGGCTAATTGGACTTGTGCATTAATCATAGTCTGCTGCTGGAGTACTTCACCCATTAGAATGTGTTAATTTGGTAATTACAAGGTGAGGGGGAGGTCTCTCTTTGTAATCCAAAGCCCTTCTTCATGCTTACTGCACATATCAGGGACAGGTACGGCGAGGGGGTGGAGGCAGGATTGCAGTGTGGGGGGGTGAGCTCCCTATTACCACCTCCTACCCCACCTGAGAACACACACAGGCTCCCCAGCTCCAGACACCTATAATTAAACTGGCTTAGGTATTGGGAGCAGAAGGTCCTTCATTCCAGTTAACAGGTAATTAATTGTATCTCAGTTTCCATTGTAATTCCCCCCCCCACACACCTTGTTATAAGAAATAATGTAAATGTTCAGTGGCCTCCTGTGTTTGTGAAGGAGGGGCTTCTCCTTGCTCCTCTTTTTTTAAGGTTCCTCTGAAGGGTTTGGGGAGCTTGAGGTGGGCCTGGAAAAGCTGTCCCTGTTGCCGAAGGCACAGTTTTGCAGGCATGGTTCCTGCAGCTGAGATTAAATAGGTTATTTCCTTTCCTCTACCCCATATATATCAGGAAGAAGATTTTACAGTGAGGGTGGTGAGGCCCTGGAAAAGCTTGCCCAGAGAAGCTGTGGCTGCCCCAAGCCTGGAGATATTCAAGATCAGGTTGGATGGGCTGTGAGCAAACTGGGCTCATGGAAGGTATCCTTGCCCATGGCCAGGGGTTGGACTCAGGTCACCTTTAAAATCCCCTTCCCACCCAAACCTCTCTGTGATTCTGTGACTCCAAGCTATTCCTGGATTTACCTTGCTCTTAGGGCCTGCCTTGCCTCCCTCCTGGCAGGTTTTGCTGCATTCAGAGGTGCTTCACGAATCAGGGCAGACGGGAAAACAGAGAACAGAATTAACAAGACGGGGAACAGGCAGAAAACTCAGGCAGGGAAATGTAAGAGACTAAACACTGAGACAGCTAGTGCAAAATACGGATTTTCTGAGGGATGTAAAACACTAATGAGTAAAAACACTGAGATGTATGTGCTCTAATGAGAAGCAAATCAGGCTGGAGCTTGCAAAGCAACACTGCCTCCATTCTGGCAGGAGCCTCCTTTCCCAGCCCTGCCCTCGGAGATGCTCAGAGAGGAGAAGCCCCTTGGTGTGAGACCCCATTTTTCCCTTTCCCTGCCTTTTGCTGCTTTATCTGTGGGGGCAATCTCCTTTCATGGGGGTGGTTCCCACTGCCCCTCGGAGCCGGGCAGGGCAGCGCTGGCTGGAAGGAGCCTGAGAGAGCCCCGCACAAGCCCCGCGGTGGCTGCCAGCCCATTTCCCAGCCCATTTCCCGGCAATTGCAGCTGCTCCGCAATCTCGCAAAGGTCGCAGCCGCTCGCTGGGAGTGACTTCAGCTGTGATATATTTGTGGGCAGCCCCGGCGGTGGCAGGCAGCCCTCGCAAACAGTGACCTGAAGTGGTGACCTCCACAAACCACATCATTTTCCACTTGGGCACCTCCAGATTGGTTCTCCGGATCTGCAGAACCAGAAGGCCAGTTCTGACTCCAGCGCAATAATTTGCTGGCTCATTAGCACTAACTCCTTAAAGGGGCACCTTTAATGTTACTAAACCTAAAAATGTGACCTATTTCCCCCTCCCCTGTTATGGCTCCTTGCAAATTCCCTGTCGTTAATCTGTGTGTACTCTCATCCTTCTGCACCTCCTGAAAGATCAGAAGTCTTGTGAGCAAAATAAAAAACCTGCCCTCAAATGGGTCCAAATGCTCTGTCACAGCCAAATAGAAACCTTTCAGAATATATTTCATTTACTAATGAAGGAACTGGTGGTAGCGGAGCACAAAGGAGAGCTCAGCCTTCTTCTGACTATGGGTCACAGTCTGGGACCCTTGAAGAGCATTTTGCAGTAAAATATTTCACAATAAACCAAGAGCAGGTACCAGGGATAGGAAGTGTGTTTACACAACAGATTTTAATTTTATTAAAATTGTAGGGAGTGCGACAAACTATTAAAAAAGCAATTGTGGTCAAAACAGCCCAGTTTTTATTTAAAATTATTTGCGTTTTCTGAAAGCAACACTGGAAGTTGGAAGGGTGAAAAGGATCCTTTTAGTACTATAAACTGTGCATGTGGGCTGTACCCATTGGAATAAAGTGATTACCACCCTCATTAAGTGGATAAAGACCATTCACTGCCTTCTATTTCGGGGATGACTAATGTGAAACGCGTTCCACACAGCGGATGCTGAAGGGATAATTTTGTTGGAACAGATCTATAATGCACAGTGACTAGGTGTGAAAGGCACTTCTCCTGTGCAAGCCACTTTGCACATCCAGGCTGAGCTTCTGGACTTAATTAGCAGCACCCACAGCCATCCTGAGGAGCTGGTGCTCGCCAGGCCTTCAGTTCAATAATAAGTGTTTAAAGTATGTGATCAAAGAATTATTTAAGTTGGAAAAGACCTTTCAGACCATGGATCAAACCATTGACCCAGCACTGCCAAAGCCACCAATAAATTGTCCCTTAAAGCCACACTTAGAGGGTTTTAAAATTGTGGTGGCTCCACCTCTTACCCTGGCAGCCTCTTCTGGTGCTCGACAGTGCTTTGGTGAAGAAATTTTTCCTGATGTCCAACCAAAACCTCCCCTGCTGCAATTTGAGATTATTTCCCCTTGTCTATTACTTGGGAGAAGAGCCTGGCCACATCCTCCTGTCAGATGATTGTAGACAGCAATGAAGTCCCTCCTCAGCCTCTTCTTCTCCCCTGATGTTCCCCCAGTTAAAATCCAACACTTCACCTTAGTCTGGCTGAAGCTTTGACTTGATATCACCAGACTGAGCTATTTACAGACATAACTCCATTCATTTCTTTGCTGAAAAGGCTTTTTTTTTTTATTAACTCCTCAGAATTATTCAATTCTGAGAAATTTGTTCCAAAATTGAGAATGAAATTTTGGAATTCTGAATATTCAACTTGTCTTCCTTATGCTTTTATTATCCATCTCCCATATCTCTATTTTATTTCATGACATCAAACTGGCAGATGTCTGTTACAGAAGGTGTAATTCTTTGCAGAAGACAAAAAGTTGTTTTGATCAGCATTTAGTAGATGCCATTACTTCAAAAAACCTACTACTCACCTACTATTTTGGTAGGTTCACTCTAGTCACAACAGACAAACTGGTGCATAATTATCATAAATAAGAGATTTAATGTGTTTCGTTGACATTTTGGGCTGTTCTTGAACAGAAGGCTTTACAAAATGCCATCCTTTCATGGGGAAATAAATCAGTAACAATTTTCAGTGACTGTTTTCCTTACAGGAACTCCTCCCTGTTTGTTCTCCCATAAACTTGGAGGCAGTGTGGGATCCTGCAGATCTTGTGAGCTTGTGGGGTCCTGCAGAGCTGATCTCTGGTGCCTGTGTCTCTCTGGTGGTTCCCCTTGGGTTGCAGAACTGTTGACACACCAAAACAGTTTAATTTTAGCAAAATCTTGCTGAGGGTCAGGCTCCCAGCCCAAGGCTGTTCCAAACCCAGCTGTGAGGGGCTGAGCTCTGGGTTTTTGCCAGAACAGTTCTTGAGCCCAGCCCCGCTGCTCAGAGGTGCAGGTGGCCACTCAGAGGTGCAGGTGACCACTCAGAGGTGCAGGTGGCCACTCAGAGGTGCAGGTGACCACTCAGAGGTGCAGGTGGCCACTCAGAGGTGCAGGTGGCCAGTCAGAGGTGCAGATGGCCACTCAGAGGTGCAGGTGGCCCTGTCAGCCCATCTCACTGCCCTTCCCCTGGGCAAACACCTCTGAAAGGCACCGTGTCCAGGGGCTCTGCATTTCCCCCCCCCAGCCTCCTGGGCCATTGTTGGGTGGGTTGTTTGCCATGGTTTTATGGACAAATCACTTCCCACAGGGGAGGAAATTCTTCTATAATGTCCTGGACTTGTTCATACATTTCCAGTCCTTAGAAGGGACTGATTTGGCTTTGGCATTAAGAGGAAACCTCCACTGGGCAGGTGGTGGAGGAGCTGTGTCCTCATGTGTGCAGCACCCTCAGCCTCAGCAGCTCCTGCAGTTTGGCCAGTGGCCCCAGCCCTGCTGCCCAGGGTCAGCAATAAAGATTAATAATAAAAATAAACAGACATCCTGCATGGATGGAATGGGATGGCAACACTGGGATGGGTTGCACAGACGTTCACCCGGTCCCTCAGCAGTAGAGACACTGAACAACTCCAGTTGCTCCCTTTTCTCCCTTATTCCAAGATATCAAAGCTGTCCGGGGGACTTTTCCTTCCCCAGCAAGTCCTGATATGGGCCAGGCAAGGCAGTGCAGTGGCCAGGCTGCCCTGCAGGTCACTGCCTGCCCATGAGGGACTGCCCTGGGACTGAGCCTGCCCTGCCTGTAGTCCCAGAGAGGACTGGGACTGAACTGGGGGAGTGAACAAATGACCTTTCAAAGCCACGTAGCTATTTCTGAAGAAAATCCACTGTTTTCATTTAGGTCAAAGATACAAACAAATGCAGACAAAATTCCTTTTTTCCTTTTGGTATCAACAGCTGTCAACACATACATGTAAACTCAGTGTTTGGGATGAGCTGACAGCAATAATAAGATTTTGATCGGGTTGAAGAAACAGTTCACCATGGCACTAAGGAATGACTGCTCAAGAAGTGTTTTGTGCATTTGGGTTTTCCCTCCCAGTTAAGGTTTTTCAAACTGCCTATTAAAAATGTGTTTGGGCATGTTTTTCATGCATCCACGTCACTGAACTGGTACTGGTTCCTGTGAGCATTTAGGGGGTGTGTGTCTGCTCCTTGGGGTGAGCTATTGGGGACTTTGGAGAAATGGCATTGAGAACCTGTTGTGTTTTCAGTATTTTGTGTAAACACATTGTCTTGCACAGGAATAGTAGAGAGCAAATCTGCAGGAACCCAGTGTTGGTGCTGCCATGCTCCTAAGGCAACCCAAAAGCTTTTTTTCTGGGAAGTCCATTGATAATTTACTGGTGGTGTTGGTTTTTCAGCTGCTCAGCCCTGGTGGATATTCTCAGAGGGAGCAGAGGGGTGTGAAATTGGGCTGGGTTTGAAACCTGTGATGACAGCTGGGGTCTGTTTTTGCCTGTGGTTCAATTTTAGGCACCCTCAGGCCTTCAAGAGCAGATATTGGACCGGATCTTTGGGAAGTGCCTGTGCTGATTTGCCCTACTTGCCTGTTGTCTCCACATTTCTGACACTAAAAGGACTTTATTTGCTCCAACTGCAGTGGAATGGAATGCTGGAAATGCACCACCGAGTCCTGATTCTTCCTTCTTTCCCTTAATTGTGTCCTTCGAAAGCAGAGTCCTCTAGTGCTAAAAGAAGATGATGGCAAACTGCCTTGTTAACCTATTTTAAGTAAATCTGTATTGAGTTTCCTGCTGTGCCTAAAAGCTGGTAGTCCCACTAGAGTTTTATATTTTATCCCTGCACTAGCTTTCTCTGGACTTTAATTCCCCACTTCCTTTTTCTTCTACCCCAAAAGAAATGCAAATTTAATTTCACAGGAAATAAGGATATACTTGAATAAGACAAGATTTTTTTTTTTTGGCCAATATCTCTGATGTCTCCCACTGCTTAGGAGCTGATTTTGAGGGATCTAACATTTTGCCTTTCTTAAAACAAATTCTTTGCATACAGCAGCCTCCCACAGATTCCTTTAGCACAGAATGGCAAAAGAATTTTAGCAGGGAAAATTCTGCATGGAAGAATAGGACAGCACAGGCCACCTGTATGGTATGAGGAGGAGACGAGCGAAAAGATATTGCTGATCTGTATTAATAATTAATTTAATTTTCTATAGCCCTCTTATAAAAGTTCTCAACAAATTTGCAGAGTGTATAATGTATGTATCACTGAATTGTAGCTATTTCTGGAGTACTTCATCTGTTCCACTGCAGACATGGGGATGGTTTTTAATAGTTTAGGTCAGTAAGTCATTATGAAAGCCTCCACTGAAATAATACTATTGAAATAATAATATTGGATGTGGGCTATACTGTTAAAGGGCTTTTTTCTTTTTCTTTTCTCCTTCATTATGAGTTCCTGCTTTCTTTCTGTTGTGATGTGACATGTGGGTTGCAGCGATAGCCATTGGACCTATGGGGAACACTGAGAGCATATTTCACTTTTTGTAAAGGGGGTTTACTGTGAGAATATAAAGAATGAGATGCAGCCATGGTCTGCTAAAAAGTGTTCCAGCCTGTGTGTCCTTAACAAATAAAAACATCCAGAGAGATCCTTGTTGGGGATTTTTATAACTGGATATTTACAGCAGCCCAGACACTGCCAATGTTCTTTGGGGAAAAAAAAGTGTTGTTTGTTGGTCTCACTTGTAAATTTTACCTGAAATACCTGACTTGGAAGCACACACGCTCCTCACCACCACCCTGGCTGAGATCCAAGCTGGCTGATGTTGGAAAGATGTTTTCTGAACTTGGGTCTGGTTCTGCTGAGCCAAGCCCAGGCTGCAGCCCAGGCCTACCCTTGCCCTTAGGCTCAAGATTAACTGCTTTGCTAACACCATATCCTGTAAGATACTTGTTTATCTTTTTACCTTCTCACCAAAGCTCCAGCCTGGCTCTTGCCAGGGGATCTTGCAAAGCTCTCCACCAGTGGTGTGGCTGGCAGGAAGGGCTGGCAGGGGGGTATGGCTGGGAAATAGGGTCTAAAACACAAGAGCAGCAGCCCAGGGTGATGGGAGCGTGCCTAGGCAACAGCATGGGGAGAGGAGGAATGATCTCTCTTTGTCAGACAGCAGAGCTGTTAGAGGTTATGAGATTCTTTTATTGCACTAATTTGCAGTGCAATGTGCTGACATTCTCTCCCTGTTGCACAGAGAATATATAAATTATGCCTGCAGGACGATTAACTGTTTGTCCAGGCTAATTGTCAGTATTAAATCTTGCTCAGTCACAGTTTTAAAGCTTAATTTAAACTCTCTATCTTTAAGGAATCTGCACTCCCACTCCCCCTCCCACCATGGGGAAAAAAAATAATAAAGATTTAATGGTTTAAGTCAGTTCCCTTTGTAAGAGCTAAAGTTATAATTGGGTGTGTGGATGGTGGAAGCATCTGCACACGAAGAGCCTGTGGAGTTTTCCTTTTGCTTTGGCCGATAATGTTCATTTCAAATCCCATTGTCTTTGCTACCCTGTATTAATTTCTGAATTATGTATTATTGTTCTGAGACCCTGGAGCCACAGCTATTCCCCACATCTATTACTGCATAAATCTTTGCTGTGTGCTTAAACCAGCAATGATTCATCCTGAAAGATGGAGGGGAACACCAGCACCAGAGAAAAACCTCTCTCCAGGTGAAAGGGGCAAAAAAGCAGAGCTCAGAGGTGGCTGGGGAGGGAGGGCAGGCAGAGCTGGCTGTGAGGAGCTGCAGCAACAGGCAGGAGAGGGATGGAGCCCACCTCGGGGCTGGACACTGCATCCTCACCCAGTGCAGGCTGTGATCTGCTGCTGCAGCAGGGACAGTCCTGGCCGTGCTGGGGATGCCCAGGGGACAGTCCTGCTCTCCTGGCAGAGCCTGTGTGCAGGGCCAGCCCTCTGGGTGAGCCCCATCCTCGTGGTGCCACAGGAGGTGAAGATCACTGCCCACACTGGCAGTGATTTTACATTTTTGATTATTTATGTTTTCTTCTATGGTGATTGTTAATTTAGCCTCCTGTAAAGACAGACTGATGTATGAATTTGGCCAACCTCATCCTAAAATTTGTGGTAGCAGTGCTATGAAGTATCTGTTTCTCATCTCTGCTTGTCCCTAGGTTGATTTTCTGCAGCTCAGTGCCAGCAGCATGGGTTTAGCTGAGGTTGTCCTGGCTGTCACTGGGCTGTCCCTGCCCTCAGCACGCCTGGGCACCCCAATTTAGCTGTGTGTGCTCAGTTCCAGCAAATGAAAAGGTAGCATCACTCCCTGGTTTGAAATTTATCTGATTTTATTTTTCCTGGCTTTGGTACATCTTGACATCCCCAGGGTCTGCCACGAGGCTGGTGCTGACCCCACAGCTTGGGGACATCAGGCTGGGTGGGCAGCACTGAGGGCCATGGAATCACAGAATGCGTTGGGTTGGAAAGGACTTTAAAGATCAGATCATTCCGCCCCCTGCCATGGACAGGGACACCTTCCACTGTCCCAGGGTGCTCCAAGCCCTGTCCAGCCTGGCCTTGGGCACTGCCAGGGATCCAGGGGCAGCCACAGCTTTCTGGATACCCTGTGCCAGGGCCTCCCACCTTCACAGGGAACAATTCCTTCCCAATATCCCATCTAACTCTGCCTTCTCTGAGTTTGAAGTGATTCCTGTGTCCTGTCCCTCCATCCCTTGTTCCAAGCCCATCTCCAGCTCTCCTGGAGCCCCTTTAGGCCCTGGAAGAGGCTCAGATCTCTTCCTGGAGCCTTCTCTTCTCCAGATGAACACCCCCAGCTCTCCCAGCCTGGCTCCAGAGCAGCTCCAGCCCTTGCAGTATCTCTGTGGCCTCCTCTGGACTCCCTCCAGCAGCTCCACATCCTGCACTGTCTGACCTGGCTTGTACCAGAACTGAGAATAGAGGCTCCAAAAGGACGTCAGGGAGATTCTGTTTCATGCTGTGGTTTCTGTAGGACACAGTGCTATTGCAGAGACTGGGGGCTTCAGTCTTGAGCCTTTCTGGGTTTTCCTTGATCCCTTGAAAGACTTTAATAGGACTTTGCTTTCTAGAGAAATGCAGCAGAGAAAGTGCTCCCTGAGCTGTAAATCTGTGCTGCAGGATCTGTTCATGTGCCACAGGTCAAAGCTGAGTGTGTTCTCACTGGGTGAAAGGGGTCAAGCTCCTTTTGACCTGGGGCAGGTGGTAATTGAAAAGCAGGCAGCTGTGGGTAGAAATGAGCCTGGTGATGTGGTGACATAGCCAGCCTGGTCCCTCTGTTCCTGGGAAATGGCAGTGGTGACAGCCAGGAGGGAGAGTTGGGAGGCTGCTCCTCGCTCAGCCGCGTGATGGGGATGAGATGTGGGACTGGTGATGGGTCAGGCTTGGGATGTCCCTGCAGCTGCGACCCAGGGGCTGCTGCTGCAGAGCAGGGAGAGGTGAGCAGGTCAGAATCTGCAGGAGGACGTGGCCACCTGGGAGCTGAGGAGGAAACGGCTCTCACTAATCCTGCTCCTCCTGACATCTCCTACAGAAACAAAAGGGCTCGTGCTGTTCTGCTCTGTTAGAGCTCCCTTTACCAGTGACAGCTTTCCTCACTTCTTCTCTGAAATCTGCAAAATTAGGTGAGAGAAAGGTGGGGGGAGGAGGAGAGAGCCCAGTTAGTGTGCAAGAGGAATGGCTGGCAGAAGGCCCCAGGTAGGAGAGGAGAATTTGCAGGTGGGGAAGCAGGAGGGTTGATCACCAGCCAGATGAGCCATGGGGTGGCACAGGAGCACCTCCATCCTTGGCCAGTTTGCAGGGAAAGGGAAGCAGGGGAGGGTTTCAGAGCTGTGCGCAGGGCAGGGCAGCCAGTCCAGTCCCTCTGCCACTGCCACTGCCCCAGAACCCCGGGAGCTTTGGTGTGAGCAGAGAGATGACAGCTCCCTGCCTGGCCCAGGGGCTGGGCTGCAGGGTTTGTTGGTTTAGGTGCCTGGGATATTATTAATAATAATAATTTGCTTTATTACATCTGTAACAATAGAACAGCCACTCAGACAGCTATTTGCTTCCATGGTGCACAATTCCTGCTTCCAGGTCTGGCACCTCTGCACACAAGTATCTAGATGCCCATGGGATTATTTGGGGGAAACCATTTCTTGTGACTCCAAAGGAAAAGTGAGTGTGTTTTGTGTGTGAATTTAAATTGCCCTGATGTCAATTTTAGCATTTTTATTAAACCAGCCGAATGGGAAGCCCCACAGTGGGAGAGGCTACGGAGTCACCATGTAGCACAATTCCATGGCTGCCAAGAGCAGGATCAAGGCTCCTTCCAAGGAGCAGATCTTGACAAGAGATTTCTGCTTAATCCCAGCACCTGGCAGCTGGTTTATGCCTCCCAAAAGATAATTCTTATTTCTGGCTCTTATCCCAGTAATCATCAAAGCGAATATTCCAGCTCTCCATCAGAAATCTCTCATTCCCTTTTTTGTGACTCAAATCTGATGTCAGCCAGGTTTGACTGCTCAGGTGTAAAAACAGGAGATGAGGCAGCTGAGATGGCAGGGTTTGAGGTTTGTCTGAAACCCCTGACTGCCTCCACAGGACTGTGCAATGGGAGAGGGTAAATATAGGGAAGGCAATCCCATGCTCCTGCTGGCTTGTTATTTCAGGCAGCTTTTCCTGGAAAGCTTGTATTTGTCTCATATTGTTCTTCCCTCTGAAGGGGGAGAGAAGTTAGGCTACAGCTCTAGCTGGAATATATTTGTAAGCAGGCAGCAACAAGAGTCCTTAAAACAGTGAAAGGAGCGTGTGGGGAGGAAATAAAAATAAATACCTCTCCGAGGAGAAGAACAAAAGAGAGGGGCTGAAATACCTGGGATCACAGCCCGTGCTGGGGGAGAGCATGCAGGGGGAGGGCTGCAGAGCTTCGGCAGGGGAGATGCTGTCTTTAGCATATGCTCTGCATATTTTACTGCCAGAGAAGATGTGGCGATGATTTAATATGCAAAGGTAGATGTGGCATTGATATGCATCCACACCGCATAACACACACATACATATTTCAGAGGCGCTACAAGAAAGCGCAGTGCTGAAGGCAAGCATTTATCAGGCTCGCGGTCAAACGTTGGAGACCTTCGCAGCCTTAGGAGATCCTGCACGAGGAGGAAAAATAGCAGGACTTGATTGTTATTAGTGCTTTAAATACAGAATAGCCGGGATGCTGGGGAGCAGGGGGAGCGGCGGCACTTGAGCCGCGCTGAGTGATGCGCGGAGTAGCAGCCGAGGGTAAACAAAGGCTGCAGCGGCAGCTCGGGCAGAGATGGAGAGAGGAGCCCGAAGGAGACAATCACTCACCTGCAGCCCCAGCTTTCCACGGCACAGTTTGTGCTCAAGCCCCGGGAAATGAGTGGAGCCTGTCTGAGCAGCTGGGCGGGTGGGTTTTACCTGTAGGCTTGGTTATGGTTTCATTCTGGGAGCAGAGCTCAGCTCTGCACAGGAAAAGGGAGGCTTGGCACACTAAGAGGGACACAGCCCTGCACCCCTCACCTCTCACCTGGGGCTGCCCTTTTTGCTCCCTTAGCTGCTCATATTTGCTCCTCCTTGGGGACAGCAGGCACCCCCACCCCTCAGAGGCTTGGCCAAGCCAGAACCAGGCCAGCAGCCTCTGCTAAAAGAACAAACTGGGGAACACCTGGCAGCTGAGAGCACATTAACGTCACACTGTGGTGAGCCTCGGGTGCTGCTGTTGTCCCCCCGGCCCGCACGGTCCCTGGCTGCAGGAGCAGGCGGCGGGGCAGGATGCAGGATGCTGTGCAGATGAAAGCACAGACAGTTTGTGTTTGTTTTGCTTAGTGACAGCTCTAGATTTTAATGTTTGATCACAGCAGGCAGGGAGGTCCTGCAGGGATTTCAAAAGATACTCTGTCCCCATGCACTGACATGCATTTTCTTTACGTTAAACGAGTGAGTCTTGCCTACCTCGCTGGAAAAATCTAGTTTGGGCTTAATGCAAATTGAGTTCAGTACGAGCATTTTCACATTGGGAGGGATCTGCCCTGCTCTCTTGTGACTCCAAAGAATCTGTCCCCCAGTGCTGCAAAGGGATCAAACCTCCAGTGCCAGTGCAGAGGTGCAGGGCCCTGCAGTCCCCACCGAGGTACACGGGTGACTGAGGTCCCATCAGGACTGCCTGCTAGCCCATTTTTGGAGCTTGCAGCTCACTTGAGCACTGGTGTAGCCCTCATGTCTCTGCTGTGGCCAGCCCAGGCTTGCACTTGTCCTTCCTGATGTCCTTTGACAGTAGGAGACGGAGGAGATGAGCTGGTTGAGCTCTTGTTTGGGCACCCCCAAGGTTTGGAAGCAATGCTGAGATGGCTGCCCTCACTCCCAGCCCGTGTGCCTGGCTATGAGGAGCTGGGATGGGCTCATCTGCTGCAGCACAAACCAGCTCCATTGTTCTGCAGTTTGGCTGCTGTGGGTTCAGGGTCCTGCCTCCTCCAAGCACCTTCAGATGGCAGGAGAGGGACGGGGCAGGATTTGGTGGCAGCGGTCAGGGACAGCAGGGCCATAGCTGGGTGGCCCCTGGGGAGGAGGACGGAGCTGGCAGCGAGGTGTGGAGAACAGAGAGGGATTCTCCATCTCTAATGACAGCAGGCAGCACTCCCACTGCCGTGGAGGCCACTGCAACTCCATCGCTCCTTAATTATCTGGAATTATAGCGCTGCTCTCGCCCTTTTTATGTTACGGTGGAAGAAATAAGGACATACATTAATTATCTAATCCGTATGTAAAGTGTCACATGTAATTTTCCCGGAGCAAAAGGTTCTAGCTTTAAGACCCGCATCGTCTCTTAATAACCATGTGCGAGGGAAGAAAATGATATCCAGATATATGATTATTACAGTGGTCGTTGGCCACTGTTGCTCCTCTCCCTGCTTTTGGGGCAGTGTCTCTTACAGAGCCTTACACTTGCAGAGTGACCTTTAAATAGCCCCAGACTGCAGCCCGTGGCCTGGCTGGGCTGCAGGGAATTGAGAGCACAAACCCCATGCTTGTTGTTTTTGCTGTTGTAGAAGCACAGTCTGAATCAGAAATACCTTTGGTGGTTTGCTGGTTGCTTTTTTCCTTCTTGTCTGCATGCGGAAAAGAGGGGAAGACCCCACAGCATCCCTTTGACTAAGACACATGGCAGCTGAAGAAGTCGATTAAGAAAATCAGTATTGCATTTATTAGCCTCCATCTATGATGCATGGTGTTATGCTAATATGCATGAATTAATTACTGTTATTAATTCAATTGAATTAATTTGATATAACTGATGTGCACAGCCAAGATTTGTGGCGAGAGCTGCTTTTAAAAGGTGCCTCAGACAAGGGCTGGGTTGATGGGGATGGGAGGGGGGGACGGGGCTCTGCAGCAGCCCCAGCGCATCTGTTTGCACCACCTGATGCAGCACAGGAGCCAAGAGACCTTGTGATCCCCCACCTCCTTCCCCTCCCTCTGAGGGCTGCTCATGACCTTATCCCCTGCTGCAGTTTGGAGCATCCTAACCCTGCAGAGACTCCTGCTGAAGGCAGGTACAGAGTAAAGTTGATCTTTGGGTAACCTGAGAGAGGGAAGCAGATGATGCAGTCCCATCTGCAGGAGGGGCAGGAACCCTGTGTCCAGCCACACAGAGCAAGAAGGGAAGGAGCAGAGAACAGTTCTTCCCTGTGAGGGTTCTGAGGCTTTGGGATGGGTTGCCCAGAGAAGATGTGGCAGCCCCTGGATCCCTGGAAGTGTCCAAGGCCAGGATGGAACAACCTGATCTGGTGGAAGGTGCCCCTACCCATGGCAGGAGATTGGAACTAGGTGGTCTTCGAGGTCTCTTTTACCCAAATCACTCTGATTCTATGAATTAGCAGTTCAGTGAAGGAAAGGATCCCCACTGCCGTGTTTTGGATCCCTCTGAGGGTTTGCTGAGAATTGTCCCTGCCCACTTTGTGCAGGAAGGCAGCAAAAGCCCTCAGCTCCTCCAGAACATCTGCAGGACATGAGGGTTAAAGCCTGATCACAAATGTCAGCACAGGAAACCAGCTCCCAAATGTCAGTCAGAGAAACATCCCAGGGCCCCTGCCTGCACTCAGAACGTTGCAACACGTAGTTTGTGAACTGCTGCCAGGCTGTGCAATATTTGCATAAATTATTAGGGGGAAAATTTAGCTCAGCTTGAGAAAGCTTCAGCTAGCAGGCTCCTCCTGAGCAGAAGTGAAACCTGTGGTGTGAATTATTTGTCAGAGATTTGCTCGCCGGTTGTGGCGCAGAAGCCGCCTGAGTGGAGGGGGAAAAGGGGCCTCAATGTATGATCGGGAAATCAAAATTATCAGAAAATCAAGCTGCAGATACTCTTTAGGTTGCAAAACCCAGAGGGTGCTGGCAGGGATGGGACCTGGCATGGTGGGGATGTCCCCAGAGATCAGGGATGTGCTGGGACAGGGGTCCCTGTGGACAAAGCCTCCCAGAGCATGAAACTAATTAACAAAAGGCAAATTAAAAATGCTCACCCCAGTCCTGCACAGCCCCCGAAGCCCAGCACAGCCCCCTTGAGCAGAGCCCAGCATCCTTGAGCTGCCAGGGCTGGGCCATGTCTCTGAAATGACTGTAATTGCTATTCCAGGAGACAAACTACAGCACCCACAAAGGCCATCACTCCTCCAGATCATTCAGTCATGTTGAAGACCAAACTTGCTCTTAATGGAAATGCAGAGCCCAGGAGTTTTTCTGTTAGGAAGGGAGCACCTGTAGTTTTCAGTGGCCTCTTTTGGGTGGCAGAGTAGCAGCTAATTGCAGCTCGTAGAGTTGACAGATGTCCCTGCTTCATGCAGCAAATCGGTCACATCTCCTGATAAATATGGGACTTACTGCTGTTATATATGAGCCCCATGCTTTAGCCATCCTCCTAATTCATTTCCGTTCAGTTTGCTAATAGGTTGCAGATATTTTACTGAAATTTTCTCCCCCCACCACCGTTGCTCTGTGTGGAAGTGTTTTTCTGCCATTATTTACAGTATCTTGTTCCCTATTTCAGCCACCCATCAGCAGCTGACAGTCTTTATTAGGTCCTTTGCTCAGGAGAGGAGGCAGAGTGCTTTCACCATGAGGATGACTCCCTAAAGGACAGAGCTGCTGCCTCACACTTCTCTCTGCCCTTCCTGGGATTTCAGGGTCATTCCAGTCCAGGGCAGCATTTTCCTCACTTCCAGCACACTCCTGGTCCCACTGCTGCCCACAAATCACCCTCTGCTTGTGGTTTGGTGGCTGCTGGTGATGCGTCCCCTGTTGGTGCCTCTGTCACCAGCTGCTGCCCTGCCCTGTGGCTGGGGTTGGTCCTGCCTTGGAAGGATGCAATGTTGTATCTCCACAGCATCCCCATTTTCCTCTTCCTCACCCTGCAGAGAAGCCTGGGGGAGGGACTATGGCCAGTGCTGCTCCACAGCAGTAGATAGAAAAATCATAGAAAATTTGGGTTGGAAGGGACCTTACAGATCATCTGATTTCACCCCCTTCCACTGTCCCAGGTTGCTCAGAGCCCCATCCAGCCTGGCCTTGGGCACTGCCAGGGGTGGGATGGCCACAGCTTCTCTGGTACCCTGTGCCACGGCCTCCCACCCTCACAGGGAACAATTCCTTCCCAAAACCCCACTAAACCTTCCCTCTGTCAGTGTGAATCCATCAGCCCTTGTCCATCACTGCATGTCCTTGGCAAAAAGCCCTCTGCAGGAAAACCTTTTCTCTGTGCTGTGATCTCAGCTCTCCCTGGGTCAGTCTCTTTCCCTGTTACACCTGAGGCAGGTGTGTTGGGGAAGATGAAATAGGAAAGCCTTATAGATACGATTGCCTTGCAAGGGATGCTGAAAATATGGAAAATATAGTCGAGATTGGGATGAGGACAAGGTTTGAGTTAAAGAGTAACTAAGAAACAATGGTAGAGCTGGCTGAAGGGAATCCTCCTTCTTGATAGAACAATGCCCTCTGCCCAGGCAGGTCCAAAGGGCAGAGCAAACCCTGCCTGCCTGGTAGAGATTCCCAAAAGCAGTTTTTTTAAGGTTTAAAATATAACCCCATATGGTAATGTAATGATTCTTATAGGTTATATACAAATATTGTAGAGTTTGTAACTTGTTTCAGATTGGTTAAAGAGAATTAGAATATTCAACAGAGAAGATGATTTATTGTATTGTAAACGGCAAATTGCTCTCTTTTTACTCTCTCTTTTTGCCTCTTTCTCTCTCTCTCTGGCCTGCTCTGAGCTGTGTCTTGCAGCCCAGCAGCCTCTCACACCCACGCTCTTTCACAATAAACTCCCATGCTCTAAACCCATCTTTAGAGATCTCTCGTTTCTATTTTACCCTCATAACCAAATCCCACAGAGTTCAATCCTACACAGGTGGTTTCCCTGCCCAGTCCAACCCTGATGATCTGGCTGCAGATGGTGTTTGGCCCTGCTACCCTTTGCTGAGGTTTGTTGGGATTTGGGTTTTTTTCTTTCTAAGAAAAAAAAGTAAAAGATATATTAAAAAGGGTCTGGATCAAAAATTGGGATGGGGTAGATCTCTGCAATTTGCATAAGCAGAATTGTCCTCCAGTGATGCTCTCAGCCCTCAGAGGGGGCACTGCTGAGATGCTCTTGTCCCACCTGCTCTTAAAAACCTTCAAAGCAGCAAGTCCCACAGGTCTCCCTCCCCAGCAGCTTCTGGGACTTTGTCAGAGCCACCAGACAGAAAGGGCTTTCCTTTATGTGTACGTGTGTGTGCATGTGAAGATGCATTAATTATACATTTGTTAAATGTATTTATTATTCATCCTGAGGTATTAAGGTACTTTATGTTTATTAATTATACAGTTAATATATACAGGTGAAAAGGCACTAAGTACATATATATTTAACATATAGGTGCAAGTCTGTACTGTATATATATTTTAATTCCTTTAAGTCCTTCCTGCAAATTAAACTGATGACTCTGTGATGCCCCTAAGGACGTGAGAAACAATTGCCTGCTGGCTTGATTATAGAGCCTGGATTATCCCATCCCCTCTCAGCCTTTTGCAGGCCAAACCCAGCTCATTCAGCCTTTCTCTGCAGGTGGGTCACGTTTGTACAGCTCTTATTTCCCCACCCCAGGGACATCCCTGTCCCTGTGGGGCTCTGAGTGTCACCAGGAGTCCCCAGGCAGCTGCTCTGTGTGGGTGGCTTCTCCAGGAGGAGGAGACAGCAGTGGGGGACAGCAGGGACATCACCAGCCTGTGCCAAACCCAGGTGTGATGGGTACCCAAACCAGCCCCATCCCTGGACATGGACGATGCTCCTGAGCAGCCAGAGGCTCTTGGAGCTGCCCCAATGGTTTCTGTGAGGGTCAGGAGCTATGACCTCAACCCAGTCAGCCCATGGCAGAGGCTGCATGAATAAGAACAAGGAAAATTTTCCCCTTTTTGATGTTTTGAAGTGTTTTGGTCGGCTTGTTTGTTTGCTTGTTTGGTTTTGTTGTTTAGCTGGATTTTTTTGTTTGTTTGTTTGTTTTTTGATTAACTGATTTAGCTGGAAAAAGCACAAGGTTTAGTCACAACAGCTGCTCCTCCACTCTGAAACCCTCTAGGGACCAGTTTCTCCCTAATATCCTCCTCCTGGAGGGCTCCAGGAACAATTTGAAATCCTAAAGGTTGGTTTCACACAGGACCCAAGCTCAGCTCCTTGCACACCCAGGCCCCAGCAGGGCCAGGAGGGTCCATGGTGGAATTTAAGCTGTGACTCCTCCAGAAGAATTGTGGAGCAGCTCTCAAAAGTTCCTGGAGGAAGCCACACCTCCCGTGTCCCACTGCTGGCTGTACCTGCCCCTTCCTCCTTGCAGAGCAGCAGGCCAAGCTATAAACGAGCCCCCTGACACCCCGTGGTAATTAGTACTGGATTTCACAGTTTTTTCCCATATATTTCTTTCCTGTTCCTTTGTTCTTCCGCTGTGTGACACGTAGGAGACTTGTAAGACTCCACTCCCTCTCACCTGGATTTGCTCTGCCCTTTCTGGTGGATAGGAGGGATTTGAGTATATTCACTTAATTGGCAAATGTACTGCTCAGACAGCTGTGACAGAGCTGCCTGCCTGCAGTAGCTACCAGGGTTAAGCAGCCCCCAGAGGGTTCCTGGCACCTTCTGGGGTGTTTGGGGACCTCCCCACCACTTCAGGGTCACCCAGCTTTGAGCCAGGTTTAAGGGGAACTGCACTGATGGCTTGAAGAAAAGGTGCTTTGGGGAAAAAATGGGAATAAATGGAAGAACATGATGGGGAAAATGGGAATAAATGGAAAAACATGAAGGGAATAAATGGGAACAAATAGAAAAACAAGATGTCAAGGAAGCTGCAAGCTTGAGATGTGTGGGAAAACTCAGTGTGTGGCACTGGGGCTTTGGAAGGGGTTGAAGAAAAGGTGCTTTGGGGGAAAAATAGGAATAAATGGAAAAACAATATAGGAAAAAATTGGAATAAATGGAAAAATATGAAGGGAATAAATGGGAACAAATAGAAAAACAAGATGTCAAGGAAGCTGCAAGCTTGAGATGTGTGGGGAAACTCAGTGTGTGGTACTGGGGTTTTGGAAGGGGTGCGGCAGAATTGGTTATTGTGTTCCTGTCGGCATTAGCAGCCACCCAAATCCAATAAATAGATTCCTAAACCTCATCTTATTGCCTTTTGTGCTTAGAAAATGGAGCTGCAGTGACCTTTTGTAGTCCAGGTGCCTTCAGTTCACCTGAGGCTCTCTGGCTTACAGGGCTGGGTGGTCCCGAAGGTGACAATAAAAACAAAGATTCCAGTGTTTGGGGATGGACCTGGCACCTTGAGAGGTGATTCTCAGGTGATTATTTGGTGGCAGCAATCCAGAAAAGTGGCAGTTTTATCCACTGAAGGCTCTTCCTTGAGCTGCAGCAGCCCTGGGGTGGCTGGGGTGTGGGTGTGGGATGTTGTGGGACGCAGAAACAGAGCCTGGCAGGAATTTCATGGCTGTGATGGAGGCAAAAATGCCTCTTCCCTGATACCTTGGCCATGGAAAAGCTTGAGTGCATGCAGTGGTATTGACATTTCTTGGTAAGGGAGCAGATTTCCAGCAGGCAGCAAGCTGTGACAAGAAAAATAGCTAAATTTGTCTGATGGTATTGATGGCTTCCCAGAGAAACTCTGTCACTCCAAACATGAACCGTCCCCTTCAGTCAGATGTGTCTCTAATGAAAAATGTACATCCACACACTTGCAGCCCCTGTCATTAATGTGACCTTTACTCAACTGTTTCCCTCTCCTTTTGATTTCTGTGAATAAATGTAATTAGGAAGGTGCTCCTCACACCACCGCGCTTCAGGGGAGGCCAAGGAGATGGTTCCCAATTAGCTCCTTCTGTAATGCAAAGGCAGCGGAAAGTGGAGGCTTGTTCTGGGTTTTAAAACGCCCTTGAGAAGGTGGGAAGGGCCCTGGAATGGGATGCAAGGAGGCACAAGATGGATCTGGGAAGCAGCAGAGCTTCGTGGCACTGGGGAGCTGCAGAGGGGAGGAAAGTGTGACTGAAGGTGAAAGCTTTTTCCCAGAAATATTTTCCCTGGAAGTGTTCAAGGCCAGGTTGGACAGAGCTTGGAGCAGCCAGGTCCAATGGAAAGTGTCCCTGCAGGGAGGCTGGAACGAGATGATCCTGAAGTGCCCTTCCCACCAAAACTTTCTGTGATTCCATGAAATAATTTGTTTTCAACACTGCACAGAGAAGTTTTCTGGCTTGTGTAAAGTGGAGGGATTTTTGCATTCGAAACTTGCAGTTCTGACTTGCCCCAAATGTGCTGTTTGGAACAAACTCACACTTTCTGTTAAAGCTTTAGCAGCCTAAAAATGAATGGCCCAAAGGCAGGATGGTGGAAAAGTTTGAAACAGTCTGAGCCTGAATCCTGCTAGGAGTGAGTCTGGCTTTAAATTAAAAAAAAAAAAAAGCAATCAAACAACCAGCCTTCAAGGCAGCAACTTTTGCATGTTTGACTTGTCCCAGGATACTTTCCACAGGCCAGAGGAGCATGTGGGTTTGATAAAGAGCTTGCTAAAACAGAGCAGGAATTTATGGCACTTGGCAAAGTTTAGGTAACTCGCAGGAAATGGGTGACTCTGTGTCCCCCTTGAACAACAAGCACCCGTGGCCCCTGGTAGGTGGGAATTTTTCCTTGAGCTAAAGGCACCTCCTCTCCTCTTTTTCAAGTTTCAGTCTCTCCCAGGATCTCATGTGTCCATAATCCTTCCCTCTCCTTTGCATCGTTTTCTTCCAGAAAACAAATTCAGCAGCTGAATAGGAGGAATCAGCCTTTCCTTTGCAAGCTGCTTTGCTGGAGCTCAGTTACATCCAGCAGTCTTTGAGGTCCTTGGGCATAAACACACCCAAAATACTTTAGAAAAGTTTCCTGGAACATGGCAGGGGCTGACTTTTGTGGAAAAGCCTTGGCTGCTCTAAGTTTGAGCCTTTGGAAAATCAAAATCCACATGACATTTTTGAAGTCCCTTGGCCAAACTCCCCACTGATGGGCACTCAATTATGTGTTCCCTTTTTATTTTTTTGGCTTGGGTTGCTGGGATCTTGGCTTGGGGATGAAGCTGGCAGGACATGTCCCCTGGGTGTGTGCACTGCTGTCTAATGCTGCTACTTACCTGGAAAAGAAACAAATATCCTCATCCCAAATCCCTGATGCTTTTCTCTCCCAAGTCTTTGTTCTGTGTGTGCACAAATAAGGGCTGTGGTGTGAATGCTGCCTGTTGTGGCGGATAATAAATTCATTCATATTTCTGAAGCACTAAGTAGCGTGGTTGTAATGCTGTGGGCAGGCCTGTGAAAAATGAGTAATTCTGTCTTCAAAGCAGGGTTGATTTGTGTGAAGGCACGAGTTTGCCCATAACAATGAGGAGAAAACAAAATACTGAGGAGCTGCTTGTTAAATGAGCATCCTCCCCCTGCCCTAAGCAGGGCTGGGGTCCTGCATGTCCCTGGACTGAGGGGCTGCTGATGGTGCACAGCCCAAAATCAGAAGGTACCCAGCCCCAGGATACCCAAAAATCTGTTTTCTGAAGGCTTGCATTCACACCCCTACATTCCTCTCATTGCTTGCAACACCTCGGGGTAGAAGTTGTGAATCAAACAGGCGGGTGGTGCTAGATTTTAACATTTGGTGCATTGGCCCGGCCTGCCTGGAGCTTGTTTTCCACCGGCTCTGAGCAGCGGGGAATTGCTGGCAGGATTCAGCTTCTCAGCTGGGCAGAAGTGGCCGGGCAAACGCAGCCCCTCATGTCCCAGCACTCAGAGCAAGGCTTGGAACTGCTCGTGTCACCCATCCCCAGAGCTGGGCAGGGACTCCCTGTCCATCCAGCGGTGCTGCAAATTCCTGATAAACACCAGGAAGCTGGCAGTGGGCACGGATGGCATGGAAGGAAAAGGGGAGAGGGGCAAATCATTGCATGAATTTCTCATCATACAGAATTTGCTCAGCATTAACGTGTGTGGACGTGGGGCGTGTGCATGCATGGGGGGTTCACACTGACACTGCCACACAGGCCACGGCTGAGCTGTGTTTTCAAGTCTTTTGGTGTAACCCATTAGGGTATTTTTCTTGCCTTCTAGATCTAATCACAGCCAGCAATGCAGGTTGAAGCATTTCAAGTGTTTTTTTTTTTTTTTATCCAGCTGCCCTTTTCCCGTTGTTATCGAGCGCGGGGCCGTGTTGATTTGCATGCCATTTTGCTTTTGATCTCCATGGCAACTGCTACCAAATGGCCTGAGAATAATAGAGGTGCTTTTTGGAGCTGTAAGCAGGCTCTGCGCAGAGCGCTGACGCCGGAGGTTTGCACCAAAATAAATAAATAAATAAATAAAATGGAAATGAAGACAGTGGCTGTGGCAAGGAGCCTTGAGAGCAGGGCAGCTCACTCCCCTCTCCCCATCCCCCTCAAACCCCTACGAATGACAGATGCTTTTGACAGCCACTCGAAAGAAATGAGCACACAGGGAGAAGGATGTGGGGAGGGATGATCCAGCCCGGTGGCAGGGGTCTCTGGCACCAGGCTGGCAGAGCATGGACTCATAATTCAGGTTAGAAAAGCCCCAAAAGATCAAGTTCAGCCAGTAACCCAGCACTGCCAAGCCCTTCACTAACCCATATCCCCAGGTGCCACATCTCACATTGCTAAAATCCCTCCAGGGATGGTAGATGAGGGTGGTGGTTGTGGCAGTGCCCACCTGCCCCTCTGGCCAGTCCTCCACAGCCCCCATGGAGTGGGAATGCTCACTCCTTGCCTGGCTCCATCCCAGGGGCTGCTGCTTGGGTGCCCCTTTCTTCTGCAGGCAGCAGGTGAAGTTTGGGATTGCTTTAGTGCTCTCCTGCTTTTGGATGTTTTCTCCTTCTTTAAGGCATATTTAAGTTGCAGTTTGTTAGCTCAGGGTGTCACAGGGCTGGGAAATGGGGCTCTGAGCTGTACAACCCTCTTTTTCCCTCCTCTGTTGAAGCCTGAGCTCACCATGAGGGTGGGAAGGTTGGAAATGCTCAGGGAAGGGGGACAGCAGCCTTTGGCTCTGTCACTGTGGTCACTCAGATCCACAGCACCTGGCCTATGCTGTCTCCAGCCCCTGCACAATGTCAGCAAGAATGAAACCATCCTCATCCTCCTCCTTCACCGCAGACCTGAGCTGGTGCTGGGCAGCCAGGCACCTCTGCTGGGATTTGTGTGTGAGGTCCTGTCCTGCTCTGGCTTCCCCCCACAATTTAAGGATGCTGATGGAAATGCTCTCGTCTGTCTGGCTCCTTCCCACCCCCGTTAGCTTTCGGAGGCTGTGCTGCACCGTGGCACAGGAGGATTTGTACGATTTCTTCAGGTTCTTGGACACGAGCCAGCGTCAACAAACCTCAGGGCAGAAACTCTGCGAGGAGCAGGAAATGAGGGAGCTGTCGGGCTTAGTGGCTGTGTTAGATCACTCTAAAGCATGACTTAAATTCAGGCTTGCAATTTCCTCCCTTTCACCTCCTCTGCCATAAGCCCCAGTGCTGCCTCAGCCTCCTCATCGAGCCCAGAGCTGGGCTCGTTTTACCAGCCTGGGGTTGGCCACAGGGTCCTGAATGTTAAAAGAGAGAGGGAGGGGAGAGCTGATGGACACAGGGAGGGATAAACAGAGCTGCAAGGATCGGCATGACAAGAGTTTGAGGGTTTTTTGCTCAAAAACTGCCTCTTCTTTTTGCTGCTTCCAAGCAGCAGAGCAGCGTTTGCTGCTGCCGGGAGCTGCAGCGAGCGCGGCTGCGGGGAGGGGTGGAGGATGCTGGAGGAGAAACAGCCCCTGGAGCATCTTCCAGCCTCTCCAGCATGGATCTGGCAGAAGATGAGAGAGGTTCCTTCCGTTCAAAGCCAGAGAAACGCCCACCCAGGTGCCAGTCACGGTGCCCAGCATCGCTGTGACAGGGGTGGCCCCGGAGCCGCTGTGCCAGCGAGTCCCTCCCGCTCCTCCCTCCTCAATTAACGCAGCAACCACAACTTTGTTATCCTAGGCATGAAATAAGGCTAATGAATCATGTCGCGCTTTGAAGCCACGTTAGATCTGGAATTTGACACGAGCTTTTACATCTATGTCACCCTGCCCCCTCCGCTCCCCCCCCGAAGGCGGGCGGGCCGGCTCAGTGTTTACCTGTCAGTCAGCGGAGGAATTTGCATGTTAGTTAAGCTGTTAGCATGAGTAATTACCGAGCGGGTCAGGGACTCCTCCCAGCAAGCCGCTCGGAAATGCTCTGCCTTGCCAGCGACATCTCTATCGCAGGAGGGGGATGGATGCGGGCGGTGACTCGGGGTTTCCACCGCTGCTGCTCCATCAGCGCTCACCCCGCCTGCCAGAGGGACAGAAAGGCTGCGACAGCCGGGTTTGGGACAGGGGAGATGCAGCAGCGAGCGGGGACTTTGGCGGAGATGGTCAGGCAATTGTTTGTGGTTCGGAGTTCCACCAGCAACGAGCAGGAGAAATGGAAGGGCTCTCTGCCACCTCCTGCAACAGGAGGGCAACCCCTGCCTGACCAGGGCCCTGCAGAGCTCACCTGTCTGCAGAGCTTCGGTCCTGAGCCCAGTGGCTTATTTCCTGATTTTTTGTCTTGGGATTTCCCCTCCTCTGGGCTCTCTGGACACCAGTAGTGCATTTCTCTGCTCCTCATCTCTCGGAGAAAAGGGGCAGTGGTGGCAGAGGGAGGGAGAGACCCACAGCTTCACAGGGGAGGTGGAAATGGGAGGGGAGATGGACATCGAGGGGAAATAGGTGGACACCAGGGGAGAGAGGGACGGCAGAGGCAGGTAGGTGGACATGACAGCACCTCAGGAGGGTGACCCTGTGTCACTGCTGGAGAATTTTGTCTCCAGACCCCCAGGTACCATCAAAGCCAAATTTTGGAGAAGAGTCTCAAGCATCCAGTCCGTGTCAGGGTGTACCTGACTGTGAGCTGACTGGAATGCCAGATTTGCCAGGACCATTCCTGGACAAAATCAACCCCCACCTCCCCACAGTTCACACCAGCAGAGCGGGCAGGGAACCTTTGCTTCCTGAAGCTCCTGCTGCCGGTGAGCAAAGGCATCTCAGCAACAGAATAAATTCTCAGGTCACCCTGGGGTCAAAAGCACTGATGAAAACTAACCAGGGAGGAAACTGCCCTGGGGATGGGATGGGAGAACAGCAGGCAGGACTCCAGGAGTGGAAATTTTGTGTGGAAGCAGATTTTCTGTGTGTTCATGCTATGGCTGGGCCTCAGGTGACTCAGGTGGGGGAGCCAGGTCCTGCAGCTGCAGGTGGAGCCCAGCACAGGCTGCAGCAGCTTTGCACAAACACCTGCAAGAAATCATGGGGAAACTTTTGTTTTCTTAATTTCAAGTTTGCATTGTTTAGGTATAGTCAAAAATCAGAGGTAAAAAAAATGTTATTGGGTTTTTTTTTCAGTGTGCAAAAATTCTGTGAAACAAAGCATTAGTTTAGAAAATTGTGAGATTTTGTGGCTTTAACTTTACAGAGAGCCATAGAATTGTTTTATATATATTTGTGTCATGACAGCACTTTGAACAACCTCTGACTAATCACAATATGAGCTAAAACTAGATGTTTTGTTAATGTTTTTATAGTTTAGTCAATTATGGGATAAAGGTATTTAGTACTATTTGAAATATCTACATGTCTAGGTCAGATTTGCTCAATTATAAAACAGTGAGTTTGGTGAGTGCTTTCATTCTCCTGATTTTCATGTTGTTTTCTTTCAATTAGGACTTTTGATTGCATCACAAATGGGAATCTCAAAGAATTAGATAATACATTTCAGTCAGGGCTGAGGAACAGATGATGTGACTGATTTAAAAGCAAAAATACTGCAGTGTTTTAAGCCTTCCATTGTAATGTCATTAAAACCACTTGCTGCCACTACTTAAATGCTAAGCAGAAACGCAAAATTGTAACAGGGAAATGGTAAAACAAAATTTTTGAAAAATTCCACCTCAACTTTTGAATGTTTTGGAAATTTTGTTAAACTCAGGGCTATTTCAGAGAGAAGATTTTGTATTTTTTTTCAAATATTAAATGGGTTCAAATTACACTTTTTTCTCCAAATATCAGCACTCAGTGAAGAACACAAATCCTGTGTTTTTACTGTCTTTGGTGCTGACTGCACTTACCAGAAACCCACGGAACAAAGTCCACCCCTTTTACAATTCACAAAAGCTACAGAATAAATCTTTTTCTAAGGTAATGTTTGTTCTGAGAATAAATCGCCGTTGTTTGGAATGCTTAAACTTTCAAAAGGACCTGCTCTAAAAGCCCAATTTTTAAACAATTGGATCGTGAGTGTAATATGAATGTAGTTAAGATGATAAATGCAGCTAATTTTCTCCCTCTATTAGCCCCTTTCACATGCTACTTACAAATGCCAGTCAAACTCGGCAATCCTTTCATTTTATTATGCGGTGACGAGGCGATTGGATTAAAAATACATGATGGCATTTTCTAACTTGGATTTATAAGTGCCACTGCCACATCTCATATTGGGCTGACATTTGCTGGGCGCAGGGGGAAGTGGGGTTTGTTGGTGCAGCCTGGGCGAGAGCTGCCATCCCCTCCCTGGTGAGGCTGCAGGGATGGACCAGACCTCTCTAATCTCGGTTCTTGGAGCAATTAAAGCCTCTGAGAGGGACGTGGGGTGTGCAGGTGCTGTGGGGCTCCTTGCTTGGTGGGGTGCTTGAGGTGAGTCCTTCAGTCTGGAGATCAGCCTGATGTTGCAAAAGGTTTAATTTCTTGAGTTTCCACCCTGATGAGAGTTCCCAGCCTGTTCTCAGACCAGCAGTTCCCCTCTGCTCATTCAGTCTCCAAGGACGTCTCTCCTGGCCACTCCTTCCAGCTGGAGATGTTTTCCTTTTGGCTCTGAAGAGGTGCAGAGGTGCTGGGTGGGGTTACGTGTCTGGTCCTGCTGCTGTCACAACCTTCCCAAAAACTCCAGCCTTCATCCACCTCTTCTTCATCAGCCTGAGGCTGTGTTTTTCCAAGGCCTTTCTTGCTGTAGCATCATCCAGATGCTGGGTTGCAGATAAACACCCGGCTGTGGGGGCATCTCTGGTGTGTTCAGCCACTTCATCATCATCATCGTCATGGTCATTATTGTTATTGTTATTATTTCTGTGCAAGTGGGGCACTTGCTATTCTGGGTTCATCCAATTACAGCCAGGCCTGTGGCTCTGTCCCAGAGGTGAGGAGCCCGCTGTCCAAGCCATCAGCTCTCCAGATCAGCCATTGTTCCTTTAAACGAAAGGGACACTAAAGTCCAATTATTGCAATAGAATGGGCTGCTTCTTTAAACTGAAGAATTTGACTCAGCTCAAGGGATATTTGTGATTGCCTCTGGCTTCCCTGGAGCTAAAAAATTATATGCTTTCCCTCTTCACTAAATTAAAACATAGTTGGATTGGTAGTGGGACTGAAGGAAGTCCCTGTCTGAAACCCCAAGTGTCAGCCTGCTTTGCAAACTCTGAGCTAGTAATTGGTTTGGAAATACTGAGTGAATAGGTAAAGAGGCTTCGGAATGATTTGTGCTGGATAATACAGAGTGCCTGGAACAGCAGGGTTTGCCTTTCCTGGGAGATTTTGCAAATGTTGAGTTGTTAATTTCAGGTTTGGATTCGTAAACACAATTAACATTTGTACTCTGTAAAGAGTAGATGTAGCTCTGTTCCAACAGCACCTTATCCTCACTTCAATTCTCAGTAAGCAATTCCTTTGTTTCCCAAATGTCACACTCGAGGCAGACCCACGGCTGCTCCTCTCTCCACTCACAGCCTCTAAAATGTGTCCTCTGGCATCTGAGCTGGGGCTGGGCAAGGCTTGAAGGGAGTGACTGACACAGTTGAGAGGAGCTGAGGCTCAGGGGGATCCCAGTGGGGCCAGGGATCTGGTGGTGCTGGGATCCCAGATGGTCAGGAGCAGGCAGTGCTCATGGTCCCACACACCTACTGAGATGTCTCCATGGGGATCCGGTCCTCAGAGCAACTTCTGCTGTTGAAAGCAAACATAAACCTCTCAGTTTGATTCTTGGCTCGCTGGTAGAGCCTGAGCACCAGGCTCCTGTTTTCACCTGCCAGCTTGCAGACAGGGACACCAGGAAAAGGGACAAGTCCTCTGTGTGGCGCCTTCTGGTCGGGGGTGTGTGAAGCCACGGCCTAAATGAAAGCTGCTCTCCACATGAAGAACCACATGTGGTTCTCTGTGCTTCTGGGGTGACTGTCTGACATGCAGCCACTGAAATATCTCCTGAGAAATCACCAGCCTCTCACCTGTGTTATGGGAATAAGGTACAGGGCCCCCAAGATGTGGATCTGGCTCCCAGATGATGGAAAAGAAGGCTCAGAAGCTGTTTCAGATGCCTTCAGAAAGATGAAGGAAAGCTTTAAATCCTGCTCTGAAAGATTTTGCCCGGCAATATTTCCATGAGGAGTCTGAAAGTCGTGCTCAGAGGCTTAAATGGCACAGTCCATCTTGGCTGAACTCACTCTGGAGAGCTCCTGCCCTACTCCACCCCAGCTTGGCACTCCAATCCACCATGGCCTAGCTCAGGGGGCATCATCAGATGACTGGGAAGAGTTGGATTAACTCCCCTCCCAGTACCAGTGGTCTCTGCTTCATCCCCCAGCTGGGACAGTGCCCACAGGGCAGGGGGAGATGCTCCAGACAGGACTGAGACACGAGCTGGTTTGCAAATCTGCTGGAGAAGAGGCGTAGGGAGCAGCAGGAGCCCTGGTGTCGTGTCCTGCAAGCTCAAACACAGCAGCCTCTGGCTCATTGTACCATTTGCTGAGGTTAGAACATAATGGCTATGCAAAATAATGTCCCCTTTTCTCTCCTTTTTTTTTCTTTAGTAAGTGAAAGTAAGTCTTCTAAGCCAAGGTTAACAATATATATTTATGAGTTGTAGCCAGCTGCTTCTATGTTTGCACATGTGTTTGTTAATGAAGAGTAACCTAAGGGTCAGGTTATTATGTAAATAACCATTGTCAAGGGTAAAGGTGAAGAACCCAGTAATGAGTTGTGTCTCTCTGTCTCTCTCACAAGCCACTAATGAATATTGGATATTGCCATTTGCAGGGCTTTTTACCCTCATTTTATCAGGGGGTGAGGGGCAGGGATGGCAAGAGAGGGAAGAGAAAGAAGTAAAATTGTAATTAAGCTGAGACAAGTTCTTTTTTTCCCCTCTCCCCAAACCAGCTAAAGAGAGTTATTTCTTCTGTAGGAATTATATATAACTGCCTTGGCCTGTGTTTGGGCAGAAAACCACCTTCCTTCTGCAGCTCTAGGCTGCATCATCCCTTTTGAGCCTCTGCAGCTCTCACTTTAGAAGATGCCCACAAATCAACAGCCTGCATCTTTGCAGATAATACCTAACCGAGGCGGAGGCAGCAAGGCATTGAGCAGAGTTTCCATTAGGGAGGTTAACAGCAAACCTGCCTGCCCGGGATTACTAACAGAGTGTGAACAGAAGGTGCAGGCTCATTGCATATGCTTTTCACAGCGAGCCACGGAGAGGGGAGCCTTTGGCTCACAGACACCTGACACCAGAGCTGCTGTTGGGGTGGGAGTGCAGACAGGAGCTGGGTCTGGGTGGGCTCTGTGTGACAGCACAGGGGGCACAACCCAGGTTTCGTTATCCCCAGCGCTCTCCGGGAGAGCAACACAAGCCCTGCCCACAATCAGTGTGTCCCTGCCACCCTCCATGTCCCTGCCTTTAAATTAGAGATGGAAACCAGCTGCTTTTGAGGAAAGGATTGGATCCCCCCTGCTCTGCTCTTGGCCACTGCCCTGGGGTCGCTGCTGAAGCCACCCATGCAGAGGGACCAGGGGCCAGGCACATCACCGAGCAGGACACCCAGAGCCACAACGACCCCAGGGATTTCCACATGAGGTGCCCAGCTCCCAACAGCTCTGCTGGGATCTGCTCAGCTGGCAAATCCCAATGGATTCCTCTCATTCCTCCACGCATCCTTTGACTCCTTGTGAAACCTGTGATTCAGAAACCCCTGGGCCAGGGCAGGATGAATGCGGTGTCTGTAATTCAGAATAAATCCCCCTGCACCCTTTGTGATGCTCAGCGAGGCAGAACCCCAGGGGACATCTGTAAAAATACAGCAAAACAATAAAAAATAATTATATGCATGGTCAGTAATCACCTGCTAGGAATGCAGCATTTGTTTTTAAACCAAGTTGTGCTCATGTTGCCCAAATGAGGAGCTGGCAGTGGTGGGGGAGGCTGGGGGAGCAGAGAAGCCCCAGGGTGCAGGGGGGAGATCCATAAAGTGCTGGAGGTGCAGGAGGAGGAGGAGGCTGCAATGTGTGCACAAGCCCCATTTGGTGGTTTGAGTAATGTCGTCTTGCCACTAGGGTGTCTCTGCAAACAAGATATTGCATCTCCAAAGAGTTCCTCGCACAAATAAAAAGCTAAATAGAAATGATGGGCTGACTAGCTGAGCCTGTGCTTTTTACTTTTATGATTGAGAAATAGTTGTTGAAATTGTCAATAAAAATAAATAAAATTAAGTTTCCCTAGTTAGGTGTGGAAAGGCGAGCCTACCTGTCTTTGCTGACAGGCCTTTTTGTTCTGTGTTGGCTTTTATATATGTGAAAAAAAACACCATTGAGAGCTTCCAGGGAGCTGCACTGGGGCGGTTATTGCCATTTTTACATCCTTTATATGGGCTTAAATCCATTTACAGATGTGCTGTAGACAGAGAGACATTTTTTACAAGTAATTGTCATGTATACAAGGGTCCTTATGTGTCACAAAAAGATCTCACTTAAGAGAAATAAATGTGCTTTTCATCTTTTGTTGGCAGGAGCGGTGGTGGTTGGGAAGAGGGTAATTGGTGATCTTTTCCAGTCTGATAACCAGGACAAATAGGGGGGAGCAGCGAGTGGCGTTGCTCTCCTCCCGTTGCCTCTCCCGGCTCGGCTCTCGGTGTCAGCAGCAGAGGTGACAGATGCCACCAGCCAGGCCCCAGGGGCAGGGACAGGGGAGCCGCAGTGACCTCGGGAGCTCTTCCCGGCACGGCCGTGCTGCTCTTGCGCCGCGGGAAGCGCTGACACCGCCTTCACCCCTTAGCAGCTCATCTGAGCCTGCGAGGTGCGATCGGGATGCAGAGGTCTGCCTCTTTATTGCCTTTATTTGTAGGTTCGAATTTCCCTTTTGTAATAAGTCCCGTGTGGGTTTTCTTTTTTTTTTTTTCTTTTTTTTTTTTTTTCTTTTTTTTTTTTTGAAGGTTATTGCTCTTCTCAGGGGCTGAGGTTTAAAAGACTCCCCGGAGGCAGATGGAGCTTTGATAACATCCTGCATCACCTCTACCCCGGCGTCCTGGAGAGGCTGTGAGGCTGCAGATCCCTCCTGCAGGGGCGCGGGGCTCTCACTCACTTTGGGAAGGTGCTGGGGGTCCGGGGCACAGCTCTGACGGGCATCCCTGGCTTTTCCCAGAGCCCCTCAGGGATGCCATTCCCCGATGCTGCTCCAGAGGAAAATGTCAATAACGCAGGGCAGGAAGCCGTGCTGAGCACTCAGCAGCCAGTTAGGCCGGGGGAGTAACAGATGCAGGCAGCCCTCGCTGATGGAGGGTTAAAGCAGGTCACAGCTCAGGCCAAATAGCAAAAGGCAGGTCCTTTATTGCATAGATTTACTTATAAATCGTTTTCCAGTCAATAAAAGGCAAAGCGGGAGTGGGATTGGGGACCTGAGGCTGAGAAAGGCAGGATGGCTTAAAACGATACCAAATCCCTGCCTGCAGCACAGCGAGCTTCACTTCCAGCAATTCACAATTTCTGTTTAATAGGTGCTTTTTGCCAGCAGGAGCCTCATGGACCAGGCGTGGGCTGGGAGGTGTGTGGATGGAGCATGGCCTTGAAACCAGGGACAGGTGAGCAGTAAACCTGGCTTGATAAATAATGGATGAATTGTGCTTGGTTTTGCTGATGATGTAGTGACCTTTTGGGAGGCAAGAAACAAAGAAACAGCAAATGACCAGCAATACTGATGAACAGGCTAAGTGAACTGGACACATCATTAACACCAGCATACCAAAATAATTACATGCAACCAGGAGTCACACGGTCAGCAAAAAAAGTGAAACGAGGAAGTGGTTCTGTGTAAATTTGAGCTTTCCATCTCTCAGCAGGGAGGAGAGCTCCGGGGGATGTGAGTTTGGGTGGTTGGTGCAGTTGAACTTGGGCCTGACTCTCTGCCAGGAGCTTGAGGCTTGCACCAGAGCAGGGATGGGGTTTGCAGGAGTCCTGTAGAGAACTGATTTGTCGAGATGAGCTGTTGTAGAGAAGCCCCCACAGAGCAGGAGTTACCCTGTACAATAGGGAGAAATTGTGGGGAAAAAAGTCCACAAAACCCAGAGTGCCACCCAACTGGTTAACAGGATAACTCCCCCACAGAGCAGGAGTTACCCTGTACAATAGGGAGAAACTGTGGGGAAAAAATGCCCACAAAACTCAGAGTGCCACCCAACTGGTTAACACACAACCTAAAGACAAAGACATTAAACTTTTTATCATCTTATCTTTGTAAAGACAACTGGCCAACTCCAGAGCAGCCACCTCAGTATTTCAGGCAGTCGTGTAGTGATTCTGGTAAGGCAGTCAGACTAGATTTTTGTGAATGACCAGATATTTGGCTGCATCAAGAGTCTGCTTGGTTTTCCCTGTTGGAAAACATTCTCATCAATGGGGATCTGTTGGCAGAAAATGTGGAAAGACACTGCTTTTCACACGCTCATCTGTTTTCACATGAAAACAAGAGTACTCATTATTGGTTATTCATTATTCCCCCATCTAATAAACTTTCTGCCATTCAGGCAGCAGGAGGAAACAGCAACACGCTGCTTTGTGTGGCCCGTCACACATCCTCAGCAACAGATAATGAATGGGCAAATCAAACGAGCTTCCCAAAAACTCCATCTGAAAATTATTCAGCCCAGTGAATGCTCCTGAATAACAAATACATCTGCAGGAATTAAACTGGACTTGCAAGCAGCACCTGGACCTGGGTTTGCAGTGAGTGATGGAAGCAGCATCGCTTGGTGGTTTCACTTAAGCAGAAATGATGGTAATTTTCGCTTTGTTTAGCACCTTCCATCCGAAAGTCTCCAAATGCTTTACAAACTCAATTAATTAGTTGTGAAGAGACCCCTCCCCTGTTAATTTTGGCAGTGCATGCACCCATTTAATGCTGAATATCAGAGTGAATTCCATGCATTTGCACCCAGCCGAGCACTGCTGGGGCTGTGGGCACAGCCCAGATCTCCTCTCTCCTCAGCCCCCCTAGAACTGATTTCTTCTCTGTTGCTTGAACTGACACAAAACTTCATGGGAATCTTAAAATTATATCCAGTATCAGCCTATTAGCATCGTATTAAACCTACTGAAAAAGAGTGCAAAACACTATATTTTATTATTATCTATAATATTATTACAATTAAATACTTTTTAAAATTTATTTGTTTATTTATTTATCTGGCTATTATTTATGCTAATTAACGATTTGACTTGATGACCTTAAAGATCTCTTCCAAACCAAATGATTCTATGATTCTAAATGGGCAAAACTGGAGGGGAAAATACAGCAACTTTTACAAAACAATCCCTTTTTACATCCAAGCAGCAACAATTTCATGGTGGTTTGTTTAGTTGTTTTGGGGATTCTTTTTCTTCTTTTTGAGGTTTTCAAACTAAAAAATAAGCCAAGGAATTAATGCCATCAGTCAAACAAGAGCAGAAATATTCTGTGGAAACCCACTTGGATTTATTTTGATTTTTCTGCCTATTTACAGCACGACATCAGAATTGGTGAGCATTGCTCAGCTCTGCTCTCCAGTCAGAGCAAACCCTGTGTTTTCCACCATCCCCACTGTACCTAACCCTGCACAAAAACAAGGAGCATTTCCCTGCTGCTGGACGGGGCTGGAGCTGTTGTTGGGCTGGGACGAGCACGGCTGAACAGCCAGCGCTGGCCGCTCTGCAAGAAGAGTTAATCCACTGCCATCTGTCTTTATTATGCTCCTATTGTTGGACACCACAGCCTGGAAATCCAGCAATGAAACCCAGTTGTGCATTGCCATTCATCATAGTTATTGCTGGAGTTGTGTAATGAAGAGGGGAAGTGCTGTTTATTGCTCTCCCCTCTTTAGAATCCATCCTTAGGGGTAGTTATGGATGGTTATTGGAATCAAGCTCAGGACTCTGGGAGGTCCCCCCTTCGCTCTGTTTCTGTGTAGAACCATGAGGTTTAATGGGTTTTATGTCTACTTTTGCTTTGAGGCTGCTCTGCTGCCTGCTTTTGTTGAAGTTTGGCCACTTCATTCCTGGCAGGAAGGTGAACTGAAGGAAAGCAGGACTGTTAAGATGGTCAAAAGGCAGGAGGTGGGTGCCCCTCTGGGGCAGGGACAGCTCTGCTACACATTAAAGCAGAAGTGTGCGCTGCAGCCAGAGTTGAGGCATTGTCCTGCTCAGGAACAGAGCTCTTTGAGCCTTTGAAAATAGCTGATCATAAGTAAAGGTGCTTTAGGTTACAGCTTTTCTCTCCAGCATTTTCTGAAGGCTGAAAATCAGACAAGGCTCCAGCTGTGCAGGTGAGGGATGGAGGGGACAAGGGAACAGTGCAGGAGGTGAAAGAGCCAGACATAATTCTCACTGGGCAGTGCAGTGCTTCTCACTGGGGGTTACAAGGATAAAAATGAGAGTGCATTCAAATAGATCTATAATGAAGATACCTCAATAAGTCATCCTGCCTGCATTGCAGCAGACAGATGTTGGAGATTTTGGGGTGAAACATGTTCCTTCTGGGTTTATGAGGCAGCTCCTGGACTGCATGATGGTTGATCATGTTGAGATAATGTATTAAAGGTCCTGGACTCCCATGCAGGACTCAAAACTGCCTTGTGATTAGCTCTTCTCTTTTAATAATTTATGCTGGCTCTTACAGTTACTTTGGGAAAGAAAGAGATGTGGATGCACTGAACCTCAAAAATGCACCAATTTCCCAGTTGTTCTCCTGCTGCCACACACCTTTGGTGGTGCACGGAGTTCACAACCTGCACAGGCAACTCCTTGCTCTAGACACCTGCTTCAGGGAAGCCTGCAGAGCCCCAAAGCTTATGGGCCAAACTGGAATAAAAATGAGATTCTGTGCCAGCAATAACGCCTTTGGAAGGTGCCTGGTGTGCAGAGAGATAGCCAGCACACCTCCATTATCAGCAATTTATTTGTGCTGGCAACAAGGGAAGGGTGTAAGGAGCCTGTGGGATAAGAAGCTGTGGAGGAGAAGAGCTGCCCATCCAGGTATCAGAGGCTGCACTCTGGCAGTGCTTCTAGGCATGATATGTAATAGGTATGAGATGAGCTTCAAGGGCTAAAGACATGGAAGGAGTTAGAGATCTCAGTTGTGTTTCCAGATAAAGCCTGTGCCTGTCAAAGCTGCTGCTGATAAGGGGATTCTGCAGAAAGTAATTAAAACTCGAGCCCCTGGTATTTATTTAAAGGGGAAACTCTTGGGACTTGATAGGATTTTGTTGAAATGGACCGGGAAGCTGATTCTTAACCTGCCACGGAAAAGCACAGAGAATTCAATCTAAAAAGAGAGGCCAAGCAAGTTTCACAGTGCCCTCACACAATCTGTAAGGCTGCAGAAGCTGTGAAGGTTTCTCTGACATGCTGAAAATGCAGGATAAGTCAAGCAAAAAAAACCCCAAAAGCCTCTCTTGGTGACACAGGAAAAATTTGTTCCTGGAGGAAGGTGTAGATCTGCGTATGTTGACTTGGAAAGAAACGTGTGCTGTTATTTTGGACTTCAGCTCTCTTTTCCCTGAGGTGGCTTCCCTGGAAAAGAGATAGATCTGAACAGACAGCTTTGCATATTAAGTACATTTTTTTGCTAGATGCTGGTTGCCTGAGAAACTAATTTGTGACAATAGACTGTGGTTTAGTAGACATTATCTTAGCCAGTTTGCAGCAAAGTGTGGGTTCAGCGATATCACCCTACTGCCGGTGAAGTCTCATCCAAGGCTTGGTGGAAAATTATGCCCTAGTAATAGAGCACTTATTGATGGAGTTTGCAGGCTCCAAGCCTGATGTATGGCTGGCTCTTTCAATTATGGAATGGCACCAGTGAAGCATGGATTGTTATCTGCTGACATCTTGTACAGCAGGAAAAATAAAAAGCAGGAATTCCTGTGTCAGAGTCACTCGGGACATGGAGAAGTGTAAAGAAACAGATGAGGAAAACACGAAAAAAAATCAGCGAGGCTTAGGTCCCAAGAGCTGCCATCACTTCATAGTTTTCCATGGAGTCCCAGCACTGGAAAACAAGAGTTTTAAAGGAAAGTGGTGTCACCTGAATTTTCCCACAGTCGTGTGGGTTTTTTCCCCTCTGGCAGATTAGGGAAGAGTGTCAGGTGATGCTGTCAGCAGCGCCTGGGTGGGAAGAAAAGTCAGTGGTGAGAAGTGGCAGAGCCCGTGGCCTCTGGGCAGATCCCAGTGCCTGGGTCAGGAGGGCGAGCCCAGTGCTGAGCCCAGTGCCGAGCCCAGAGCCCAGAGCTAAGCCCAGAGCCGAGCCCAGAGCCGAGCCCAGAGCCGAGCCCAGAGCCCAGAGCCGAGCCCAGAGCTGAGCCCAGAGCCGAGCCCAGAGCCGAGCCCAGAGCCGAGCCCAGAGCTAAGCCTAGAGCCGAGCCCAGAGCCGAGCCCAGAGCTAAGCCTAGAGCCGAGCCCAGAGCCGAGCCCAGAGCCGAGCCCAGAGCCCAGAGCTGAGCCCAGAGCTGAGCCCAGAGCCGAGCCCAGAGCCGAGCCCAGAGCCGAGCCCAGAGCTAAGCCTAGAGCCGAGCCCAGAGCCGAGCCCAGAGCCCTGCAGGCACTGAAAGCTCAGTGACAGCTGTGACAGGAGGGATTTTTTCTCCAGTGCTTCTGCACATTTTGGAATGGGAGGGGATGTTGGAAGCGCTGCCTCTCAGGGCTGAGCTCCCTGAGTGATGAGTGGCCACCATGCTTAGGACGCCGCAGAATAATCTGGATACAGGCACAGAGGAGAGAAACCCTTTGCAAGAGATCTTTAGTCACTGGGAATATGCTGAACTTGTTTTGAAGGACAGTCCTCTAGGAAAGTGATACATCAGAGATCCAGCGCAAGACAAAGCTGGGAATTTTTCCTTTTTATTCCTTTTTGCACCCTAATACTTCGTTCTAATGAAGTACACTCCAGTATGTCCTAGATTTCAGCTTCCAGGAAAAAATCCCCAAGTGAATGGTCCAGCTCAGTAAAACTCCAGTGATGGAGGGATTGAGGTGCATGCTCATCTTCAAGTCTGTATTAACCCTTGTAATTAACCCTTACTGCACAAGTCATGCTTCAGGTTGTAGCAAGATTCAGGTTTTCCTTTTAGTCATTACTTTGTAATTAAAGAAAGAAATCTCATCAGAGATTTTAGGACACACCCAGACAATCTGATTTGAATACAACTTACACAGCTACTGTGATTTCAGACAGTTTATGTGATAGAAGCCACTGGACTACATCTTCCTGTCATTTTAATTGATAATAAAATACAACATTTAATGTACAAGCAGAATTATCACAGAATCCACAGATGGTTTGGATTGGAAGGGACCTTAAAGCTCAGCTCATTCCCACTCCCTGCTGTGGACAAAACACCTTTCACCAGACCAGGTGACTCAGGACCCCATCCAACCTGGCCTTGAACACTTCCAGGGATATTATATATAAGTTTGGACCCCAGTTTAATATAACAATAACTGGGGATTTGTTCTTTGCAAGAAACCCCTGTGTGACACAGAGGCAGCAGCTCTACCTCAATGCCTTCTTGCCAAAAGAAATTGCTTTTCTTGTTAAGACAATGGTACCAGCTGCCCTTCCCAGGAGAAAATCATGGCATAATCAGCTACAGCCATGGGAAGGGAAAGGCAATGATTTTTGTAGGATGTCAGGGTTGAGATCTCTGTGTCCTGTGACCAACTTTACCAGTGGGTATCGGCTCCTCCATCATTCTGCTGTTTGATCTCACCTCCCCTCAGCTTGCTCATCTGCGAGATTCACTTAATTACATTAGTCAACTTCACTGAGGTGCTTGAAGCTTAATTAAGTTCTGGAAAGCCCGTCAAGAGCCACTGGCAGAATGCTCTGAGGAGGTGTTGAGATGAGAAATGGACATGAGGGAGGGCAGTGTGTTGCACTGTGTTTGGGGGAACAGAATGAAATGGAGCTGTCGATTCTGTCACACTCTCAGGGCACTGCCATGAACTCCAGGGACATCCCAGCTGATGAGCTAGCAGCACAAACATTCATTTCCCTGTTTTATGGGATGCGAGGGTGTGTTATCCCCATTCTTGTTTCCGAATTGCTGATTTTGAGAGGGGGATGTCTCATCAGTGCTGTGCATGGAAACACAACAGATACAGCTCCATTTCCGCCCTGAGCCTTTGATGCCTCAACATTTTAGCTTTTCTATTTTTCAGATCCAGTATTGCATTAGTGCATAACTCTGAACTCCATTCAGAGTGTCAGTGAGTGAGTGTCACATTTTGGTCAGAACACACAATCCTTCCAGGCCTGAGAACCAAGGCCTCAGGTCCCGAAAAGTACAAACAAAAGTGAATTGGGGAGCAGCGAACTGAGGGAATATGACTGAAGCTGTAAATGGAGGATTAACCCCTGATATGCAAATAGAGCAAACTTAGATCTGTCTGCAAAACTTGTGAACATCGCCCACCTTGGGTGCAGCCTCTGGGAGGCTTTTGACTGCCCAAGGTGTTTCTATTGAAGGCCTTTAATAAATACCTACTTTATTTTCTTAACTCTTTGTGACAGAGCCACCCACAGAAGGACTCTCTGCATCTACCATCTCTTCAAAACAACAAGAGGTTTTGTTACTTAATATTATTCATTTTTTCATGTTTGTGAATACCTTGCTTGTTAAATAAACAGCTTTTTCTACTTTTCTCTAAGGAAATCTTTTCCTGAACCAGTTGGGGGAGGCACGTCTGAAACTGGCTTTTATAGAGGACACTCCTTGGAGGTTTCCCCTTAAAATTTGCCCTAAACCGGGACACTCCTCCCCAACCTCTGCTCCAAGAAGCCTCTCCAAGGCAGCACCTTGGCACAGCCAGCGGGTGGGAGGTGGTGGGGGCACCTGTGGCTGCTGTCAGTTCTGCTTTCACCCTCGGGAGGCTTTTCGCCTGACGCACCCCAAGGGGTGAATTGACATTCATGGCTCCTCCAGGGGGAGAAACATATGGAGGCTCCAGCGGGACAAAACCGTGCCTGGAATTGCCAATCAGCACGGGCTGAGCCTCAGCCGGGAAAAGCTCGTTCTAATGAGCCTTCAGCTCCTCCAGCTCTCCTTGCTGTCTGTCAGCTGCTAAGTGCAGTTTGAGCAGAGCAGGAGCTGCTGAACAACCTCCAGCACCAGCTTATTACGGAGAGGTGGTAACCTCTGCATATTTTAGGTGCAGGCAGTTCCTATTAGAAACACCCACAAGGTATTCCCTGTAACTTAGCAAAATTGCATGGCCTTAAAAATGAAATATTTAGCTGGGAAGGGGGGAAGAAATGTTTCTACGTTTTGTTCTGGAGGGAAATTTCTCAGATTGTTGTATTTGGAGTGTATAAATACACCGCTGTCCTTTGAATCTCTGCTTTTTGCCTGTTTGTTTACGCTCCTTTTGCTGGGAAATGCCTTGTTATTGTTTCCTTGTGCTTTCCACAGGGCTCAAAATTGCTGGCTGTGCGGGAGGAAATTAGCTGGTAATTAAAGGCAAGTTAATAACGATTCCCATGGAGTCTGCTTGGTCCTATGGCTGGGAGGAAGATGCTTTTCCTCCATGGTCAGGCACTGCTGCCCCAGCAGCAGGTGTGACATCGAGGGGTGGTTGTCACACCTGGTACCTGCTTGGGACATATGCAGGCAGGACCTGAAACCTTTCAAACCCCAGCAATTAGAGATAATGGCATGGTATCAAAACAAGACGAGTCATGGAGCAACCTGCAGCCAGCAGATCATTTTTGAGATGTTCAGAGAAGGTAATTTCAGGAAAGCAAACTTTGGGTTCAGACCTGTCACAGGCCAGTCTGTGCCTTTACCGTATTCATAGTTTTTTTTAGGCACCATTAAGATTGGAAAATGCTTAGAAATTCTTTCTTAGAAATTAAGTTCAGGACTCTAAGCTCCTTCCAAAGTGTCCAAGGGCTGCCTGCACAATCCAACCCCTTGGCAGGTGGACTGCTCTTTGAAGGAATGTGGGTGAGATGTGTTTTGGTTTTTTACAGCTGGAGAAAACATGAGCACTTGCTAGAGGTAGCTCCTTGAATTTTCTGTGTGATTTGAACGCATTTTTGAGGTAAATTTTAAGATTTTGGTGCTTTCAGTTGTTGGGGATGAAGTCATGAGGGCAGCTGAATACTTTGACAGAGCACTTTGTTTTCCAAGGAAACAAACCTCACACACTCAGGTTTCTCCCCAGGCCTGCCTGCTCCTCTGGCAAAACTTGAAAATCTATTTGGTCATTTCCCAGGCGCTGAGGTGGTGGATGTCAAACGTGTGAGTTCCCTGTGTAGAAACGACCAGCAAACCCCTTTCCCTGTGTGCAGAGACCACGGCCATGGTTTAGTACCTGAGTGTAAAGGCAGGGAGGAAGGAAGGAGAGAGAGCAAATGTCTGAGCTCTAGACTGCAATAAAAACCAAAATAAAACGTCTCAGCAGAAACCCCAGCTTCACCAGTGACCTCAACACCTGGCCAGAACCCAGCTGTGATGTAAGGATTCCATCTCCCCCTGGAAATGGTGGATATGGGGCGTGTGAAGCAGCACCCCACACCTGCAGGTTTGTGCACACCTGGGGCTGGGAGCCCTGTCAGAGGGTGTGCAGCTTCCTGAGTGTCTAAGTCACTTCTTGAGAACAGGATGTGGGCTGGATTCAAGTGAACCCAGAAATCTGCATATAAATGATGATATTGAAGATTTCTGCCCAGCTCCTGCTGTACCCTAAAGGCCCCAGCTCCATAGGTGATTTTTTCTATATGTTAAAACTTCCTGGAGGGGCCTGCCCAGCAGTGCTGGGAGCCTGGATGTTTCCAGGGGCAAAGCAGGTCCTCACCAGCCCCCTGAGCATGGAGATCTCCATACCTGGTGGGAACACATTGTTTTCCCTTTTTCACAGAATCATGAAACAACCCGGGTTGTTTCAGAGGGTTGGATAGGACTTTTGGAGGTCATCTTGCCATTTCTGGTCTTGTCCTTCTGCCCTGCCTGAGCTTGTGTCCTTCACACCATGGAAGATCTTGCACCCAGCCTCTGGAGAACCTTTTCTGACAAGGCCTTGAACAAAAGACATTCTGGGCTGGGTTGTAAAAATAAAACCATGAGCCCTGTTCTGTTCTGTGGAAGGAAAGACCCAGGGCTCTCTCACCACCACCTTTAACAGCCCAGCTGCCACAGCCTGAGGATTGCCTGCCCTAAGGGGGAGAAAGACCAAAAGACACAAAGGACGGAAATGAGAACTTGGAAATATCCTCTAATGGTTAAAATAAACTCCTTAGGGAAAAACATGAGGGGGGAAAAAAGAAAATAAAAAAGTGGCTCTCCTTTTGAAATGCTGCAATTACTGTGGATAGGATCCATCTCACCTGATGGCACCCAGGTCTCGGCATCTGCACTGAGCACTCAGAGCTTATTTACCATCAATGGAGAGAAATGGGCACCTCCAGCAGGCAATTGCTCTCATCTGTAGGAGGTTGCCTAAAATAGGTCAGACAAATCACTGCAATTTCTCTCCACTTACACATTTAAGAGACTCACTCTGGTACAGACACTTGTCTTGTGGACCTCTGACACCAGGTGAGATGAATCCCCCCTGAAGTGACAACAAGACCCATCTTCTGAAAGCAAGGAGGGAATGGCTGGGGATGTCCCAAAACCCGAACTGATGGCAAAATGAGTCAGTGTGTACAAAAAAAGTGAATAGGTCCCCAGGGTACAGCAACCTCAGCTCTGACCAGTTGGAGGATTTGGGAACATTTGAAGGGGTGATTAGGATTAATCCTTTTACCTGAGTAAGTCACTTGGAGAGCCTTGGCTGTAAAACAATATTGGTTATCAGCATCCTCCTGCGATGATGTTCTGTGAGTTCTGGAAAGGATTTTTTTCCTCTGAAACAGCCTCTTCACGCTTTCCCCGAGTGAAGTATTTTTCTACTCAGATTTGTGATTTAATAATCATAAATAATAGAGCCCTTAGTGCTATATTTTTAAATGACTGAATGGTGAGAATCTACTTTAAAAAATTGTATGAATGCCTATCACTTGTGTGCATATAAATGTATTCAATTAGCACTCAAATCTTGAGTTATCTCCTGATGGAAGGCAAAACCTTTTGAATTCAGTCCCATGCAAGAAATACTGTGTCATTTAACTCACAAAAGGATGCCATGCACTTAACAGATAATGACTGAAGAGGATTTTGCTGTATTGCCTGCTCAGCTGCTTGTGAGGACAAAGAAAATAATTCCCCTTTTAGGATCCTGTGGGGTAATGAGTGAACCCTCTCCACACCAATCACACTGAGGAGGGGAAAGGAAAGAGCCCGATGGGCTAAAGGGGCTGCAATTCCATTGTCATGGTCCCCCATGTGCTTCCCATGTTTTGTCTGGGATGCTAAGCCAGTGGCTAACCTGTCTCTGAACCTGCCACCAGCACACAGAGATTACTCACCCTGGATACTGCACTTCAGCAAATGCAGAATTAGCCCTGGCTAAGTAATCTTGTTAGCGTGATTCAGTGTTAAATGGATCTCGATTAAATGGGCCTTTATATTGTCCCAGCTGGAGATGATAAGCCCCCACAAGGAAATGGCGGGAGACCGAAGGAAATTGCTTTACTTCAGACTGGGATGTTTAACCCCATAAAACACTTTCTGGTCCCCCTCTGCTGTTGCTTCTGCTCACATGCATGGCACCATTTCCTCTGGCCGTGGCTGAGAGGGACAGGAGAGGCTGGAGGGGCTGGAGCATCTCTCCCTGACACCTGTTGGCCAGGACAAGAGCAGGGTGCTGGAGATGCTTGTGAGAGGGCAGGATGGCTCTGATGAGGGACTTGGTCCTCCTCTGTGGTTCTTTGCTGGAATTAAGAATCCCTTTGCTACCACAGTGCTTTGTTCAACCCCTGACTCAAGATGTTGGTGCTGGGGCACCTGAGCATCCAAAGGCCAGAGCAACTGCTGCCACCAACAGTTTATTAAGCTTCAAACAGCACCCAGGGAGAATGTTCAGTCTCATCTTAAAACAAATGGGTTCTTTAAACGTGCCCCTGGGACTCGTTGGGAATGGCTTGGGGTTTATCAGTGAGGGATCAGCCCGGTGTGTTGGTGTCTCAGAGCCTGACACTTCATTTCCCCTGGCTGTTGGATTTGGCAGTGTGTGCACAGCCTGGGGAGGAGGGAAATGGCATCAGAATCCCCCAGGGACTGCCAATGCAGGGCAGACTGGGGGGCACTGGTGTGACAGGGATGGAGAGCTGGCACTCAGCAGGACCCAAGTTTCCTCCGTGGCAAAAGGAATGAGCCTTCCCCTCCAAAGGCTCCTGTGGTCTGAAACAAGGACTGGGTGAGAGGTGTGGAAGATAAAAGGAAGATTAGAATGAGGAAAAAAAACGGATAAAACACTTCACCTATGACCCCTGCTAATGGCCATTGCTAGGAAAAGGCTTCTGAGGACAGATAACAAGGGGGACATCAAACTGCCCAACGTACCCACACATCAGTGTGTGCTCTCCTCCTGCTCCTCTGCCCTCCTCCTGCTCTCTATTATCTCATAAATTTTCTGTCTCCTTGTCTGATGTGACTTCAAAATGTGGATTTATCCTCACGGAGCCAGAGACCCTAACAGGACACATGGAAAATCTCTGCTCTGCAGCAAGTCAGATGATCTGATATCTTTTTTCCCAGACCTTTGACAGAAATATGGTAAACATGCAATTACTCGAATTTTTCCATAAATTTTGCATCGGAGGTGGATTTACATGCCTGTGATATTTTCCAGACGTGAATCCCAGCCCTGTGAAGCAGCGAATAGCAAGAAATGATATAATCTATTAGAGATTTCCTTCATTATCCCTCTAATCAAGGCTTCTATCAGTCTCCTTTGATGCGCTGCTGGAAAAAAAGATCTTCAAGTAAACTGATGCTGGAGATAATTAATTAACTTGCCATCCTCTTGCCTTACAGACAGAGACAGAGTAAGAAAGAAGAAGGGTCCTTTGCAATTACTGCTCTGTGGTTTTCCATCCTAGTGCTGACAGCTTGTAGGACATGAAGTGGAAAAGCATTTTACCAAACTTTGAGGCTTTGGCCATCAGTTCCTTCACTTGAGAATATTTTCTCCTGCTTGTATTTCTCATGTTGTTGGATAACACTCCTGATGGTGAAAAATAGATTTAATACTTGAACAGTTAGAGTTGGAGTAATCTAGCCTGGTAATAATATCTTCTTTATGCTTTTCTTAGATGCCCCCATCTCTCCTATCCTCAGATTATTGTACAGGAAATCTACCTTTGTTAGGATAGAATGGAAATTTGACATTAAGACCTGGATCAGTGGAGTAATATGGGTGCTGCAGGATGCCATAGGCATTCCCAGTAATTTTCTTAGGGGCTTGGCAGGAATGGGGAATGATTTCTGCCCTGAGAACCCAACTCTTTAATGTGAACTTCTCTTTCCAAATATTGGTGCAATCTCAAGTCCTGTAAAGACATGGTTTGCCTTTCTTGTATTTTAAAGGGTAAGATTTAAATTTCTCTGTCACTTCAGACCAAACCTGGAGCAGCAGGAGGTCTGCAATCCCCTTTAACAACCTCAGATGTTTTTCTTCTTTTACAAATCATGTCCCCTTTTGTTTAGATTTTTCTAGTTCTTCCAGTTCCTTGAGTCCTCAAAACAGCATTTCAAATTCTAACTAGCTTAGCTCTCCTTCAATTTCTCCTTTTTGGTGCTGCATGAGCAGCTAGACAGGGGAGAGCATGGCTGAGCAGGCAGACTGACAGAGCTTTAAACACGGTGCCGCTCAGAGCTGATCCCAAACACCACCAGCAAAACACTGACAAGAGCTTCTTTCCAGAGGAAATCTCCCCAGGAACATCGAGCAGTAAAGCAGAGTGGGAAAAGCACACAATAAAAGCAAGACTGAGTTTAGAGTGTTTTCTAAAATCAGGGGTTTTGTTGATTGTCATGTACGTGCAGGGCAGGTTTATGACAAGGAAATAACTTGTTTGGTTTCTGTGTGGTCACCAAGGGATTGTAAATTAATTAATATTTGTAGGAGTTACTAAAGACTAAGAAGTCAGGGATAGTGTGCTAATGCAGCACAAACTGGTAATTCTTTTTTCCTGGGAAAACTCTGCAGCCTGACAGAACCAGGTTTCTTTATTGTGAAAAGCCTGAAGAGACCAAGTAGTGCCACCATGCCTTGCACAGGATTTGCTCATCCATGTTTTTCAGTGCATTTCCTCCTCTTCCAGGTGCTGGCAGGCTCTGTAAACTCCTGGGAGATAGGAGGGCTGAGATGATAAATAACTTTAAACAGAATTGGGTGCTCATTTCCAACAGTGATGGGTCATCTCTGGCCCTAGGGAGTGGATGAACAACTTTAACTTGTGGATGTGTCCTCCCAAGGGCTGTATCTGCTTTTTTTTCCCCAAATTATTAGCAAATTAATGTGAATTGTGAAACATTAATGACAAAATTGATGTGAATTAATGCTGTGGTTGGTGGTGGTTCTGGTTGGCCCCTGATGAGGTTGGGGTGAGGGTGAGTGCTCTGGAAGCTGGGCTGTGCTGGCAGGGTTTCCATCACCTGCGTGCACCCTGTGTGGGGTTATTTTTTTGGGGAAAAACTGAAGTTCCTGGAAACCACAGGTTCAAAAGCCCACTCTGAGCAAAGCCTCACAAACACTTTGTCATTTGAAAATAATTCTGTCAAGGCCAAGAATCCATACGGGGACAAGTGTTTGAAGAGTATTTTTTTGAGTGATTTGTTTAACTATGCAGATTTTTCACCATCTCCCAATGGTTTTGGAGCAGCTATGGCAGATGCTGTTCCAGCACAATCTCAGGAGTTGTCCAGGGTCAGCTCTCAGTGGCTGAAGGTTGGGATGATTTGCTCATTGGATGATTTTGGTAAAAGTGGTTGCCTTTAAAAAATCAGAAAACCTCCCCATTCCTGACTGTCCTTCTGAGAAAGCAGGGAATGTTTTCATCTGCAAGCCTTTAACACTTGGAAATTGCCAGTTTTGAAAGTAACTCTCTTTCAAACTACAAATCCTTGTCTTGGCCTGTAAGCACTGAAAAGCTCCCAGTGAATGTCCTTTCTCACACACTCCTTGTATGCAGAACTCTTAAAAAAAAAATCTGCTAATTAAGTTTAAGCCTCTTTGTGGCAAAGCCTAAGAACTGGATTTACCAGGAGACCAGGGGGTCCATCTGGTGCAAAGAGATCTCTGCTATGCCAAGGTATTTGTTTCTTGGTGGGGTTTAGGTCTGGGTTCTCCTTTGGGCAGCAGGGTGGTTGTGCTGACCACTGAGCACTGGCACATTTCTCACTGTGCTGTGGGATGGTGCCCATGGTGGGATGGTGCCAGAAGGGTTTTCCTGCAGGTGTCCAATGCTTGGACATGTTCATGTTATGACTTCTTTGGTGAATAATGGGATCACACCTGATGGCAGTGCTCAGTTTTAGAAGTGGGGCAAATAAGGCACAGTGTGAACTCAACACAAGTGTGAGCTTTTGCAGGTTTTATTCTCCAGGTTCCCTTGAAACTCCTGTAAATAAAAGCAGGCGCAGCATCATTTTGCATCACCATAAACTCTCCTAAGCCTGTCTGCTCTGTGTGGTCATTCACTGGAAGTGTCTGCAGCTGAGAGGACACAAACTAAATTCCCACCTCTGCCCTTCACCAGCCAAAACAGATTTGGCCAGGAAATTCAGAGTATGGATAAAACACTCATGTGTTTTGCACCTCCCATTTTCTGTGCTCTCATTGTCTGGATCCCCTTTTCTCACACGGTTTCTAATTCAGATATATTTATTTTTTTTCAGGAGCACATTATATCCATGTTAATGAAAATTTACTTGAATTCCCCAAAAGATTTGCATTGATTTTTAGGTTGGAGAGAGGCAGGGAAAGTACCAGCACCAACAAGGAGACCTACTCATTTGAACTTAAACTGTTCCTCTGTCCTAATTAGCAATACATTTGCCCATGGAGAGAGAAGATTTTGATGACTGGCAAAATAAAACAAACTGGGTGGAGAGAATTTTGCAAGTTTTTAAGTGTGTGTGTGCAGAGTGCAATGAGCGAAAGGAGAAAATGAAATGAATGAGAGCGTAATGAAATTAAACACAAAATGCATCTTTTCTCCCCATATAGGAGCATTCTATTCTTTCCAACTCAACTGCAGTTTGGCAAGCACTTGTTTTTTGTTTTTTATGTCTTCCAGCAAAGGACAAACCATCAGCTAAGCCCTTCCTGGGAAGCAGCTCTTGAAGGAGCCAAGAGCAGGTAGGGATTTTCCTTCAGGAAGCATTTGCTTGTGTGTTTGATGCTGAGCTGTGCAGGACCTGCCAGGGAGGGGCTGGGCTGGCCTGGCTTGGTTCTGGTTCAGATCAGAGCCCTCAGCCAGCTCCACTGCTGCCATGAGGGATCACACGTGGCACCAGGGCTGGCAGAGCAGTTTGCAGCCTCAGATTTATCTTCTTCCCCTTTTTGGATGCTGCTAAAGGATTCCCTGGTCAGGGAAGAATGCTTCATCCCATGTTTGTGTGTGTAAAAAGCAATGCAGCTGTGAGTGATATATGATTATCTGCTTGTGTGTGGTCACCTTGAACACCTGAATTAGGATGATGCGCCGTGTGTCCTTCAGATGATTATTTCAGATATTTGCAAGGCAACCTTGACAAGGTTTTCCTGCAAAGCTGATGATACGAAATCATTTTCATTACATGCCCAAAACAGACTGTAAAGCACTGAAATCATTAGGAACCTAGTCATGCTGCTAAAATCCAACTGATTATGCTCTGTTTTGTTTGAACTTTTAATTCCTCTCCTGCTATCTTCCCTTGGTTAGTGGTCAAGTGTAACTTTACCTCGAAGCTCAGCCCTGTGAGACACAGCTTGTGGCTGATTGCATCTGATGGGGGGGGAAAGAGGGGCTTTTACTGGAATATTCCTGTTAATTTTTATGCATAAATTAGGAGGAATTATAGCTGTGTGTGGCCCATGTAGCTGGTCATGGCTTGGCCATGATGTGATGCTGAGTGGCCAGAAAGGGTCTGGTGGCTCTGCTGGCAAACCATTCCCATGGAACTGAGGACAGCTCTTGGGAAAACCTGCAGGAGTTCACAGTGGACATGGAAATGGGATAGAAAGACCAGAGTCACTGGTTTTCTGGATTTTATTGCTGTTTATAACTTTATTGCCTGAGCTTTTATTCCTGAAACAAACTTAGGAGAACAAAAATCAGTTGAGTACTGGGTTTGCTTAATGCAGATTCTAACGTGCTCTCCCCATATTCCAAGACACCCAGAAATGAGGCAAACATGCTTTGGGCAATGCTGAGCTAATCAGCTGCTGGAAAGGCAGGGTATTTTAACTTCACTTAGGTGCCAGGTTATCACGTCCTCATTTCTTTAGGATGTGGGGAAGGCAGGCACGTTCCTGCCTGCCAAGAGCTGGGCCAGCAGTCCTGGAATGATGGGATGGGGAGGGTATTGAGTGGCTCTGCCAGGAAAACAAGGCTGCAGATCCACCTTGGGGAGCACAGCTGGGGAGCCACAGCTCACCCCTTTGGCTCAGCATCCCTTATTCCTCTGGGGCTGGAACCAGCAGCCTTGCTGTGCTGGATTAGATTGCTCTGCTGGATTTTCGTGTCTGTGCATTACCCAGACACAGCCCTCTGCCTCATTAGCTGCAGGCTGGTTCAGCAGGGGCTGGAGCTGTGCTTGTGTCAGCAGGACGTGCCCAGGGGTGCCAGGCCCTGCCAGGATGTTTGCATTTCCACAGGCCTGCCACTGCTCAGCCCATCCAGGGATAGGTGCAGCTGATAAATATGTCTGATAAAGATGTTTAATAAACAGTAGCCAGGGCCCAGCACACTGTAATAAGCTGCTCGTCTCTGGAGTTGCCACAGCATTCTCCTGGCAAATATTCTGACACTTGATCACCATCCTGCTGTGAACTGCCACACCATGGGAGCAGAGAAATTCTCCAAAAACAGGCCCCTTTTCTTCCACATTCCATGCCACTCATAATTCTGGGAGTTCTGGGCTTCTGGGCAGCCCCAGTACCTGTTCTGTCTGAGCTGAGGAGGGGGGGAGCACCCAGGGTGGCACAAGGGGCACTTGCAGAGTGTCACTTTGGGGCAGGTTTAAGTGTTGCTGTCAGGGCGGATTTGGCAACAGGTCATTTGAGGGCAGCCAGATTGCCTTGGCTGCCTTTAAAGGGTTTATCCCCAGGGGCAGCTGTCCTGTTTGAAATCCTGCAGCCAGGTAGGATCCAGCCTTCCCCTGCTGTGCCCAGGCTCTCCCCAGCCCCAGCCCTGCTGGAATATTCACAGCAGATATCGGGATCTGGGCTGGGTTTGCTGTGGGGCTGGGCTCTGCTCAGGGTCTCCCCACTTCCTCCCCACCCAGGCAGGGTGTGAACCTCCAGCTTTCCTTCCAGGAGGGCACTGCTGAGCTCTGGAGACCTGTGTAGCAGATTAGAATATGCTGAACTGTGAAGACTTGTCTTAATTAATGCTTTATAAGGTTACAGCCAGAGCCGGGGAAATAATCAATAGTGAATCATCTACTCGGCAAATTCAGCTCTTTTCCACGGGCGAGTTATCTGTAAACAGCTCGCAGGTTTCTCCATTCATTCATTATTTACAATTATTTCCCAAATAATTCCTTCGAGTTGCTTTTGGTCTGCAGCTTGTTTGCAAGCAGCGCGTGGCAGGCGCCTGCTCCTCGCCAGCCAAGCTGTGATCATTAGTTTTTGGTGGCACGAGCAGGTTATGTGGCCTCACGCTGTGTCCCCGAGTGCAGCAGCCCAGCTCCTGCCATCCTCCTTAATGAATTCAGAATAGCTTTGGGCAGATATTCCTTGCTTCTCGTGCAGCATCTCTGCTCTCTGCCAACAGCCTCGTTAGTTGAATCCTTCGTTAGGGGACTTGTCATGGTGCAGTGGCTGCAGCTCGGATTCAGAGCCAATCTCATCTGGATTTTTCCTGAACTTGTCCTTATCAGCTCTGTTGGCCAAATCAGTAGCAGTACATTCAAAATAAGCATGTCTTAGTGACCACTGGTGTTGTTAAACTCAGGACCCAGCTTGGCTCACTGGTGAGAACCCCAGAGGTCATCTCTGGGCCCAGCCTGGCCCTTACTGCCCCAAATAAACCCCACTGGTGTCCAGGCCCACACCAAACTTGCCCCTGCAGCCAAAGCCCCTCATTCAAACCTGTCACTGTGCCCAAAGTGACTGCAACCCTGGAAGAGAAAATCACCTCCAATTCCAGGGCTCTCACCACAGCCCTGGTTCACAATGTGTCTTCCCCTGTTAAAATCACCACACCATCGCAGCTCCAAGGCAGCGTGGCACTTTTGATGATTAAAAGGATTTCTTCATGATAAGAACCGGGGTGAAACTCATTTCAGGTAGCAGCCAAACAGCTGCTGGATGGTACACAGTTTCATTTACTGCTGACACGAAGTGGATTGTTTTAAGCAGAGGACACAAATAGGCTCTGACATAAATCAAAGAAAACACCAGCTGCGGGTCAGCCGCACTCTGGGGATTCACTGCTGTGGATCTGTGAGGAAACCAGACAGAGGAGCCGGCTGCTCACCCCCATTGCTCAGGAAGGGTCTGCCTAGGCTGCAGGAAGAAGGATTGCACCATGCTGGGGAGTTTTGATAGGTTCCTTCCCCTTCCAACACTGTTACAGCCCCTGGAAGGCAAATCTTGGGATGCAGCTGCAAAAGAAAAGTGCTGGAAGTTGGTCCAAGGTCTCTCCTGGCAGGGTTGTGCTGGGAAGTGCCTGGTGCTTGCGTGGGAGTCTGGCCCTCTTCTCTGAGAGCTTTGATCATCTGAAACTGAGCTGAGCTGAAATTGTCCCATGGGACACATCTGTCACCTTCCTGGGGCTGCCACTGGGAAGGGTCCTTCAATTCTCTGTGTAAATCCAGCACTCACCCTTTCCCACCACCAGTCTCAAGGGTTTGCTGGGCCAGGCACTGCCTCTGCTGCAGGTGGGGATGCAGAGAATTTGGGGAGGTAACAGAGGGGGTTCAATGTATAGAGTGACACAGTCCAGAGATAGAGATCGCTCCAGCTGTCTTTTAGATAGAAATCGCTCCAGCTGCCTTTTCTGTGGAAGAAACACAGAAGGAGAAAGGAGCTCTGCTTTAAAAATTAACAAATCCTGACCTCAGAGGAATCACAAGCCCAGAGCAAGAAGGCACTGAGAACCTGAGCAGTGCTGCCTGCAAGCTGGGAAGCATCCCCAGAGCCAGCAGTGGTGTCCTGAGGCTGCAGGCTCGTTCTGCTGGGTGCAGCAAACACTCCCAGCGTGCTGCCTCAGTCCCTCCACAACTGAGACTCGGGAAATACAGAATCAGCCCCCTTGGCTGCCTCTTCCCTGTTCCAGGTCCCTGCAGCAGCTGTGCTTCACCACCCTGGTGCTGCTCGAGCTGGGGGAGAGGGTTGGGTGGTGGGGTTTTTTTCCTCTCCTTAAGTCAAAATCAATGATGATGACAGAGTTATAAGGTGAGCGATGGGAAAGGAGAAGAAAGCACCTGGTGTCAAATTTGATGCAGGAGGCAGTTAGAGGAACCCATTACGAGTTCTGTTGCCTTAGGGTATGTTGGTGGGTACATAGGAGAGTGTAATGTCAGCGAAACAGGAGAGCAGTCTCTTTCCCCTTGAACCCTTATCATTAATGTGGAAGGCATACATTGTCAGCTATTAGTCTGGAGGGGAGGGAGAATAGCACACGAGATGTCTTAGTTTGGAAATGGAGTCTGACTCCTCGTCTGCTGTGTGAGGGATGGAGGGTTATTGCAGCTGTTGTTGTTGTTGCTGTGATTACAGTGGGTATTACAGGATTTGGGAGAGGATGGAGCTCTGAGGGTTCTCGGTGTGGCTTTTGAGGAGGGAAGAGTGAAAAGCACCTTGTGTTGAATGCCCTGGGTGCTTGGAGCCCCAGTTCAGAGCAGGGTGGTGCAGTCAGTGACAGGGATGCTCTGTGTGACCCAGGAGAGGACGTGTCTGTGTCCCCACCCAGCAGTCACACCAGGACTTGGGTGGTTGTGAGAGAGACTTTGCAACAGAAATTAAATTAAAGAGTAAAAAAACTGATCTTAATCATTCTTGTGGCTGCCACAGTCATTGGTGGAGGATGAGGAGCTGCACCCTGTGACACAGGGAAGGTCTGCAGGCACTGATTTGGGGTTTGGACTTTGATGCCTCCCTCCCTGGCCATGAGCCCAAGTCAGTCTGACTGCTCTGCACCTCAGCAGCAGCTTTTGTCCAAATACACCAAATATTCAGTGCAACCTGGGGTGAACCCGTTCTCCAGACAGCAAAGGAGGCTGGTTCCTGCAGGCACAGGGAGAGAGCCGCCCTCCCACCCCTCAGCTCCCGTCTCTGCCTCACCCACTCGATACAGTTTCCCTCATTTAGGAAATGTAAATAATTCCTTGGGCTCCACTAATCCCAAGATTACACGGGTAATTCCTGCTTGCATTAATGGGAGGATCTCTCTCAAATTCTCTGCATGTGAATGAGCATCACAGAACTGGCACTCTGAGCCCGGGTGAGTCTCTGGCTCAGACACTTCCCCTCCTCCCCTCCCCTCCCCTGCGCTCAGGCAGGATTTGAGAGGAAACACAAAATTAGCTCCTTTGCCTCGGGACTTTCATTTTTTTTGGAGGAACTTTGCAAATGATGTCTATTATTAACTCTGGCCATTAGTCCCTTCCTTCTCCATCCAGCTCTGCCACTTTCAGAGTGATCTCACAGGTGCTGCTGGGGATGGAGAGCGTGGTCCTGCTCCATGAGGTGTGAGAAAAAGGGGTTATGAGCAAGCAAAGCAAATCCATCCCCTCTGAGCCTTTCCCTGCTGGAATTTGCTGTGTCCAGATTTCCAAAATTCAGATTTGGGGTGCCTGGGATGCACATCCAGGGATGCTGCACTACCCTGAGGTTTTTATTTCCACACTCTTTGTGGGTGGGAGGAGGTGAGGGTATCTGCAGCTCCCCAACCCCATCTGCAGCTCCCCTCAGACCCAAACCCAAAGCCAGGGAGAGTGCCAAAAGCTGCCCAGGGTCACTGGGCAGAGCAGGGCCCAAGCTCACTGCACCCCTGTGCTGCTGCTCCTGACTGCACCTCCCACTGCTGCTCGCTGGGGAAAATAATTAATTAAGCCAATTAATGAAGATAAGCTGGAGTAGCAGCTCTGGAAAAATACCATTGGTGTACAGCAGGCCGTTCCCTGGGCTGAGCCCTGCCCCTTCTCCTGCTGGCAGCTGCCTGACTCTGCTCACGTCCCCTCCAGGAGATGCCACCACAGCTGGGACAGCCACCCCAGAGCTGACAGCCAGGCTGTGGCCAGGGCCTCTGGGTGGGGATGCTGTGCTGTCAGGAGCTGGGAGCATCTAAGGTAGTAATAACATTAAAGCAGGGAGTTAAAAAAAATTAATTACTAAAATCCCCCCCAAAGTGTCACCCATGTGTCTGCACTCCCAGCACTGGGTGAGGGCAGCACGTGAGCGTGGCAGGGATGCTGCTGAGGCACCTCAGACCTCCTGCCTCGGGGGCTGTCACTCAGCTCCTTCATTAGGAGGGAAAAAAGTGCTGCAGAGCCCTCGCTTCCTACAGTGGTTTTATTTCAAAGCTCTTTCAAATCAGGGAAAAGAGGTACGAGGCTCGCTTTTACACGTGGGTTGCTGAATGAAAAAAAAAGAAAATATAGGTGTTCTTAACTTTGAGAATGATTTTGTAGTTGTAAAAAATGGGAAGTCAGGTGGGCTTGGAGGATTTGGGGAAGTTCTTGGGTTTGAGGTGAGAGGAAGGTGGGAGAGCCAGAAAAACCTCTATGCTGCTGTGAAATCTGTGTGCCATCAGCATCTGCTGGGGGGAAAAAAAAAATAAGCAGCAGCAGCTAGCTGAGCAGCAAGATTGGTGTTCTTGTATTATTCCAAAAACATAGGACTGATATTTATTTCATTAGACTAAGCCTTCCTGTAGCTGGTAAATGAATTCCAGGAAGTGAGAGGAGCCCCAGGATCAGGGACTTTACTTCATTTGGGATTGTGTGCAGCTAATATTCTGGTTAAATAAATACATTTTACTAATTGGATTACTCAGACAGTGTAATATACTGCTGGATTTCCAACACGATGCTAATAAATTGTGTGAAGAACTTAATCATGTTAGCTTCCAAAAAGCTTGTAAGAGATGAAATTAAAAAATAAGTAGAAGTTGACATCTATTGCATTTCACAGTGTCTTCATTTTCTTCATCCTTCTTAGAGTTCTCCTTTCCTCAGCACAGCTGACGTGGATTTTTTTTAATCTGCCTGTGATTAGGGAAGATGCAGCGTTAGAGTGGGACAGGGGAGTGCTGGCTCCTGCCTTGTGCTTGGCTCTTCTCCTAGCACTGATCCTGACAGAGACAGAGGGAATGAGACCTTAACCTCACTCTCTGGAGGCCAGAGAGCTGGGGGATGTTTCCCTGGATGCAGCAGGAAAGGAGGCTGGAGAGAAGCACCTGATGCTCCCCAGAGTTGGGAAGGATGCTGGGGGTGCACGACGAGCTTGTGTTGGGGTCTGTGCTGGGGGAGAGGACGTGGTCCTGGGCTGGGAACCCCAGCAGGAGCATCCCACAGCTCAGAGCCAGCACGGGGAGGTGTTGGATGGCCTGTGCTGTGCATCCACATCCCTCCACATCAGCAAAATGATGGAGCACAGCAGCTGCCACCTCAATTCATCATCCCTGAGGAACAGCACTGCTCAATTCACCTGAGCTTCCCACCAGCAAGGGAAGGCAACACAGACTTTTCTTTCCTTTATTTTTTTATTATTTCTTTGATAGAAATATACAGTGGGAGAGTGAACGGCTCTCCCACTCCAGGGATGTGACAAATGGACACTAAAACCAGATAATTTATCCCGCCCGTCAAAGGAGCAGCACTTGGGTCACAGAGAGCTTGGATGTGTTCTTTAAGCTGCACCCAACTGTCTGGGGAATAAATGCCAGGCAGAGGGAGTTGTGTGGTTTGAGCCAAGGGGCTGAACCTGCAAACAGATGGAGCCCACTCCGATGTCTGGCCTCTCACCCAGGTCCAACATCCAGGGCATTTTCTGGGATAAGGCTACTCCCAACCTTTTACACCCCAGCTCCTTCCCTCACAGGTTCCCTGTGCTGTGTATGAACCCATCACAGCCTCCCAGTACAGGACAAAGTTTGCTGCAACATCATGAGAGCTCAGTATGAGCACTTGCACATGATGGGAATCATCAATGTCAGCGTGTCTTTGTGAACAGTCACCGAAAAGAAACTCCAGCACTAGGGCCTCAGGGACTGAAATACCCATCCCTTGCTCACAAGCCGCCTGTTTGGACTTCCCTAATTTTTTCAGATGTATTTGATGCATCAAATGGTGATAATTGTTGTATTAAAGGGGCACATGGGGGAATAATTTGCCTTTCTGAAGCGCTGTGAGGTCTTCAGATGAAACACTCTGCTGCTGTGATTGGCACTAAAAAGAAGGAGTTGCCAATTCCTGTTACACAGTTGGTTCCCCACAAGCTTTAGACGTGTGGCTTGGCGTGTGCATTTTGGCACCCAGAAATCCTGTCCCCATCCTCCAGTGACAGTGGGATGCACAAGGTGTAGGTGAAGGCAAACTCAGGTGATTTTCATGGAGAAAGGCAGGAGCCAGCTCCTCTTCCCAGCTGCCTTCAGAGAGCCAAACCCAAAGCATCCCAATCAAGCAAAGCATCTGGGAGCAGCAGAAATCCAAAACTCAGAAATCCAAAAAGCAGTTCCCAGCCTGGCATCCACAGTCGGTGCAGCCCCTGCACCAAAACCTCTGCACTGCTCTGCCTTCCCTCTCCCCCTCACTTCTAGATCTCCTCCTGATCAAAGTTGCCTTATTTTTTTAATTCCCCATATAAAAGGAGTATTGCCTGCATGAGGCCTCACCCTGCATTTATTTATATTTTCTCTCACAGCAGGATTTAAAAACAACAAACCAGCCCCTGAAATGGCAGCAGCTTCCCTGTAACCTGAACCTCATTGAAATACTAATAACTAGGTTTTGATGCAGCTTTGTGGGTATTAATGCAAATGTTTTTCTGACTCTCCAGGTTTAATAGCAACAGCTTATACAACTCTAATTAGCATAACAAAATTCAGTGATGAGGAGTAAAATGCTTGTCTTGTTTGATGTTTCCTGGTAATTAGCAAGAATAATGATTTATGCAGTGTTCCTGGTTCCCGGCTCACAAAAGATGGCAGAGAGCACTCTCAGCAGTTAACTCTGGGTTTGTGGGGAGGATGGAGCTGCTGGAAAATACACGTGGAGACCCAGGCGGGCTCACACAGCCCATGTGCCACCACACACCCGAGCACAGAGCACTCTAAGGGCTCTGGGATTTGCCCTGCCCGTCCTCCCGTGTGTCCCTGTGGAGTTGTTGCTGCCCATGTGGAGCTGTGGGATTTGGTGTTGTGTGGGCAAATCGACCCTCACCCAGTTCCAAACAACTGCCCTGTTCTTTGGACAGGGATGGGCAGCACTCCTGCAGAGCCAGGACACTGATTTTGTGTTAGAGGTTGAGTTTGTGCCTTTTGGAAACACCGAGTTTTCCCATCTGCGTGCAGCTGGGAAGGTTTCCTTCCCTTACTCCACGTGTTGCAGACAGGGAGCCCCTGCAGCAGCCCTGTGGAGGAGGAGGGAGTTTCTCAGTGCCACCTCAGTGCCAGCATTTCCAGGATGAGAGGAGGCAAAGCTGCTGCTGCACAGCCCACGCCTGCTGATCCCCAAAGAAACCTCTTTTCCATGCCTTGGGCTGCGTGTTTGATCCGAGGCTTTGTAAAACACAGCGGCGTGCCTGGTGTGCTCTGGTTTGGGCCAGGAGGAGATAAAGGTCAGCAGAAAGGAGGCTGCTGCTGTCGTGTCAGACACTGGCATTTCCCAGGCTGCTCAGCCCGTGCTTGCAGACACAACGATCTGCATCACCTTTAATAGTCCTCCCTGGCTGTGAACTCTTTCTCCTTGGCTCCACGGGGACCTGTAGGCTCTGCCGGGGCAAGAGCCCCCTCCATCCCTCCTTTGCAGAGGAGGGGAAGGATTAAAAGCTGTTGCCCCAGAGAACCCTCCCCGCTCCATCACCCGCTGCTGGAGCTGGTGGGAATGGCTGTGTGTGACCCTCTGGGGGACGCTCAGCAGTCCCTCTCCTTGCCTGTGCCATTAAATGTGTTATGAGTTATGGTCCTGCCGTGGGGCCGGGCATGTGGAGCCCTGCATTAGCCACAGGCTGTTATCTTTCTCCTCTGCGAGCTCCTGCCCCGCTCCCCAGCACCGTCCCCTCCTTACAAAAGCTTTCATTGTATTAACAGCTGTAAAGTAAACCATGCAGGGCAGTAAATTCTGAACGAGTAAAAAGAAACCCTCCTCTTATGTGGTATGCAGTCGGCTTTATGGAGGGCAGTGCCGAAGGCATTTATTGAGATAAACGTTCTGGCTGAGTTTTTAAAAGGACTAAATAATGTTGGCCATTTGTGGGTCTGTAAGATGACAAAATTAGGAGAGAAGTTAAACTACCTGCTACTGAGCATCAGATGAATTTTTGTGGCAATCTGGAAGCAATCTCTGGCTGTGTATGCAGCTCCCCAGGCAGGGACTTGGCCAGCACAGACAGAGGAGGGAGAGCTGCCGTGTTTCTTAAGTGCCAGAGCTTGGATGCAGCAGCAGCAACGTCGGTAGCCTGATCCAATACAGCAAATCCTTTGTTTCCTTGCTAAGAAAGCTAATTTTGCAAAGCAGAAGACTGAGTGATGTATAATCTGTGAGTGCCTCTAGTCTGTGGTGCTCTTGGGAGAGGGAAATTGCCATCTGAGGAATAGGACAGATGCAACCAGGGCTGTTCGATTGTATTCCCTCCTTCCCTCCACCCTCCCAGCGTTTCTGAAATGGCTTCTACCATGAGACACCCCGAGACAAGATGCATTCATTCATATTAATAACATTTGAGTATCTGCATGGGTAAGGTGGCTCAGAGAGAGGCATTCATGATGAGAAGAATAATTTGGTCCAGCCAGTCTTTGCAAACTACTCTGGGGAAAAGCTTTCCCACCCTGGGCGCAGTGGGAAGCCTTTGCTGTGCTGTTCACACAAGAAAGCACAAGTTGATCTGACAAGCTGCAAATGCCAGCGTGGAAATGTCCCCTCTGTCCCCTCCATCCCTCCCTGCTTCCCAGGGCTGTGCGAGGGGTTGAGCCCTGCCAGCTGCTGGGGACACATGGTGGGGAGATCTGGGGTCACGCTTTTCCAAGCAGAACACAAGTGCTGGGCTGGCAGTGGCTCCCAGTGATGTGGTCACCCCCGAATGCCTTGGGGTGCTCAGCCCCATCTGGCAGCCGGCTGGGGGGAAGGCTCTGCTCCAGGAGGTGGTCACAAGGCACCAGAGCGTTTTCCAGTGTCTCCCACAGAGGAAATTCCTCCGGAGTGAGATCATGCTCTCCTCTCCAAAGGAGGGCAGAACTGCTGGGGAGCAGGGAGCTGGGGATGGGGGAGATGCTGCCTGCAGCCTCTGAACTCGCACTCACCCTGCTCCAGCGAGGTTTAACAGCATCCCTGCACTTTTGATAGTGATAATTATTTGTTAGCAGAGATCCAGCGTGCAGAGGCTCTGAGCTGCGTTGCTGCTTAGCCCGTCCCAGGGGTTGCTGTGGCACACTTTTGTGTTTGTGCCCTGCTGAAGGGAAACAGCACCAGTGAGCACAGCCCCTGTCCTGGTGCCCAGCCCCTGCCCCAGCGAGGCATCGCAGAGGTGCTTAAAGCAGAGTCTACCCTGGTGCAACAAGCTTTACCCTGCATCTCCCTACACAAATATTTGTTTCAGGCAGGGGTTTATTTGCTGTAGAAATAATGAAATTTTCATACAATGCCTTTAAGACCTTGTTAGTGCAGAGCACAGCTCTGAATTGCAGCTGGAGCGGGGTTAATCAGGAGAGCTCAGTACCAGCAGGGAAAGGACCCTGGCAGGCAGATGGGCAGGGAAAGATGTGTGAATGCTCACACAAACATGGGAGGGTAGGAGTGCTCAGGCTGGGCTGGATGGGGCATTGAGCAACCTGCTCTAGTGGGAGGTGTCTGCCCATGGTTGTGGGGATTGGAATGAGATGAGCTTCAAAATCCCTTTCAAACCAAACTATTCTATGAATACGAATCCATGATTCTGTGATTCTGTAATTCTGTGATTCTGTGATTCTTTGATTGTGTGGTTCTGTGGTTCTATGGTTCTGTAATTCTGTGGTTCTATGGTTCTGTGATTCTGTGATTCTATGGTTCCATGGTTCTATGGTTCTATGACTCTGTGACTACGACTCCATGATTCTCTGATTCTATGGTTCTGTGATTCCATTACTATGATTCTGTGATTTTATTGTTCTGTCATTCCATGACTCTATGACTATGATTCTATGATTTTATGATTCTATGATTTTATGATTCTACAATTCCAGCTACGTGGCTACATATCGAAAAAGTTCCCCTTGCCACTGTGTGCCAGCCAGCAGACAATGCCACTTAGCTCAGTGCCACTTTCTGGGGACTTTCCAGAGGGTCACACAACCTCTGGAATGCGAAGCTTGTTGCTCCTCCAAGTTTCAGCCAGGACTCCCAAGCTCCCAGAGCTGCAAGGCAGGGTTGCAGTGAGGTTCACAGGCATCACTCAGGGGTCTCATTGGGTCTGGGGGACAATGAAAGTGGCAGCTGCAACTGTGACAATTCTGACGCGCCCTGTGGGCCCACACGGTGTATGGGAGCTGAGTCAGATCGGGTTTAACCCGGAATGACTCACCTGGTGAATCCCACTCTCTTCCACAGGCTGAGCAACCCTTGGGCAGGATCTGTGTGTTTTAAATGCAGCTCTCCAAAAGACAAATGTGTGCTCTGTGGTCCCATCTCAGATTTCTTCCCAGGTGGACAACCTTGTGTGGGGTGAGGTTTCCCTGCAGACATGGCCGGACACCACCTGTCCCTGTCCTGCTGTGCTGAGCACTGCCAGGTAGCAGAGACAGCCCCACTGGGAGTGTGGACCCTCTGCTGGGACCTCCCTGTGGCCACAGGGTGCCAAAGGGGCTCCTCAGGCAGACTTTGGAGAGGGGATTCACAGGAAACTCTTTGCAGCACAGCTTCAGCAAGGGCCCAGCATCTGCTGCGGTGTGAGGTGACAGCAGGGGACAAGGGGGAGGGAGGAGAGCCCCAAGCAGGTCCTGCTGTAAAATGTTTCCATCCCTTTCTGCTTGGAAAAGCTCATGCAGGCTTCACAGCGCCTACGTGTGCGTGGAGGGGAATGATATAAATGTAAAATTGGCCTTCTCAGGTTCTGAAGAGCGCAGTTTGCAGCTGGAGATGGATCACCAATCTTCCAGGGAATTGTGCTCTACAAGGTTAAGCATGTTTGCAGAAGAAATATGGATAATGCTCTTATCATGTATGACCTTTACTATATGTGTAACATTGTCAGTGACAAAAATGCCATTTTTTAAATGGTTTTCACACTATGGTATCCAGCCATTAATCATGATGTATGTGAGCGACTCTATATTGTTTCTCTGAAATTGCAGCATTAGATTACTTTCCATCCCGGCTGCTCACATGAATGGTACCCCCTGTTACCATGAGCAAGGTTCCTATTTTCCATGCCTAATGTCATTGTGGCCCTACATTTACCCAGAGGACTGGAGAGAACTTTCCAAGGCACAAAGAGCTCGGCTCTGCTCTCCTTCCCCAGCAGACAATTTGTGCATATGTGCGTATAAATGGTGCACTTACTTTAAGATGTCTCTCTAATCCAGGAGTTGATAAATGACTCTTTCAGACACCTCTGCTGATGTTGCATTTTTAATGTAGACAAACTGTAGCTCTGGCTCCGGTCTGTGCATCCCTGCCACTGCCATCCCCACTCTTGGTGGGTTAATGTTTCATCTCGCCTGCTGTAATTTGGGAGGTTTTACTTCCAGAGTGTATTTTGATTTACAGAAGGTAAAAAGCAGTTGGCAGTTTGATGTTTACTCTTTTGTGGGCTTGGTTTTTTTCTCTCTTTTTTTAATGCAGTGAGTTTCAGGTGCGAGTGCTGCTTCCTGCTGTACATAGCTGATATTTATCCTCCCTGTCTGAGGGAAGATGCTCCCCTAAAGGGATGCCAAACAAAGCCCCTCACACCCTGCCTGAGCGTGGCTCTGGGGACTGTCTGAGCTGCTCTAACTGCTCGCTGTGATGCAGGGTGGCACAAAGCTCCTGCCAGTGCAGGACTTGTGCAGGGATCAAAGGGAAAACAGAGCTCACAGAAAGCAGCTGAACACACAGTCAGTGCTTGCAGCCCTAAGAAATCAGCTTCTGCCATTCCCCCAGTTAGCATTACCCTCAGTATGGACTTGCTGGGAGCTCATCTCTCTTTGCTGCTGGAGTAAAAGCGATCAAATGAGTCAAAGAGAAGCAAAGACTTTCAGGTGGAAATAATGTAGGCATGCTGCATCCATGCAGAGCTGTGGGGATCCATGGGGAAAGAGGGATTCCCAGTGTTTCATGTTTTCAGAGGGAACTCAGTAAGGTCTAATCTTGCTCATTCTCAGCAGTACCAAACCAGAATGAGGTCACTGAGATCACCGAGCTCCATGGCCCAAGCAGGGAGCAGAGAATTTTTCTCTTGGGATTCAGTATTTTCGTGTAACAAAAAGGCCTGTGTTGTTGAAGCCCATTGCTGATTTTGAGGAAGACTCACCAAACCTCTGACATCCTGAGTGACCTTGGGAGAACAACAACCTTTGTCTCTGGGCTGCTGCTTCAGAGGCTTTCCATCTCTTACTCCATGCATGTGTTATGCCCAGTATAGTGGGGACTGATTTCCTTTACAGCACTTCCACGGGGCTCCGTAATCTCTTTATTCTGCTTTCTTACATGATCACCAGTACTGCAGAGGCAGCAGGTCCCCAGGCACTAAACCTTCCCAAATGTGTCCCCTCTGTCTGATCCCTCCTTTGTCCCCACAGACCCTCACAGGCTTTGCTGCTGTCCCCACAAATCCCTGTCACTTTTTGATATCTTTGAGGTGGCAAAGTGAGTCCCTGTGGCTGTAGGAGCCCTCCCTGAGGGGCTTGATGGGCTGTGAGCTCTGACCTCTCTCAGGACAGCACAGGGCTGAGTGCTGCACCCCCAGGACAAACAGGGAAAGGTGACGACCAGACTGAGTCTGCAGCACCCTGTGACTGCCCCAAGCACTGCCCACCCTGTCCCTGAGCCCTCGGACCCTGATGCCCTGGGAGCATCCTGAGATGGGTCGATTGTGTGTGTGGGAGCAAGGGCAAGACAAATCGCAGGTGCACACCAGAGCAGGAGCCTTGTCTCTCTTGTCTCTTTGTCTCCACTTCACCGTGCCTTTGTTCCAAACTCTTGCTTTTCTGAGGAGTTTCTCCACATCGCATGCACTGGACTTTGAGGCTGCTTATGCTGCAAGAGCTTCCTGTTTGTTGGTGCTGGCTAAAGAATAACACGGTTGTGTTTGCCTGCCTCAAACCCATCCTGAGCTAACCCTGATACTCTCAATTTACTCTACCTTGCTGTTTCTCTTCCCTCATTGTCTAACCCTGATGATAAGCCCTGGAGAGTGGTTTGGGATCATGGCAGGCGTGCCCATTCTGGCTGCAGTGGGTGTGAAGGCATTTTGGGGAGATGGGCCTCCCCCTGCCTCCTTCTGTGAAGGGTTGATGTCGCAGGCATTACCTCATGTTCCACGCCACACAGTGAGTCAAACTCTGCTAAGTAACTAAATAAAGATGTAATTTTAATGATGATTAAATTGAAGCACCTCATTAATTTCATGTGAGAGGTGGGGAAGTACACGGCAGCTCTTTCCCTAAATTCATTGTTTGTCTGGCCACGAGACGTCCCCTCTCAACGTCTGGTTGAGTCTAATTTAAGTATGTAAATTTAATGGTTCAGTAAGTAAAATTGCCTTTATTGTTTGGAATGGTTTGCACAGTAATTTACGAGCTAGCAAGGCTCATTTGATAGAGGTGTATGATGGAGTAGGTGACTACAGTGAAGGACATGTTTATCTTAACGATACAGGAGAAGAACTCAGATATGGAACATCTGTAATCGAGGACCTTGGGATAACTGCACTGCCAGGGACTGGCCCTGGGACAAAGCAGCCCTGAGGGCTCATCCTGGGGCACACTGAGCCATGGAATGGGATGGCATCCCTGCCCCTCCGTGCCTGCAGCCACTGGAGATCACACCAGGGCACCAGCCTGGCTGGGACACCCGCCTGTGTGGGAGGATTGTCACCCCCACTCCCCAGGAGGATATTTTTATCATCAAAACAAAGGACAAGAGACCTCACAGACCACAGGAGCGACAAGGAAATGTTTTCAGCTGCATTCAGATCTTTTTTATCCCCACAGGGCTGCTTGGAAAACCTTTCTTTCCAAGCTGCTGCATGCTGTGCTCGGGCAGTCCCTCTTAGGAGGGGAAGGGATGGTTTTTGCCAGCAATATGAGGAGCTCGGGTCTCACCTGGAGATGGATCCACTGTGAAGCCAGGCTGGGATGTGGGTGGTCCCAGGGAGCTCTCTAATCCATCTTGTCACTGCCGTGTGTCACTGTCCCTCCTCCAGACTCCTTCATGCTGTAAGCAGCTTGTTATTATCGTGGTTTTTATTTAAAACTGCTTGTGCTGAGGAGCTTGAAGTGCTTTCCCACTTTAATTAAGCCTTGCTACACACTCACAGAGCTTATCACTCTTACCTTGTAGGCTGATATGGGAGGGAGCAGAGCTCTGCCCAGGGTCACCCAGCTGGGCAGGGTTTGGAAGAGGACACCCCCTTCTCCAGCTCCCCTTCAGCATCCTTGCTATCAGTCACTGCTTCCCAAAACTGTCGTTCCAGCAGACAAATTGGTCGTCTGGATTCCAGAAAATCTATGTAAGGTATGTTGCAGCCATAGAAAAATAAAAGTAAAATAAAATGGAGGAGTTACAATAAGCAACTGTGCTTTATAAGGAAATGTGGTGACAGGGATAGGTAGGAAAGCCTAATCCCTGGAATGGACATGAAGTGAGTGCTCAGTGCAAAAGGCCATATTGTCACCATTATGGACATAACCCAGAAATGCTCTCCACAGAGTGTGTGTTTTAATTTTGTCCAGCTGTCTCAGCCTCCCTCGTTCAGGCTGGGCAGATGTGTGCACCCAGAGGCTGCTGAAGGTCCCTTCTGCCTCAGTCTGGGTGAAGAGCAGGAGCAGGCCCTGGGGCAGAGCTTGCAGGCACCAGAGCCCCAGGGAAGTGTTGGAGATGTTCCCTGCACCCCACTGTGTCCCACTCACAGCTGCTGCACCTGGGGAAACTCCTTGCTTTTCCAGCACCAGGAGTGTCTCTTCCCCAACCCAGGTAGCCAGGGACACACAGCAGCTCTGGCAGTGACCATGGTTTCAGGAGCTGCTCAGCCTAGTGTTTCACTCAGTGATGAGAAATGTCAGACATACAAGGAGTATTTGTGGTGCTGCTGTTGTTCCAAAGGTGACAATTCAGAGGGCAAACACCACCAGGACACGCTTTGGCCCTTTGAGTATCCCATGGGTGGCCCAGGGCCCCAAAAGGTCACTGCCATGAAAGCTCTCCAGGCTGGAGACACCCTTGCTGCTCTGGCTGAACCCAACCTTTGTTGGGCTCAGCCCCTGGAGCTGCCAGGGTCTGTTTAACCCCGTGGCTGCTGCGTGGCAAGGAGAGCCCATTAGCAAAGGCAGCAGCCGTTCCAGCCCTCGCTGCTGGCAGAGCAGCCATTTATTCTGCTAAGTAGACAGTGTGTAGTGAAGAGTGTCCTGAGAAAAGAGGGAGGGCTGGGCACTGCAGAAAAAGGGAAAATTAAAAAAATTAAGGGAAATCTACCAAATTATACAGCCTGTTTTCAGGGGATACATTCTTCAGGCTATATTCAGTATCTCAGGTTCTTCTCTGCTGTTGGGTTGAGAGAGGGAAGGGGCAGCTTCATCCATTAAAAACTTCTTTTCTTCCTCTGCCTCTTCCCACATTCAGCTGGTGAGCAGGACCCACTGACTGTGGTGTGTAAAAGGAAATAATGAATCTTTTTTTGTGGCCTTCTTCCATGGAAATCAGCTGCTGCTTCGCTCTCAGAGACTTTAAAAACTGAATTTTGAAGGTTGATACTTCCCATCTTCCTTTATCTAATGCCCATCCAACAAAACCCCTGGTGCAGTCAGCTTGAGCTGTGGTGCTGCAAGGATTTTCCTCTTCTGAAACGAAAATCAGGGTAAAGCCCAACACTGGTTTATTGCTGTGATTTCCTTTCACTTTATTTGTTCCTGAGCCTCAAGCATGAGAAAGGCCACACCTGGGTTGGGAATCTCTGTTTGTTCTTTGCAGTTTTGTCTCTTTGCTTTCTGAGGGCTTGCAGAGCCCAGCTGGGAGATGCTGCTCCAGGCAGGGTCCCTGCCTGCTTCTGCACAAAATGCACCTTAGAACAGCAGAAATAGGGTGAAAAAAGCAATACTGGTGTGGGGAACGCAACATGTCCACTTTGCAGCTTTGGAGTCACAGAATGGAGGGAATTTTAAAGGGCATCCACTTCCAAACCCCACTTCCAGGGGCAGGAACACCTTCCACTGGACCAGGTTGCTCCAAGCCCTGTCCAACCCAGCCTTGAACACTTCCAGGGACAGAAATGTGCCATTAACATAGAAATCAGTCAAAATTTATTCCTAACTAACTTTAAAAAACTGTTCCTGCACTCAGTGAAGAGCAAAGAGAGGCTGTACCTCCTGCTGGTAAGGGCAGGCACTGGGGAACCCCAGCCGGGGCCACCAACTCATCCCAAGGGTGGTGGTGGGATTTGACCAGGACCCTCCTGATCAAATTTGGTTGGGTTTTTTTTGCATTAACATTGCATTCTGGCTGAGAGCAAAGGCTCCCACTGGGCACCCAAGCAGGTTTGCTGCCATTTGTGTTCAGCGCTGGCTGCAGTGACAGCACCTGCTTGTCCTTGCCTGTTCCTTGCCTGTCCCTGTGTGTCCCTGCCTGTTCTCTGCCTGTTCTCTGCCTGTCCCTGCCTTTTCCTTGCCTGTCCCTGTGTGTCCCTGACAGTTCCCTGCCTTTTTCTGCCTGTCTCTGTCTGTCCCTGTCTGTTCTCTGCCTGTTCCCTGCCTGTATCTGCCTGTCCCTGCCTGTTCTGTGCCTGTCCGTGTCTGTCCCTGTTTGTCCCTCATGTCTCTGCCTGTTTCCTGCCTGTCCCTGTCTGTCCCTCCTGTCCCTGCCAGTTCTCCACCTGTCCCTGTGTGTCCCCGTCTGTCCCCGCCTGTCTCTGCCAGTTCTCTGCCTGTCCTTGCCTGTCCCTGCCTGTCCCTTCTTGTCCCTGCCAGTTCTCTGCCTGTTCTCTGTCTGTCCATCCTGTCCCCGCTACCCCTGCCTGTCCCTGCCTGTCCCTCCTGTCCCTCCTGTCCCTGCCTGTCCCTGCCTGTCCCTCCTGTCCCTGCCTGTCCCTGCCTGCTCCCTCCTGTGCCTCCTGTCCCTGCCTCTCCCTCCTGTGCCTCCTGTCCCTGCCTGTCCCTCCTGTCCCTCCTGTCCCTGCCTGTCCC
>JAHLSL010000074.1:3131049-3154025 GCA_025920805.1 Petroica traversi
GCCCCGCTCCCCCCGCCGCCGCACGCCTCCTCTGCTCGCAGCATCTCTCCCCTCCGCATCCGCTATAATTGACATTTTCCATCTGACAGGTTCTGTTTTCCCTTCCCGCAGTTGCTAAGGAAACCGGAGAGAGGGCCCGGGAGCCATTAGCTGCCGTCATCGCCTGCCCGTCCGCAGAAATGTCACTTCTGCTAACGAACACCGGAGGGAAAAAAAATTAAAAAAAAAAAAAATAGAAAAAAAAAGGAAAAAAAGTTAAACCCCCTAACAAAACGTAGCAGCGAGCTGCGAAAGAAAGGGATGGTGGAATGGGCCTGCCTCGCTTCCCCATGCAAAAGTGGTGTGTCCCCACCCCATGGGATCCTCACAGGGCTCGGCATCCTTGGCCTGCTCTGCCTTTGCCACTGAAAAGCATCGGGATGAGGGATCCTCCCGGTGCCCACGGGCTGCCCCAGCCACGGGGAAGGGCAGAGAGGTGCCCGTGGAGGTTTGTGACACCCCAAAGGAGGTAGCCAAGGCCCAGATGCCCTCCTGCAGAGTGTAACCCACCCAGGCAGGGACTGAAGGGCACGAGCAGCCTCCTCAGCTGTTGTGATTTTAGCTTTAATTGAAGCGGTCTTTATTAAAAACAGTTGCCCTGTGCCCCTCCCCGATGCAATGGTGAGGACAGGGGCTGTGGCAGCCCTTAAATTCCCTGTGGAATTAACAAAAAATCAAACACCCATTGTCCAAACCACCATGGTTCTGCATCACACCATGCACAGGTTCCTGACTCCTGTGGGAGTTGGAGTTTGCTGCTGACTTCATAAAGTCCTGGGGTGTTCCTTCTTCTCTTCGGAAACTTTTATTCCCCATCGTGTTCTCTTCATTTCCTTCCCCTCTAATTCAGAGACAAGCCAATATTCTAGTAACTGAAAAATCAGATACAGCATGATCCAGCAGCTTGCTGGAAAACCCAGAAGAAACCCCTGGTGGAGGTGGCAAGAAAGGTGAAATTTCTATTTTGGAACATTGATGCTACCAGAATTCTCTGCTCAGTCATCAAGATACAAACCCAAGGAGACCCAGGTCCTCGGAGTCACTTCCAGGTCCACAACCCCCCCCTGGATTTTGCTCCACAAGCTGCTCCAAATGAAGATAGAAATCCTTCTCTGTTCTGCCAGGCCTGCGTGACCAATGTCATTACTGTAGATTCCATGAAAATGTATTTCTTTTGCTGTGGAAGTGCTCACATTCAGCAAAGCCTTCAGGGACTTTTGCTTTATTATTTGACATAACTCAGTGCAGAATCACAAAATAATGATTTCAAATATTAGTTAGAATCAGGTCTGTTTTGGGTGAGACTGTGCTTTTTCATGACTGGGACCAAGAACTGCATCTTTGCCAAATTTTAAGTTTCAGGCAAGCTTGAATTACTTGGAGGTTCAGATGACCTCTGAAAAATTTGAATTTCCACTCTCTAGGGAGTTACTCTTTGCCATGTCGGGTTTTGTCCTTCTCTGCTCGTGGTACTTTGTGGAGGGCACAGAAATTCAGCCTCACAGACAGGCACCAGACCTGCCCCTCTTTACTTCTGAAAACCTGTCAGAAGTGTCAAGTGAAAGGTTTCAGCCCTGAATTCCCTTTTGCAAATGTGTGGCAGTAGAATACTATTGACCAGAGCTTTTTCAGGGTTCTTTGCCCATTCCAGCAGCGAGCTGAGGATTCATTTGGGAAGCTCTGGCTGAAGGCAGCACCTCGGAGCTGACCCAGGGTTTGTGGTGAGTGCTGAGAAGCAGCCAGAGATGGTGTCACCCACACCATGTAAATTCTTGTCACCAACACCCAACCCATGTTTCCAGCCTGTCCTGTGTGTCTGGTGCTACCTGTTGCAAATACACCAGAAACAAAAGCCTCTCTCAGCTTCTTTAGGATGGGCACAGCATCCCAGCAAGGCTCTGTGGCTCCCAAGGGAGCTGCAAGGTTCTCTGTGAGGTTTTCTCCATGTTTTTACCACCATGAGACACCTCCTTGAAGGGTGAGCCCCGTGCTGGTCTTGGACATGTCCATGCTTACCCCTGGATTGTGTTTTCCCGACTTTAGACAAGAAATGGCCACGTAAAATGGAATCAAACCTGTCCCTGTGGGAGTTAGGCAGGTCCTGGCAGCTGGGGCGATGTGGAGGAGGAAGAGGAGCGATGGAGAGCACCAAACTCCATGGCCAGCCTGGAGAAAAGGGACTGCAGACACTGAAAGCTCAGTGTTTCGGTGCTTTTCTTCTGGATTTATTTATTTTTCCTTTGCAGGGAGTGAGCGAGCCCTGAGGAGAGAGCTGGTGTGGAGAGCTTTATTTCTGCCCCCTGCCTGCTTTCTGGTCTCCTTCCTCACCTCTGCGGGTAAACGCCGGCTCTTTAGTGGCAATGACTGCATCTATTATGCAAGGCTGAGGAAGTGGTGAAATAACAGCATGAGAAATGTGCTCGAATGAGTATTCAAATGCGAGCATAACGAGTGCAGTCAGTGTAGCACCGAGTCCTGAGGGACGTGGGAGCTTTGGTTCGACTTTTATTTCTTTAAAAAGAAAGCCTTAACCCTCCCACCCCCCTGGGTATTATTTTCAAATTAATTACTCTCATTACATTAATTGTGTGAGTGCCTGTTCCATTTTCCCCCCTTTTCAGTGGGTTAGGCTGGAACAGGGCTGCTAAAAATATAAAACCTAGGAATTACATGGCAACAATTAATCCAGAAAAAGGAATGCTATTGCTGCACCCACTGTCCTTGTTTAACAGATAATAAATAACAATTAATAAATGATCCTGTGTTGGAGCACTCCCTCCCCCCAGATGTAATGCTGATAAATTTCTCCCTCGCTTGGGGGTTAGGGAACGCCGGCTGTTTAAAGGCAAACTACAAATCTAAAATGAAAATTGAGTTCTGCCTTGTCATATGGCTGAAATGCCCTCCCGTCTCGGCTGGGCTGGGCATTCATCGCCATCGTGATGTATGTTTTAATTTACCTAGTATATGTTATTAGATTATAAGCCCCTCAGGGCAGGGATCTCATGTTTTATACCTCTAAAGCACTGCATACACCTATTGAACTATATAAATACCTTTTACAAAATGAATTTGTCCTCCTGCTGTGAAATCCTGCCATGCCTCCTGGTTTGCATTAATATCCCAGGACACAGCAGTCCGTGGTGATTTTGACAAGGGGGGTCCTGTGGAAATTCTGGTGGTGCTGATGTCCCAAACACTGTGACAAACCTGGCTGTGCCAGAGAGGGGAGAAAGGTCTGACAGATTTTCAATTGATATGGTAGGGCTTTCTAATCTGTTTTAAAGGGGAGGTGCTGGAAGCATAAGCTGGAATTCAGTGAGTATTTAATGTCTTGGCTCTGCTTCCACTTCAGTGCTGTGTTTTGTGGAGCTTCCCAGAAGAGCCTGAGTTCTCCTTCCATAGGTGCTTTCCCCTGGTTTTACCCTCACTCTGAAACGTCACCAGCAATGGGTGACACTAGACACTGGATTTTCACTTCTCCTATATTTTCCTTTAAAAAACAATTATCCTGTTTATTAAATTCTTGTTTTACTGCTAAAACATCACTCTTCTGCCCTTGGTGGTGTACAGCAGAGCCATTTCCCTGAGCAGCTTTGTGCCAGGGCTCAGCAGAATGCAGTGGAAGATTAACTCAGTTATTGCTCATTTTCAGGTATTTCTACCCAATTCTGGGTGCAGTAAATGAGTGAACTGGCCTAGAATCCATAGGGGTTGTTGCATGGTCTGGACTCACCCACCCTGACTCAGTCCTTACCCTGAGGATGCCATCCTTTAGCTCCTCTGCCAAGCTCCCAGCTTCTGCTCCAGCTCCAAAATGCCTCCATGGAAAACATCCAGGCTGCAAATACTTGAGAACCTGCTGTATCTCACAAGTGGATTTCCCTAGAATTGTAGAATATCCTGTGTTGGAAGGGACCCACAAGGATCATTGAGTCCAGTGCAACCCCAAATTTAATGGGGCTCTTGGGTCTTTACATCAATATGCATCTCTGCTGTGGTCCAAATTATTGGAGGTTCTTTTTTTCATCCATTTATATTGAACTAATAAGAGGAACAGGCAGATCCATGTCTCTAAACTTTAACCTCTGGCCACTGCCAGATGCAGGCATTGCGTCCCTAATATAGAAGTGCTAACTCAAAAAAGGCATTAGTTTGTTCTCATTAAGTCAAAATATTTATCATTAAAGCAGAGGAGTCTGGAGTTAATCCCTGACTGGCGAGGAGGTGTTTGCTATTTACATTGGTTTAAATGTCATAAAACTTACCAGGTGCTCATATCTCCCTGCTCCCAGCACCACAAGGAATGACTGATTGCCCAAACTACTCACAGGATACAAAGGATTTCCCACTGTGTGAGAAGGGCAGAACAAAAGGTGAGCCAAGAGCTAAATGGGATTAGGTGGTAAAATATTATTGCTTTCTGTGCGTCCATGGCTGTGACTCATGAGGGTTTGATATCCTGGGAGGGATGAGCTCCCCAGGGCACAACTGGAGCCTGCTTTCCATGGGTGCAGCTCAGAGAAAAGCTGAACCCCAACTGCACAGGGCTTGGACACAGCCCTGCTCATCTCCAGGTGCATCCTCACACCTCGGGGATCCTCTGTGTTAGAGGGGAGATCCCCAGACAGCAAGATCCCACAGTGAATCAGATAATTAAATAATCCTTGGGGCATTTTGGGGGGATTTTCTGTGGTTTACTCTCTAAACTCCAGCTGCTCTTACCATCCTGACTCCTGTCTGGAAGGGAGCAGGAAAGGAAACAGCAACGGGTTCTTTGCATCAGCCCAGACAGGGCAGCCCCACAGGAACTCAGTGCCAGGATCTGCTCCCCACTCTCTGACACTTCTGCACTGGGAGGACACGGACTGGGGTGCCCTGAGGTGAGTAAGGTCAGGAGAGTGACACAGAGTGTTCTGCTCCCCCCAGGGCTTTGGGAGGCTTTGTGTGGCCAAGCCATGCACTCACCACTCAGCTGGAGTGGGATCTCATCCCTGCTGCTGGTACTGCTGGAAAAGTGTTCCCTTAGGTGCTGGTGAAGGACAGAGCTGAGCAGAGCTCTGCAGGACACCCCACGGCTGCTGCTTTCACTTTGGTCCCTCAGAAACATCCCTGCTGGAGCTGGTGCCTCTGGACACGTGTCCATGGGATCCACTGGAGCTGCTCCTGGTGGGGCTCTCGTGAGGGACAGCAGGATGGCCCCAGCCACGTCACTGCTTGGCCCTGCACAATGCATCATCCAGGCAGAAAATGATTCATCAGCTCTCCCTTGGCTCCAATTCACCTCCCAAACTCTGTGTGCCTTGGAAAACTAGACTGGCCTGGCCTGAAATCAGGGAGCCTGAGACAAACTGGGAAGATGGAGAAACTCAGAACAAAATACAACCCAGCAAAACAAAGGAACATTTCCCAACTTCAGATTGTTAGAAAGGTTCACTTGGGACTCTGTTTGGCTGGGAGTGATGGTGAAGCACTTCCTCTCCAGCTTCAGGCCAGGGACAGATGGCCTCTCCTGGGTCCAGCCACCCCACGGGGGCTGTAGAGCTGCAGCTGCTGGGGGTCCCCATGCATGTGGCTCTGATGGTGGGAAAGGCTTTCAGAGGGTACATTTCAGGCTCAGGGATACCCCAAAAGCTGCCCATGGGGGTTCTACCATCCCCAGCTTTCTTCTATCCCAGGCAGCTTGTGGCAGGGCCAACACCACTGGCAGTGTGTGACCATTTCCTAGAGGTTTGCACTCCAGCTGCCTGGAGAGAGATTTTCCTCCATTTGGATTCCTTTACGGGCATCTCCACTGCTTCCCCAGACAGGAAACACCAGGTGAGTTTAAAGCCTCAAATCAGCTGGGGCAAGGGCCAGACCTGGGCCAGAGACTCCTTTGGTGGTGGGGTCATCCCCAGGAGTCCCTGCCCACCATCACTGGGGTCTGCTGAGACCTGCACAGCGCCCAGGGGAGGCAGGGGAGAGCTCCAGGGTCACAGACCTGAGGCCAGAGGTGGCTCTGCTTTCTGCTCTTCCTGCATGCAGAGCAGTTCAGGGTGCAGGGAAGGGCCAGGCAACCCCAAGTGCCCAGAGCCACCTTCGTTCTTCATGGATTGACTGCACATGGGACTGGCATTGCTCTGCCCCCTCAAAGGGCTCCTCCTCTGCAGGAGCACTGGAGCTCAGAACTTCAGATTTTCTGGAGTGGGAATGCACTGAAATTCAGTTATTTCACAGAGTGAGGACACATGGCCCGTCCTCCAAGCACCATCCAGCCCCTCTGGGTCTGAGAAGTGACCATGGCAGAGGTTTCTGCTGCCTGCAGGAGATGGAGGCACCTCAGTCCCTACACAGCACAGATTTGGGGCCAGGGTCTGCTGGCAATTCCAGCCCCAGGTGCTAGAACTCTGCCTGCATGGACACACAGCAGAGCTGTTCCAGAGATCTCAGAGCTGTTCCAGGGGTCCCTGAGCTGTTCCAGGGATCTCAGAGCTGTTCCAGAGATCTCAGAGCTGTTCCAGAGATCTCAGAGCTGTTCCAGGGGTCCCTGAGCTGTTCCCGAGATCTCAGAGCTGTTCCAGGGGTCCCTGAGCTGTTCCCGAGATCTCAGAGCTGTTCCAAGGGTCCCTGAGCTGTTCCAGGGGTCCCTAAGTTGGCTGTGCTGCTTCGGACACACCGGAGCACCCGAGCCCTCATCCTGGGGAGGCACCAGAGCAGCTGGCTTCATGTCTGGCCTGTGTCTGTGCCTGGCTCTCTGCTCTCTGCACTCCTCTGACACCAGGCTGGTCCTGAGGGAGCATCTGAGCTCGCAGGGAGCCGGGATGGAGGCAGCAGGATCTGTGCACTGCTTTGGGGAGGAGAAGCTGGGGACAGGCGAGCACCTAAAGCTCCGTGAGCTCTCGTACCCTTTGTGCTTCCCTAGAGAGGCCTGCGGAGGCTTCCCGAGGGCAGGAAGGTGATTTTTTTTCTCTGACAAGCTGCTGTTCACCTCGGTGTCGAGTGCGGGGTTTTACCATCCCCGTCCGCCGTGGCATTGTTCCCGCAGCCAGCTGCGCTCACCAACCTGCTGCAGGCTGTGCTAAAAATAGGATGTGAGCATCATCCTCCGGCTGCACCGCCCAATCAGTGGCGCAGCACACGGGGACGCTGCCTCTTCTCTCGGCTCCGGGGCTGCCCCGAGCTCCGGACACGCTGGAGAGGGGGATGGTCCTTCCAGGAGAACAGAGCTTCTGCAGGAGCCGGGGCAGAACTCGGTCTGGCACCGACTCACCCCAAGCCCCTCGCTGCCCCAAAGCTCTGTCCGTGCTGCTTGTGCTGGAAAAGTAACAGGGAAAGGCCACAAGTGAAGAGTGAGATCATCTCCAGGGGTGTAGCCAGGGCTCTTATCTGTGGTGTCAGTGTGCAGATCTGGTTATGAACAAGTAGGGTGAGGTTTGCTGCTCTCATCTGCAGGACAACCCATTTTTTCAACATGCTGCCATAACTTGGAGTCTCCCAGACCTTGTTTTCTTTCCTGGGAGCATTGCTGGGAAGGCAGGTTTTGGAAAAAACTGGGGGTTTAAATTTGCGTTGTTAAGCATTACTGAGTTGCAGATCATTTGCAGCAGCAAAGGGCAAAATCCAATTTTTTTCTTCCAAGAGGAGTTGATTCAAAACTGTTATTCCTCTCCCATAATTGTTCTGTCGATAGTGCTTTACAGAATATTTACAAGATCCAGTAAATGCCATAAAGCACCTATAATCTTAGACAAATACAATATACAAGCCATTGCTCCAGATACAAGAACCTTTGCTGGAAATGTAAATCAAACCTTTGCTGAGCCTCAGAATATGGGAGGTAATATTTAGGCTTTATTAGGTTTCATTTCTATACCTTCTGCACTTTCCAGGGCTGGGTTGGGAGTAGATGTGCCAAAATCCTAAGGGGGAGCCTGCAATTACGAGATTCACAGCCTGTTTATTCAGGCTGATGAAACCTGACTGGGTCTGACAGCTCCTGCCTTCACTTCCAAACTTACAACTGTATCTCCCATCCTTGGAGAACGGGGAGTTTGATCTGCTGTTCGTGGCAGGGTGGTGCTGCAGTGGTTTACTCTGCAAGGCAGCCCCCTGTACACATCTTCCCTCTTGGTGAGGGTAGGAAAGGGTCACCTTTCTTTGCTGTCCCACTGATGGGGTATTTCACTTGCTCTCCTTCGTGTTGTCTGCAGGGCTGTCACAGGAACTAAAAGTGGGAGAGGATCATTTGCTGTCTATACCCAAAATTGTAGGAAGGAACTTGAGAAGCGAATTTTAAAACCCAAGGTGAAGCAAGAAGAGTCAAAACTGTCAATGTTAAAATCCTTACTCTCAGCAAGTGAGTGTTTAAGCAAGAGGAAAATGTTGCTTTAAACGGAGTTTTCATTGAAAACTCTCAAATTTTGTTTGAAAGCTGGACTGGGAGGGTGTGCTGGCAGACTCAGGATGCAGAGCATTGATCTCTCCCTGATCATGCCTGTCATTCCCATCACCCCAATGGAAGTTTGGGAATGAGCACCCCTGGAACACTCAGCAAAACCAGCCAGAGCCAAGAGAGGTCAAGGGATCCCAGAAGACTCGATGGACATTCCCAGGAATGTCTTTCCATGGGCCTCTTGGGTTTGTTTCAGGTGTTTTTAAGCCCTGAACCTATGCTAAGGTTTTATTGTGCCAGGAGACAAAACGGGAAGGACAAATCCAAAGGAACTCTCGCTGATCCTCCAGGCAGGAATTACAGTCCGTTATAAAAGGGACTCAAAAAGCTGCTCTGTTCTGCTCACCCCATCCTCCATGGCCCACACTGCCTCAGCTGCCAGGGCTCTCTGCCGAGATTTTGACTAGATTTGGTATTTGAAGACTTCCAGATGTCAGGACACAGCTGAGAGCTGGAGCTCCAGCACCAGGACCGTGCTCCTGGCCCAGCTGTGAGGCAACCACAATATTCCAGCCCAAACAGATCTGTTTGGGGAGAAAGGGACAGAATCCACCCGGGGCTGATGCTGCCAAACTTGGATATTTCTCAGTTCCCGTGGGGGCAGAGCAGAGACGTTTTTGTTCGTGGTTAATGCCTTGAGTGGCAACGGAGCTCCTCCACCCTTCTTCCCAGGAAATCGGTCCCTGCAAAGCCACATCCACATCCAGCCGAGCTCTGACCCATCCAGGAACCTCCTCTCTGGCTTTCCCAGCAGTTTTTTCTGGAGCAAGAGGCATCCAACTCCATGTTGGGTGCTTTTGAGAAATCCGTGCAGGAATCCCAGTCACCCCAGCTCCACCCAAGCCTTACTGCTCACCAGGAAATACCTTTCCCTAAACCCCTTCCCCCTGGGGAGCCTCTCCGCTCTCACACACAGGAAATGAATATTTTTTCCCCCATTCCCGGGCCTTTTCCCTGCGGTGTTCCAGCCTTGCCCTGGGGGCTCCCTTCCTGCATTGCCCCCATCAGTGGCACGCAGCAAACCCGGCTCCATCCCTGGCCCTGCTGCTGTATCGGCACCCCGGGATGGCTCCCTGCGAGCAACAGGCTCCATCCACAAGCTTTATTTCCCTCCGAGTTCTATTAGAAGTGAAATAACATTATCTCATTGCACTACATCTCACCGCGCCAGGGGCTCTGTGGCTTTTCTGTAATGTCAGAGCAAGAGCCAGGGACGGGCTCGGTGCTGAGAGGGGAACAATGAGCGTTTAAAAAAAATCACCATTTCTTTTGTGTTGGCCGCATACTTTAGCAGGGTCCTTCTCACCCTTTTAAAACACTTAGTTCCATGCGGAGCAATTAACATTCCCCAAATGACAGAAGCTGCCAGTTGGATCTGGGGAAATGGATGCTGATGGAAAGACGTATTATACTAAAAGGTTGGTTTGGTGGTTGTTTTTTAAAGGGAGGATGTTTTCTATTAATTATCTTTTATATACTCAAACACTGTCTCCCATTACTCTTCCAAGTCAGAGACAGTGAGAGATGTGTCAGGGCTGGGGAACAACACACAAGCTGTAAGATTAATTGACACTTAGGAATCAGATTGTGATGAATAGATCGCAGCTTCCCGAGGAGATCCATCTTCTTTAGGGTGCATTTAGGGCTCGGGCTGCCTTTAATATATGCAATGAAGCATCTTTACCTTGCCTATGATACTGCCGCTAACCCCATGGCATGACATCCTCGCTGTGTATGGCTGGCTGGTGATAGGATATTTTACAGTCCACCGGGTAGCGGTATCTTGCTTTTTTAGGCCCTTTTTAAAGCACTAAAGTGCAGTGTACATGAATCCGGTGGCCAACAGCCTAAGGGCTTCTGAACCTCCGCAGGGGCCAAAGTTTTTCTCTTTTCTTTCCCACTCTTCAACACGAATATATTTCATTTCAAGTGTAAGAGACGTTGTCACCCTCAGGCGAAGTGCCCCCTCCCCAAAGTATTTTTTAATCAGGCTGTTTCCTGATGGTCTGCTCTCAGTTCCACCCTCAGAGCCCTGCAGATGCTGCGGTGGAAGCGATTACAGTTTCATTAGTTGTAGCAGCCAGGCAGGAGGGGCTGGAGCCAGCATCGGGAAGGACACGGGGTATGGCTGTCAAGGAGAACGCAGTAAAATATGTGCCCTCGACGTGTAAATCCGCAAGGATTCAGAGCAGTGCAGAGAGGGGAGCTTGCGGGAATGAATCCCGGGGGAGGCTGGCCCGGGGCACACCTTGCTGACCTGCCCTGGCATCCTCAGCTCTTGTCCAAGGCTCTTTGACACCTCTGGTGACTTTGGAGCTGTCCCCAGCCCTCCCTGGCTGAGAAGTCGGGCAAAGGAAGGAGGAGGGAAACCACTCTGGTGCCATCTGCCTCCCTCCACAGGGACACAGCACTTCTCCCATGCTCTCCCAGCTCTGCACCAATTACTTATTCCGCTGTGTACTTTCCTGTAACTACCCCTTCGAAAAACAAATAAGCGCTTGAAAACAAACACATTTAGCCAGCCGTTTACATGGCACTTGACAAACACAGATTACAGCCTGTTCCTGCCCCCAAAGACTTTGCTGTCTGAGGAAGGCAACACAAACATAAAGCAGCAGAGCCTGGGAGGAAGAACTGAGGAAGGTGATGATGATGGAGAGGATGGAAAGGGAGAGGAGGTGCTCCTCCTGGCATTTGGGAGGAGCCGGGATGGAGTCTGTGACCAGTCTGTGCAGGTCAGCACCTCACCCCAGCTGTGCCACAGCACCTTTAGAGCACTTTGGGCTTCAGCACTGTTTGGATATTTTCAAATGTGTGAAGGTGACCTGACTTTCTTTGGTCCTCGCTGTGGCATCGCCCTTGCCCTCCGAGGGACACGCCAGCATCCTGCCCTGCCCTGGGGAGGGGACAGCAGAAACCCTGGAGAAAGAGAAGGAAATGCTCAGGAGAGACCCCAGAGGAGGCTGTTTCCAGCCTCCCCTCTCGCTGTGCAAACCCAAGGGGGTCTCTCCACACACAGGGATTGCTGCTGGAAGGGGATGGTGCATCCCCAGCATATATTTTCTCCTTTAATAACGTTGTGCTTTAAAATCCAGCGGTGACAAGGAGGGAGGAGAAGGGGATAGAGCATTTCAGCATTAACACTGCTTTTCTGTTCGTAATAACATGCTGGTACTTTTAGGAGTGTCTTGGAGCTTAAGGGGTCAAAGGTGAAGTTATCTTTCAAGAACAGCACTAACACTACAGAGCTACTTAATGCGAGCTGGGAATAATACAGGGCTGCGAGTTTAACCGGACAATGTTGTACTGGGCTGGTTTCATCCTGCCTGCGTTGGATTGTAGTGTTTTCCCATTGACTCGGGGCTTCACTGTTCCCCCCCTTTCCTTTCTTCAGTGCTCTCCCTCCTCCCTTCTCCTATACCCAATTAGCATCTCTGTGCCGAGCTGCTGCTGCTGCCAGAAGCGCCGGGCTGTCTGCAGTGGTGGCTGGGGCTGCAGTGCCCTCCTGCCAGCTCCAGTGTGTGCCTGGAGCTCAGCACCTGCTGGGGACGTGTGTGCCTGCACCATTCCCACTCCTGCTGCTCCTTTCCCTCTCCCAGCTGCCGGTGCTGTGACAGGAGAGCAGAGGAAAGTGCTGCTGCCCGGGCTTTGGTACCGTAGGGAAGCTCTGTGAGTCTTTCCCCGTTTGCCATTTTCCCCTTGTTTATCACGGCATGAGGCACAGAATGCCTCCAGCGGGTCTCCTTCCCTCTCCTGCAGCCCAGGTGAGGCTGGTGGCTGTCAGCACACTCCCAGAGTGCTGCTCTGGGCAGGGAGCTGGGATTTGGCTCCTCTCTCTTGCAGTGGAGGGTTCATCTGCATCAGCCATGGCTGCCTGGGCAGGCCAACCCCTGCTTTTGTAACCAGCATCTTGTTTCTAAGGGTTGGGGCAGGTCAAAATCTTGGGAATATTTCCATCTCCCTCCTTAGGACATGAAAGAAGTGAAGGAAAAGCCCAATGATGTTGCCTTCCTCTTACAATGCTCCTTTTCTCATTTTTATTTTGCACCTGGGCAGGTCGTAGGAAGCACCATGCTGTGACATAGCCTGGATGGAGAGGAATTTGTTAAGATGGATGAGGCTTTCCATGAAAAACAAGGGCTCTGTTTTCAAACTTGGGGCCATATTTAAATCTGCAGGCTCTGGGCAGTGGAAAACAAGCTGTTCCTTGAGCTGGAGTTTGCCACAGGCGTTGGAATTTCCTTGGTTGGTGCCAGCACCTGGCAAAGCAGAGTGGTCATGGCTGGGAGAGGCCAGGGCTGGTGGGGGATGTCAGCGTGTCAGGAGAGCAAGAGCAAGGATTCACATCATGACTTTACACTTGTTTCACCCTAAAAAATACCAGAGCTCCTATTTCTACAGCTTTGCTGTGTTATTTTTAGAGCGGCTCCTAAAGAAGTGTGGCTTAGGTGATTGCACTCCTTGTGCTCTGCTGAGAGTGGTTGTCAAGCCTTCCCTATTCCCTGCTCTGCAGTCTTTATGAAATGTGTAGTTAAAACCACTGAGATCTGACTCTTTCAATCACATCCCAGTGGAGCAAAGCCCTGAGCTGAGCAGGGAAAGGAAAGAGACCTGAACAGTGAAAAACCCCACTGAGCAGGGCTACAGAGTGGATTCTGGCAGTGGGAAACATCAGAGCACCCACCCAAGGAAAGAGATCCAAAACGCAAGTGAAAATTCAGCCATGTTTTGAAATATTGAGCACCAGAGCATCTATCCCTGACCAAAGTTTCTCTAAGAACAATGTCTGAGGGTCTCACAAGCTTCTCCCATGGTCAGGACATTCACGTGTCTCCCTTCTGGATTCTTTAGTGCCTGCTAAAGGGCTGAACCCACAAACTGCCTTGGATAAAATGCCAGGCAGTGAAAAATGATGCAGAGATCAGGCTACACCAGTCCTGCTGCTGGAGGAATCACTTTCCTGAGCCAGGGGACAATGTGTGTTCAGCAGGTGACCACCACCTTGGGGCCCATCTCGGCTGGTCTGCAAGTGCAGCCCTCTGCCCTGTGGTCCAGATATGACCCAAGACACACGGTGAGAGCAGTTCTGGGACTTCTGGAGGGGTGTAAAGCCAACAGTGCTGAGAGAAAAAGCAGCTGGCACAACTTGCAGTGTCCTGGAGCAGCAAGGGAGGCGTTGGCTGATTTATTACTCAGCAGTTTGGCTTGGTGTGCTCTGAAACCACCTCCTTCCCCTTGTTCAGTTGGCTTCTTCAATAGAAAATGAGACCAAACGCTGGGAAGGTAATGAGCTGCCACAATTTCGGAGTGTGGGCAGCACCAGTGGGCCGGGTTTTACTGGAAAGCTGGGCTTTTGCTTCTTCAGACTCTCTGTGCTAGAAAGCAGGGTAGCCAGGCAAATATTTGTTCACTGACTGCCTTCCTCCTCTTTGCTGCACAGCAGGGACTGTGTGGTTTGGATTTCAGTGTATTTTGGGAACATGCCTTTCCCACTGGCACCCTGCTGCAGCATCCCAGAGCTGGGAGGTTGTGAGCAGTCAAAGTGCTCTGTGGCACGGAGCTAAACTGGCAGGGCTGGAGGAGGAATGGCTGCACTCGGCTGGAAAGGTCCCCCTGAGCAGCCAGGCTGCACTGGCAGGGGATTGCTCCCAGGTGGAAGAAGTAATGAAGGAAAATATCACAGTTTTACAGCTCTGAGCTTCCAGATTGCCCACTGACTGTGAGAGGAGCACATGGCAGGCAGGCAGAACTGCCCCTTGTCATCTCCTCTGGCCCCGGTTAGAGATGTTCCTTCCTACCCTTTCTGCAGTGACAGAAGAGGGATTGGGCATGTGGTGTCTGCTGGAATGTGGCTGGGGTGAAAGTGCCCTGGAGGAAGCACAAAACCCACACAGTTTTGTCCTTGGGGCAAGGATGTCCAGTGTGGCACCAGCGGCCTGTGTGGCCTCCTGTGGAACCAGAGATTCCCTGCAAGGCTTCCCTGTTTCCCTGGGGTCAGTGTGGAGATACCATCCCCATTCCTCACCAGGATGCCTTTGGTAGTCTCAGGGTGCTCAGCCAGAGGCTCAAGGCCAGGCTCACTTTTCCCTTGTGTGCCTGTGCCTCCGGATTCTCAAAAGCCCAGGGCTCAGCCTTGCTCTGGGCTGTGGTATCTCCTGGATGCCATAAATGCCATTAAAAGAGAAAAGAAGCACATTTGGGGAGAGGCTGTGGCTCCTGCTCCCGGGTGGTGCTGTGAGGGCAGCAGGATCCTTGTGCCCTCGCAGAGCTCCCACGTGCTGGGTGACTTCTCCAAGGAGCAGGAGGAGACTTTGGCTCTTGTTCCTGCTGCTGCTGAGAGAGATCAGATCTCCTCTCACCGCTGCGCTTTGGATAATCCCTCTGATGCTTCCTCCTACCTGCAGCTGGCTTTTAATGAGCCCAGGCGACAGCAAACTACATAATGAAGGGCAAAGTCTAATTGAGGCTTGATCTGTACTTCGCCAGCCTCTGTTTCGTGGCTGTGAGCCCCATGCCAGGCTCCGCCTTGCTCTGCCTCCTCTGCTCGTCCTTGCCGATGGGATGAGAGGAGCTGCTGCCTCAGGAGGGCCCGTGGCAGCGCTGAGCAGCTTAAGGCAGATTAGGATCTTAATTCTTCAGGGAGTGATCTTCTGATCTCCTCCCTCCCTGCCAGTCAGCAGCGGCTCTGCAGCCCCACATCTCAGCTGCCTGCCTGGAGTGGAGATGACAGCTGAGATGTGCTGGCAGGGCAGCTGAGAAACCAAAGGTTTGAGACACACACCAGCAATGAGAATTGTTCCCAAATCCAGAGGTGACAGGAGGTGTTGGTGGCCCACAGCCGTGAGCTGGGGGTGGTGGATGGTGGATTTTGCCATCCCAGCAGGGCACCAGCCTGGCTGAGTTACCCCCCTCCACCAGCCTGGTGATCACACATCCTGCTCCTCCTTCTTTTGGAGGTGCCTGACACACCAAGGACAAGCAGAAAGATCAGACCTATGGCCAGGGAAAGAGTGGCTGGGAGTGGGATGAGCACTGGGATGGGCACTGGGATGAGCACTGGGATTGATGCCGGAATGATTTTTGTCTTTTCTTTTATACACCTTTTACACAGTTCGTTGTATCCACAAGTATTAGCAGCATGCACACTTGCAACCTTTTACTTAGTTTAGTCATTAGTGTTTTGTAAGTGTTCTGCAGGCCCTGAGACTGAACAGCCCAGAGCTGCAGAGCCAGGGACACCAAACATTCCTACTATCTCAGGAACCCAAGGTCTCCTGGCAGGAGGATTCTGTAAACTAGAGGTTAGCCCAGCCCAACCTCATTATTGGGCCCCCTTGTTAGATCTGCTAATGTGTAAAGTCTATAACTGGTGTGTGTGATTGACGGTGGGTGTGCATTTGCCACACTTCACCTGTTCAGTGCATCCACTTCACCTGAAGTGGATGCACTGAACAGGATCCTGATTAAAATACTGAGGTAAAGACCCCAACCCCTCTAACCGTGTCTGGCTTCATTTTCCTAACACCAGGAAAAAGGCATCAGGATGAGCACTGGGATGAGCACTGGGATGGGCACTGGGATGAGCACTGGGCATTCCTGCTGCTTGCTCCAGCTCTGTGGTGACATCTGAACTCTCTGGAGTTCCATGGAGCAAAATTGCCACATGTGGAACAGGATAATGGCAGAAGGTTATGGAGACAGGGAGTGCAAATCCATGAAAAGTATTTTGATGGGAAAAGGTATCTGGAAGAAGTTTTAGGGAGTAAATGCAGCATTAAGTTCTCAGTAGGAAGTTCACAGCACGAGGCTGGGATGTTGCTGTTCATGTCCCTGGGTGGCTCTGGCTGGGTTTGGCCTGTAAGGGGCAGCTGAAGGAGTTGGGGGGGGCTCACCCTGAGGGACAAGAGGTTCAGAGGGGACCTTCTCACTTTGACAACTCCCTGACAGAGGCTGTAGACAAGCAGAAGCTGATCTCTCCTCCAAGGGACAGGTCAAGAGGAAATTACCAAGGGAGGTTTAGATTGGACAGTAGGAAAAATTTCTTCACAGGAAGGGGGATTGGCCCTGACACAGCTGCCCAGGCAAGCAGTGGAGTCCTCATCCCTGGAGAGATTTAAAAGCTGTGTTGGTGTGGTGCTTAGAGACATGGTGGCAGACTTGTCAGTGTTGGGTAAATGGTTAGAATTGGTGATTTTAGAGATCTATTCCAACCTTAATCATTCCAGGAGGTTTTTCCCTCTTTTTTTTCTGAGCCACAGTGGCATCTGCATAATCCCACTGTGGGCCCACAGAGGTTTGGGGTTGGGAGGGCAGAGAGCTGTGATGACATTTAAAGCTGTCCCCAGCTGCCTGGGGGATGTGACCATCATTCTTGTGTCCTGGCAGCCGCTGGGTCCTCGCAGTGACCCCAAAGCAAAATAAGTAGGCTGCTTCCCCCATCGCTCTGCTGCTTGGATCACAACTTTTGATTTTGTCATAAAGCTGCTTGGCTTGATTGAGAGTGCCATAATAATGATACTTACTGAGGAGGTTTCACCCAGCAATCCGAAATTGAGGTCCAACGATCCCCATTAATGAGCCTTTTATTGCACTCATCTGGCAGCTGCAGGGACGTCCCTGTCACTGCCACTGGAGCTGCTCCTTGCTGCCACGTCACTGCACCTCATTTACCCCAGCACAGCCCCAAAATCCTCTGGAGCTTGGGGTCTGTGTGACCTGGGCATGGGGCTGTGTCTCCCTTTGTGGAGCTTCTTGCAGGAGACTGAGTTTGGAGGTGGGAAATACTGGCAGGACTTCCCCAGGAAAGGATGCTGTGGGCGTTACTGTCACTGCACCAGCTGGATTAACATTAATTTAAAAAAAAAAAAAGAAAAAAAAAAAACCCTTGTCACTCCTGTAAGTCGCAGACATTCTCACTCTCCTTACAAGCTGGCAGCACAGGCTGGGGTTTCATTCTGAGGCTGCTGTGCTGGATATTTCAGACACTAATGAATCTCTTTTGTTTTATAAACTATCCACGACTATTTTTTGCATCTGTGCTGCTAGTCCTCCCAGCTCCCCAGGGACTGCACACAAAGGAAAGTATCTCCTGTTCAGCAAATTAATTTTTTTTATTTCTTTAATCCTTGTCCACCACAGTGGGGTGGCATCTCGGTGTGCACCATCTTGCTGGGGACATGGGTGCCACCATGGCAGGGTTCCACGTGCCATCGAGGACCAGGAACCCAAAACACAAGTGTGAGGGGTGGATGGTGAGCAGAGATGGGAGCTGCTGAGGAGAGACAGCTGTCAAAAGGAGCCTGTGAAACCTGTGAGCGCTGCTGAGTGAAACAGCAAACAAAGAGAAAAAAAGCAAAGGAAAGCAGGAATGGCTTTTTGTTCCTTGACTGGAGGCTCAGAGGGGTGCTGGAGATGGTTCATGTTGCCCCCAGCACCTCGGGCTGAGGGTCCTGCTCAGCCTCAGCAGCTCTGGTGGAAGCTGCACGGAATTTTGCAGTGGTCCTGGCCAGGACTCAGGGGTGTGGCAGCTCCAGCCATCCAGGCCATCCTCTGAGCTCATCCCTGTGACATTGGGAGTTCCCTGCTGTCTGGGTGAGGGATCAGCTTTTGGTCCTTCACAGGCCTTGGAGTTTTGTTGATTGTGAGCCACCTGCAAAAAAAAGCCCCAAACTGTGCTTGTGCTCTGAGAGCTTCTCTGAGTTCCCAGCTCTCCTCTCCACTTCTCCCATGGGTGCCAGGCCCAACCCAAAACTCAGCAAAGCCAAGGAGAGGCTCCTTGTCCACAGAATTGGACTCAACCCCTTGGAAAGAGAGCTCTGGAGCAAACTGAGACATCACAGTTGTCACTGAGGTTTTGCCCATGCTCACAGACCCCGAGCTTTGGTAAATGCCCATTTTCACTCCCCTGGTTCCATTCCCTCGCTGCCCTGTCCTTGAGGGATTGCAGGGTGAACCCAGAGCCATCCCTTTTAGGCTCAGAGTGCTCCACACCCCTGGATCCAGCTGGCAGGGAGGACACTGCAGAGGCTGTCCAGGGGCCACACACAAACCCTGCCAGCTCCCACTGGACACAGGACACACCTCTGAGGTGCCCACATTCCTGGCTGGCATCTTTGCCCAGACATGCACTGTACCAGCCACTGTGACAGCCTGACGGCCATGTGGCATTATAATAGGATTTGCTCCATGTCTATAAACTGTTATCCTAAATATCATCCCAAATCCTTTGATGCCCAGTGACAACCTGTCTCTTTAAATCTTTTCCCCCCTCCTGCATAAAGCAGCGTGCTCTGAAATCATCGGGAATTCCACGTATCCGCCATATAATTGGATTATATTTTATATGTCTGCTAAAATAATGATATAGCTACATCTCACTCTGACAACGAGGCGGCTGGGCTGGGCAGGGGCTCTCCTTGGCTGTGTTATAAATAATGCTGCCAAGCTGGTCGGGATTATCAGCAGAAGAACTTGTTAGCTTCTTGCAGAGCAGATGCTTAATTAGAGCTGGGGGGCACAGATGGGTGCCTAATAAGGGAGAAGGACCCATTTTGGGCTTTGAGAAGTACTGGGGCCAGGTGGGATGGCTTTTTACAACCTTTTACTTTACTGTTTGTCCGATTACTTCTCCTCTTCCCCCTGGTTAGGAGCCCTCGGTCCAACTCCAGCATCATGGTTAATGGTGGATATCAGGTATAAGGTGAGATGAATGCCAGGCTCAGGTTGTTAACCAAACCCTCAGAAATCATTGGGGTAAATAAAACTCCCTAAACTGTCTTTTTAGTGTTAGAGAGAGGGCATTACTTTATTCTTGGCCGAGAGGGGTGTGTGTGGCTGGCAAAGTTCTGCTCTCCACACAGATGATGATACAAAACTTTTTCACTCATTTATACATTTTTAGCAAAGTAATTAATGTTCTAAGTTACATAATTATCTTCATTAATTAGTATTCTATCCTCTGCTGGTTATTGATTTCTCACTCTTGCTATTTTGCTCCATATTCTTTCATCTTTTTATCACCTTTTTCTCAGATGGGGAGTCTCCAACTTTCCCGGCCTTCATCTTCTCTCTCCCTTCTGGTTACTCCAACATCCTTGAAGGGCCATAAATTTAAGATCTCAGGTGTCCAATCTTAAGCTCACTTTGGCTTTGTTTACTGAAGCTTGTCAGTGTCAGTTTTAACAAACATAAGGTTTTGGTGATCTAATCATCAAAATAAGGATAAGAGCCTGTGAAGGAATTTAACTAGCACTGGCTTAAGGTGGACACTGCCCACAATTAATTAAAGCAACTAATTAAAAATTAGTTAGGAAACTTATATAATTTCCAACAAGGTTCAAATACTGCATTTTGGTTTTTTGCAGAAGCTTATTAATGTTTTGGAATGAGTTTTCCCAAGGCCACATGCAATGGATGATGGCTGGGGCATGGCAGAGGTGAAGGGTTCCCTGGGGGAATAGGAAAAAAACACATTTTAACACTAACCAGGGAGGCATTTTCTTTGCTCTGGTTTGGTTATTCCTATAAAGGGTGTCCACAGGAAGCGAAGTTAAAAACTTGCCACAATTTGAGGTGCTTAGTGACAGAATTAAGGTGTTTACATGATGATGGTAAGAGACAGTTTTTGCAGATGTAAAATCCTTATTTCCACATCTTCATGTTCATTTTGGGTCTCTGCTTTCAGGCTACCTGCAGAGGATGGAAGTTTCTGGTGTTTGGGTCACAAATGGTTGATTTCCCTCAGCCCAGCTGATCTCACCTTTGATTCCTTTGAATCAAAGAACCAGTCCTCTCCTCATTTCTGTGTGCTGGGCAGAACCAGTGCCCAGCTCAGGGCTCCTCCAGCTGGGCCATTGGTGGCCTGGGCTGCAGGAGCCCACGGTGCTCCCATCAGGGGGGTGGTCACTCTGCATCTCCAAAAACCAAACTCCTTTTCTCCTCCAAGTGCAGGTAGTCAAAATCCAGGGTTTATCTATGGAAACGGTGTTCCAACGGCACCTTTCAGGCACATGCTTGAACTCCTGATGTTTCACCCATCCAGATCTCAAATGTTTCTCCCTAACCCTGCATTTCTAGAAACTCTGAGTGGTTTTACGTGGCTGCACTGGGCAAGGATTCCAAATTAGATGTCTTAAATAAATGGCAGGAGCAAAACAGCACCAGAGCGCCTCTCTGTGCCATCCATTCTGCTCTGTGCCAGCAGGGAGCAGATGGGTGAGGCAGGAAATGAAGAATGGTAGGGTGAGAGGTGTGAAGTGACAATGAGGTGACAAAGTGTCACCGGCCCAGCCCACGTAACTCAATTTCACACCTTTTTGGTTGGTACTTTAGAGCAACAAACACCTCCTCTATTCCATTCTCCTTTGTTTAGAAATAGGGTAAAACTTTCCTCTTCTACAGATAAAATTGTGTTTAAATCCTTCCTAAAGGTCTGTAGGATCTAGAGCATGTAATGTCAGCATTTTGGAAAATGTTGGCCCAGGTCTTCCTGCCTTTTAGAGTAACCTGACAAGTCTGGTTATCTGTGCAAAGGTCTAAATTTTGCCCAGGCCTTGATTGAGAGGCGAGGAGTGACTTTTGGCTCTCTAGTGAGCAATCTGGAGACACAGAAATAAAATCCTCGAAGCACTTTTATCTGTGTGTGTTTCAAAACTAGGGCTTTAGGAATCGCAAAAAAGTAAAATAAAATCAAAACACGTTTTCAGGATTTTGTAGTACAAATCACCCCATTAAAAAGTACCTGTTTATACAAGGAGAAAAAAAAAATACATCACCGGTTTGAGGGAAGAAGTGAGGAAAGTATTCAACAGTGAGCAATCTTCACTGAATATATTTTCTCTGGGCCACTGTAACTGCAGGAACTTAACAAAAGGAATGGTTATTTTGATCATAAATTTAGTGGGTGGCAGGTTTTCCTTGGCATGTATTTGGCTTTAAGATTAACAAAATTTTCCAGTGTAAAAAATAAAAGCCGAGATCCAGAAAGGAGATAATTAGCGTGCAGCAGTTAATGGAGAACTGCAAAGTGAACGAGCAGAGCTCATCCCTTCATTCTGAACAGTGTTTGTTTCAGCTGAATATATTTTGTGCTTCTGAAAATGAATTTCACTGCCTAATTCAAACTTTGGTGACGCGTTCTGCCCACTGAACCCCTCAGATGTACCTGGCTGGCCAATTTGTCTCTCTGGGCTTTTTTTTTTCTTTTTTTTTTTTCTTTTTTGTGGGGTTCTTTTGCAGATTCACGCACTGATTTGTCCCTTTTGCCGCACTAAACCCACGCAATACGGTGGTTTCCCTACCAAAATGACAACATAAACCGTTGCTTATTAAATCAGGGGCGACGCCAGAACTGGCGGAGGAGTTTTGTTTCCTGTGGCTAAGGCACGGCGAGGAGGAAATTCCGTTTTCACGTCCCTGAAAAGCCCCATTATCCTCCAGCCTTTAGGTCTGCAGAGACCGGTTTTCTTTGATGGCCTTGGGATGAGGGTCGCTTTGCATCTGTATTCAGCCCCATCTGTTTCTCGGGGAGGGAGATTTTCCATTCCCCGAGCTGCGGAGCCGATACCCCGCACGCTGCCCCCTCCCCGGGCTGCCCCAGCCTTTGTCATGGGCCCGCTTGGCACTGGGAACACAATGGCCCCGATGGGGCTCTTTACCCTGCGAGCCGCAGGCTTGAGCTGCCCTTTGGGCTTCTGAAAAGCCTCTTTATCTTCAAACAGCCTGATTTCCTCTGCCCCGCGGTCCTCCCCCCATGGCACCTCCAAGGACAAGCGGGCGGAACAGGGTCATCAGCTCCCGCACAGCCCAAGGGCTGCTCGCCTTTATGCTGTTGACTTTTCAGTGTATAAATAGCAGAACAATGGAGTCGGAGTTATTTTTATCTATCGCCCTTAACATCACAAGAGAGTCTGGGAGCACAATCGGGGCCGGTCTCGCCGGAGAAGTGGAAATTTCAGGGCCGGCCCTGCTCAGATGGGCTCAGGGTTGCGTCAGGGTTTGCGATGGGAAAAGGGGGGTTTGGGGCAGCGCTGCGGAATGAGAGCTGTAATTGGCATTGAAATGCCTCCCAAGGTGGTACTGCTGGGCATTAGAAAGCATATTGTCTTTAAGCACGGGAGCGATTAAATCTTCGTTATCAATGTTTTTCTTCCGGGGTATCTTGGGTGGAGAAGGAGTGAAACCTCTGTAGCAAATGCTGAATGCTCTGGCAAATAAGCCCTACCTATTTCCTTTTTTTTTGCTGGCAGTCCTGAGTGCTTAAAACCATGGATTGTTTTATCAGCCCAAACTCAAATTGTGCAAATATTGTCATGAAGACTCAGGAGACCTGCCTGAGCTGCCTGCACCAGAAATGACTCGGGACCCCCATTTCAGGGAGTCACCCATAGAGCAGGACCCCCGGGACACACTGAAATGTGGCTTCTCTGAGCCACATCTGGCTGGGCTGGAGGAAAACACCTGCACCAGCTCCAGGCCTGCAGCAGAAAGCTCTCCAAACTCCTGC
>JAHLSL010000074.1:3154035-3199044 GCA_025920805.1 Petroica traversi
TCTCCAAACTCCTGCACCAGCTCCAGGCCTCCAGCAGAAAGCTCTCCCTGGAAGAGGAGAGATAATCTGCCTTTGGAAAGGTGCAGCCAGGGCCATTCTCCCACTCTGTAACAGTTTGTGAGCAGCTCGCCTGTACCGTGTGCTGGCAGGGTGAAGGTGGAATTGAACTGAATCTCCACTTTGGAGTTAAAGTCCCTCTGTTAGATGCACCCTTACTCCTCCTTCTCTCTGTTGCAGGCCGAAAGCTGCAAAGTTTCGTCCTGATGGACTCCTGCTCTTTGAGAACCTCCTTGCTGGCACTGGTGGGGCTGAGTTGATTCTTCTGCTTCTTTCTACGTGAGCCCAGTCCCAGGAGGGGGTGACAAGGAGCTGAGGGGTTGTGAGGAGGAGGAGGAGGACACAGCACACCAGCTGATCCCTGCAGGGCTGCTGGAGACCACGCTTGGTCTCCTGATCTTGCTCCCCAGCCATGGGCCGAGCCCCTCTGCCCATAATGCAAGCAGGAGGTGGATCTGTCCCTTCCACTGATCTTGACAGGAAAATTGTTTTGAGGGCAGGAAGCCGGGGGGAGGGGAAAAAAAAACAAAACAACCAAAAAGCCCCAAACCCAAGGTTGTCAAGGTGGATCTGAGAATAATGATCCTGTAAGGACTGGCCCAGGTGCTGTGAGCAGAGAAGTGCTGTCTCTCTGCCCCTCTGCCCATGGCCAGGCTCCAGAGCCACAGCTGCTCCTTCAGGGAGCTCAGCTGTTGGAACAGCTTCCAGGGGAAAAGGTTGTTTCAATTCACCTGGAGTTTTTCATAGAATTACACTGAGCTAAGCAAAATCTCATTTCAAAACGGTTGGCAAAACTTTTCTCTGAAGGGAGGAGGAACAACATCTGTTCTGGCATTCTTAGCCCACTCCAGACTTTTTTTCTTTACAGTCACATTTTAAATATATTATAGTTATGTTTTAAAAGTTTACAAAGGTCTCATTAGCAATACTAACTGCTGTTTGCTGTTCCCTCCAGTTTTAAATCTTTTTTTACACACAAAACTGTAGCTTTGGCTTTTGTCTCCATTCAAGCATTTTTGGTGGCACAGAGAAACACCTTCCTGACCAGAGCAGCTGATGCTGCTGGGTTAGTTCTGCTTTTCTTGGAATAAAGAGGGGGAAAAAAAATCAGGCTTTTGGTATCCAAAACAAAATGTAAAACCATAGAACCTTCCTGGACTATTAAAAATGTCAAGTATCTCTTGACTTCTGAAGTATTTCCTTGCTGGTAGAGAACTGGGGCTACTGCAATGGATTCTTTCAGCTGCTCATTCCTGTGGGCAGGGACCCTGCAGCCAGGGCAGATGTCACAGCCAGCGGGTCCTTTGCTGGCATCTTGTCCCTTTGCACTTTGTGCCGTGTTCTCTGTGAGCTCAGCTGATTCCACAGCTCCCAGGCAGATGCAGAGCAGCTCCTGGGCCATGAGAGGCTCTTTGGTGTCTCTCCATCTCAGCCTCCCCAGAGGCTTCTGCACAAGCAGCAAGGCAGGAGAGGCAAAGAGGATTTCACATCAGGAGGTTGAAAACATGAGCTGGGCTTTCTCATGCCATGAAACTGCACTTTCCCTCTTTAGAGCTGTCTGGGTGCTGTAACTGCATCTGTGCCAGCCACAGTTCTGATTATGCTTTCAAGGACATTTTAATTTTCATCATCTCTGGGATCTACTGCCAGAACTGCTGCTAATGCTTTGGATTGCCAGATGAGCATCGCCCCGTGCTTTCCTTGCTCTCTGAAAATAACATCTTACAGCACATTTGCTGAAGCTGCTCTTCAACAGCTTCTCTTGAATGCCACCAGGCCAGTCCTCTCTGAAGCAATGTGGTGATGACACAGAGGCTGCTGTGGTGCCAAAGGGCTGTCCTGGCAGGGAGGATTCTAAAAAGGCTGTCCTGGCAGGGAGGATTCTAAAAAGGCTGTCCTGGCAGGGAGGATTCTAAAAAGGTTGTCCTGGCAGGGTGGCTTCCAAAAGGGCTGTCCTGGCAGGGAGGATCCCAAAAAAGGCTGTCCTGGCAGGGAGGATCCCAAAAAGGCTGTCCTGGCAGGGAGGATCCCAAATAGGCTGTCCTGGCAGGGTGACTTCCAGCTCCAGGGCTGCTGAGAGGGGGAAGATCCTCCCTGGTGGGAAGTGTTTGGCCCAGAGGAGCTCAGCTCACGCTGTCCAGCTCTGGTGTGAGCAGCTGGAGTTTGTGCCTGGAACTGGGCATTACCAATCCTTGTGTCCACAGAATTTTGGGTATTCTGAGTATTGTCCTGTGGATTGTTTTGATGGGGGATAACCTCGGCTCTTGGTGGCCCCAGGTTGAATTCTGACCTAGCTGCTGTTTCAAACATCCCCAGCGGAGGAAGGGAGGTGACAGAGCTTTCCAAGCCAACACCCTCGCTCAGATTTGTCCCCACAGAGGGTGGGTCCCCGCTGAACAGAGGAAATGCTGGTGGAGCAGAACTTTTCTGCTGGTGCAGGAGGGGTGGCCAGAGCAGGGAGGCTCCTGGCACTGTGGTTGCCCCAGAACAATTTCCCTAGCCCCAGCACTGGGCTGGGTGCCCAGGAGGACCATCCACACATCCCAATCCCTCGAGCAATTCCCCTTGTAGCAGGCTGAGGGACAGCATTGCAAGCATTTGTGCAGACCTGGGGTTGACTGCAAGGAGTGTCCTGGCAGAGCAGAGGGCTGGAGAGATGCAAAGTCAATGTATAATCAAACAGACAAATCAAGTGAGCTGCATATGCTTTCCTTGCATTCTTCTCTGCAGTAGTTACGAGATTTTAATTACCAGCTCTAAAGCACTTAAAGATTTTCAGGTGGAAACTACTACACAGAGGAAGGAGAGAGCACAAAAGCAGCCTACATAATTAAGTGCTGCTTTTTTAATTTAATTTTCTCCTTCATTTGATCCTCTCCTAGAATCTTGAAAGCAACAGTCTCAATACCAGCTGTGTACTTTGGCATTGCTGTTGTATTCACACGATGATCACAACAAGAGGAGAAAACAATCGTTCAGGAGATTTGAGTGATGGTGCCAAAGAGAGATGGGGTCTGTGCTGTGCTGCTGGTGGCCGTGTCCTGTGACAGTGTAAAGGTGATGGTGCCCAAATCTTGGAAGGACATTCACCTTTCCAAGCAAGACCAAGAGGGGTGTGCAGCCCCTTAGCTGAAAAACTGGGGTTTTGGAAGGAATTAGGAATTTCACATACCAGTGCACTAAAAGGGTTTGCCAATAAAATACCATAAATAATTTGCATTTGGTAATCCAGATGAGAGCTGTAAAGAGAAAATACAAATGGGTTAAGCTGTAAATTACTGCTGTTCCTCTCTTCCCTCTCTCCCTATTCCCTTGGAAATTAGCCAGTTGCTCTCTGGAATCACTAATTCTTACAAGCTGCCTGTGCCAGTCTAGCATCAGAAAAACAAGGAGATTTATTTAGTATTTGTTTCTTTGTTTAACTCTCCTTCTTTCCAAATATTTTTAAGTGAAAAAAAGAACCAAAAACGTACAGATATTCCAAGAGACAGAGGGATTCCTTGCATGGCGCCTCTTTTACAACCCCAACCCCATTTGGATACAAAAATGAGAGTGTTATGGGCTGGGCTGCTGGGATTATTTGTCAGAAACCACCATGGGACAAGGAAAGGGGTGTGGTGGGCTCTTCCAAGTCTGCTCTGATAATGGACAGTGCATTAGGACACCAAATATCCTGCCTGCTCCTCTCCAGAGGGGCACTGTGGACTCTGACTGTAGCTGGGAGCTCTGTTTTGGCCCAGATCACATTTATATGACTTGGATTTTATGTTTTTAATCACTTACCCTGACAAAGAGGTGCAGATCTGAGATGGATGTGGTGCTGCTGCATGGAGCAGGCAGAGCTGGGAGTCAGGTTGGCAGTGCCAGCCCAGGGTCAGCAGGGTGGCCAGGAACAGGGGAGGGACATCACTGGGAGGCTGGGAATGTTCTTTTGTACCTCTCTGGGTTTGGACGGGAAGTAACCAAATACCTGAAAGCTTTCTCTTCCCTTTTCACAGAATCCCAGAATGGTTGGGTTGGAAGGGGCCTTCAAGCTCAGTTGGTCCCAGCCCTCACTGCCAGGCCAGAGGAGGCTGTTGGGATGATTAAAAATTCCCTGCTGGAATGAAAAGGACCTGAACTTGGGTGAGAAAGGCAGTTCTGCAGGTGTGTCCCTGGGTGTGAATCCTTCAGGGTTTCCTGTCTCTTCCCTCTTGGGGGCAGAGATCTCGATACTTGAACATGCTCACGTAGTGGCTCCTCAGGGGTATGAGACCACTGGAGTTATATGCAGAGAATTTGTGTTAATTAAGAATAATAAGAGAGAAGAATGGGCTGCAGAAAAGCAAGGAACGGGTTGGATTTTCTGCTGATTCCATCTGTAATTTGGAGCACAATTCTTGCAGCTCCAGCACAGGCCTTGCACCCGAACCACATCTCCAGCTGTGGCTCCTCTGGGCAACACAGGGGTCACCACATCTGCCCAGGGTCAGACCTGTGGAAGGTGAAGCCACCCAGGTTCCCTCCATCCATTTTGTGCACTCCCATTCAATATTGCTGCCCAGCTGAGAAAAATCAGTGTTCAGAAAGATTTACAGGTTCTTGGTTTGAACTCAAGGATAGTGGAAGCTTTGGCTTCCAAGGTTTGGGTTGCTTTGGAGGAGATCGTGCACCTGTGGGTGGGCTCCAGTCCTCACCCACCTCATGGGCTCCAGGGCAGCTTTCAGGCTGGTGCTCCCACCCAAAATGCTGCAGGGATGGGGAGGCAGCCCCAGGGCTTCCCCAAAACTGCACTGGGGGCTGGAGAAATGCTGCCTGGAAAAACGAGGAAAGCTGATCCTTTCAGGTGGATATTCTGAAGGTCGATGTCACGTTTTGCTGATCAGAAAAAGCCTCAGAGGAGAGACACGTGTGGCTGCTGCCACCCCCATCGGGTGGCTCAGCACTGACAGGGCCAACCTCACCAGCACAGGGAGGGACACGTGTGTCCCTCTGGTGTCCCTCTGATCATTCCTGAGATGTAAAGCCGTTCTGATGGTGGGGTTTTCTTCCTCTCAGCCTCTCTTTTCCTTCTTTTTTCCCTTCCCTTTTGCAGTGAAATACAGAGATCTGGGACCAGGTCCATATGGAATTGAACCCTGCTGGGAGCTGGAGGGGAGGGCAGCAGGTCCTGCTGGAAACCCAGAACTGTGCTGGCAGAGAGCAGATTCCCCCTTGGCCATCCCCATCCTCCCTGGAGCTGAGCAGGAGCACTCATTTTTCCCCCACATCTCTCATTTCCCTGTATTTATTTGCATTTTTTTCTTTCTTTTTTTTTTCTTTTTTCTTTCTTTTTTTTTTTTTTTTTTAAGCTGAGATCCACAGGATGAGAAAATGGCTCTTCTCTCCTTTTTTCCTCCTTCTCCTTTCTCGACTCGCTGAGCCAGCTGGGGCAATGCCACAATTCAAGGCGTCTGGAGACAGAATCCAGCTCGCTGCCTTGTGATCTGCATGTCAAGGTGAAACTGCAATAAGATAATAATGTCAGTATCCCCAGAAGGCAGGCGGTAAAAGATACTAATTGCATTTCACTGAAGGCTTCAGAAACACTCAGCAGCTGGAAAGCTGAGGAGAATTTTGATGCTATTCTTATAAGGGAAGATTTTTTCCCCCCCCTTATACTGTTTGTAAATCTATTACAGAACATGGGGAGTGGAAGAGGGGGAAGGGAATGTATAAAACCAGTTAAAGGCTTAATGTTTCCCATTATATTTTGTGAGCTGTAGGTGGTCTAGAGCTTATAAAAATGTAGCACATTCCCTTGTAATCAACCATAATAATTTATTATTATTATTTATTATGATTTGCTGTTATTTTGCACACATAAAGGCCCCTGCCAAGGCAATGAGAACCCTGCACAAATAGTTAACATTTATTATAGCAGTAGTAATGTTTAAAAATATTAACTAAATAAAATAAAAATACCAGCTCTAAAAAGATGAGGACAGCTTTGTTATTGGGAAATAAATGCAGGAAGGCAAATATCATGCAGAATGGCTGATACTGATTTGAATAGAAACATGTCTGGCGAGGGGGGAAACACATTTCCAATTCCTGGAAACGCATGGGGAGCTTGGAGTGGAGATGTGCCTCCAGCAGCCAGTTCTGCTCCCAGCTTTGCCCAGCAGGAATGGGGAAACCCTTGCTGGCCAGGATTGTGGGTGGAAGTGTGGACATGGATCTCCTGCCCGGGTTTGGACACAGACAAGGGATAGGTGGGTGGGGGCACGGAAGGACTTTCCTTGGAGAGTGGCTTTATTCAGCCCCAGATGGTTGTGATCCCTTCCCCTGCGCTTTATTGCTCTCCAGGGAAGTGGAGCCCAAGTCAGGGTCTCAGATTAGCGTTGCCCACCCTCTTCCCCATCCTTTGTCTTTGTTCTGCTCAAATCTTTAATCCCGGGGAGAAAGGAAAAGCTTTCAGCCTCCCCTTTGTGGCCTCACCACTAAATCCTCAGTGCCCTTTGTGGCACCTGGGCTGAAAATGGGAGCACTGGAAGAAGGGGAGGCCGCTGATGAGGGGAGAAACCATCTGAAAGCCAAAAAAAAAGAATTTTGCTGCAGGGTTACCACAGGGATGTGCTCGGGACGTGGTGCTATGTAATTCAGTTGTTTATGAGCTGGTGAAAAAAAAAAAAAAGCAAATGGGTGAATAGCAAAACTTGCAAGTGCCTTTGGTTTGCCAAGAGAAGAGGTGGAAAACCCCCAAGGGTTTTGCCTGATAAAGCTGGAGGGCTGGGCAGCGTGCTGGTGAGCAAAGAGGAAAATGCAAAGCATGCTACAGGTGGGAAGGAGCACAGGATGAGGTCTAAATTAGCTGTAAATGTTTGGGAAGAGGGGAGAAGCATCAACAGAAATATCCATGTGCAAATCCCTGCCCTCTACATCCATGTGCAAATCTCCACTCTGAGTTTACAGCCACCACCAGACAAGCAGTGGAAATTTGAGGAAGAATGGGGTTAAAAAGATTGCTGAGAGTATTCTAATGCCAGCACATAAATCAGTGCTGTGGTGCTGCCCGGGATGGAGCTTTCGTTTCCAGTCAATCCATCTCAAAAAGATACAGCAGGAGTAGAAGAGGTCAAGAGATAGGCAGCAAAAATTATTGGAGACACTGCAAGACTTGCAGATGAGCAGAGACTGAAGGATGAGGGGGAACATTTATTTTGAAGATGAGATAAATATGCGGGGATATGATCCATGCACATGAAAAAGGAGGCAGTAAGTGGCACAGAGAAGGTAAATCAGGGGTGGGGAGCCACCCTTGCCTGTGAGACAGAAACCAGGGAGAACCTGAGGGGACTGAACAGGAGGGGTTTGAACGCTGTCCATGGGATATCTGCACTGCTGGGGGGTTAACAGCACTCAGGGAGGCCTGAAAGGGCACCTGGGTCCCCAGAATATTCAGCTCCCAAGTGGAGAGAGATACAATCAAGGAGGAGACAAACACCTCGGACCCTCCCTCAGGGTGGGTTTGGCATTTCCCTGGCACCCCAGAGCTGCATTAAACAAAAAGGAAGGGGGCACAAAGACATCCTCCCCTCTCCCAGGGCTCCTGCATCTCTCTGGGGTGAGGGGCACCTGCCTGGTGCTGCTGTTCTGGGTGATGCTGCAGGGACTGGAGCAGCGCTCAGTGGGGATGGGGGTACAGGTACTCTGGGGTCCAACAGGCCTGAAACCTTCCCCAGCCCAGCAGGGTGTGCCCACCACGCTGGGGCTGGGAAACACGCGGGAGTGGTCTCTGCTTGAGGATGAGATGGGGTGGGAGCTCAGGGTGGACGCTCGGTGCCGGTGAGAAGGCAGGCGGGGCACGCTCCCGAGGAGGCGTGAAAGGCAGGCCGGTTCTGGGGTGCTGGAGCTCTTGCTGAGGTTATCTGATCTCCTCTGTGCCCTGCCAGCTCTCCCCAAAGCTTCGGGGCTGCCCTGGGGCCGCTGGGGTGACGCAGCCACCACCCACCCACGCTGCCACCCCACCCAGCAGCGGGGAGCTTCAAAGGCCGGGTGTAACTGCTCTGAACCCAAACGCTTGGTGTGACCTCCTCTGCTGTGCTGGGTGATGAGGTTTGCTCAGATAAAGGTCTGCTCCTGCCCCAGCGTGCAGATGGAGCTCAGGATGCTGAGTGAGGGCATCCCTGCCCCAAGGAGTCAGTGGGATGCTGAATATGAGGGCATCCCTGCCCCAAGGAGTTAGCAGGATGCTGAGTGAGGGCATCCCTGCCCCAAGGAGTCAGCAGGATGCTGAGTGAGGGCATCCCTGCCCCAAGGAGTCAGTGGGATGCTGAGTGAGGGCATCCCTACCCCAAGGAGTCAGCGGGATGCTAAATGAGGGCATCCCTACCCTGTCCCTGTCCCTCTGCAAGGAGGGATTCAGCTCCTGCAGTCCTGAATGATGAGCTCCAAACAGGCCATGCCCCAGCTGTGGCTGTGTGTGCCTCCACAAATGCACAAATCCTGGTGTGTTGGCTCAGGTGGGAGCTGTGGGATGGCTCAGCACAGGCCACCACAGCCCCTTCCTGCAGCAGCACCCTGAGCAGTGTGACCAGCAGTGCTCACACGGGTTTATTTTGTCCTTTCCCAGGGGGAGAAGTGCGTGCAGTGGAGTGTCCTGTTTGGCTACAAGTCAGGGTTGGGGTATTATTTTTTTTAATGCTTTAAATACTCTGCTTGTTGTGTGTTTCTGTCAGAGAAAGCCAGGGCAGGGCTGTGCTGAGCCTCTGAAGCAGAAGTGGTGGGTTTTGGCGAGTCTCACTTTCTGGTTCGCACTAGGTTTGGACTCCCCCAAAATGTTTCCCCTACAGAGAATCTCTGTTTTCAGCGTGAGAATTTCTGTTTCAGAGGAGAAAAAAAAAATTGTGAAATGCTGAGTAGTCTGAGTTTTCTCCCCTTGGGACCACAGCTGGGCTGGTGTCACAGCTTTCCCCACTGAGGGGAGCAGGGCTGCAGGGAGGGCAGGGCTGCTGGAGGGGGTGGATGTGGGGCCAAGGAGGTGTGAGTGCACACCCAGGGCTGTGGGGTAAAGATGGGGCAAAACTTGGCAACCACAACCAGGCAGGGTCTGAACCCAAGGGGAGAACACCCAGCCCTGGGGCTGACAGGAGAGGCTGCCAGAGGGCAATGCTCTCTGAAAAGGAGTGTCAGCAAAGTCCCCAGGCCACTCCAGCACCCTGAGCCCAGTGGAACCTTCCATCCTTGGAAGTCCCCGATGCTCAGAGCTGAGAGCACTTCCCCCTGTGCTGCTGGAGGTCACTTCACCCATTGTCCATGGCCAGCCCATGTGGGCACAGCTCTGATCCCGTGGAGCACCGCCTGGCTGTGCATTTTTGTGTGAGCCAATGCCCTCTGGTGATGCCAGTGCCAGGTGAAGGTCAGAGGTGCCAAGCAGGGATCTGCCCACCTCTGTCTGGCCAGAGGTGCTGCAAATCCGGACATCTGATAAGTGTTATTTCATAAAGCACTGAGTGAAAACCTGTCAGACCTCTGGGAGTTGGGTTTTTGGGGCAGAATAGCACAGCAGAGCATCTTTGATGCACTCAAAACATAAAAAATACAGGCTCCTATGTGGAGGCCCACACAGGCTCCTGCTCTGGGGATGGTCTGCACTAAAACCACCCTTCACAGACACATTCCAGACTGGAGTAATGCCCCTTTTTGACTCCTTAGTCTGAATCCATCTGCCTTGACTTAGCAACACAGCTATTAAGGTGAGCTGGTTGTGTAGACTGCCATTAGTCACTGCAAAGAACACGGCAAATCATCCCAGTCTGTGATAAATCAAGGTGATTACTCTGGAGGGGTTCTTTTTTTCTCTTGATTTTAGGTGGAGCTTTCAAGTCCAGGTTTAAATTAAGCATCCAGCTTCTGAAACCCACAACATGAGTCTCCCTGTGAAGCTGGACTCCATTCAGGTGTTCATCCAGTGAGCAATCCACTGCAAAATCCCTGTGGGAAAATGGCCTTTAGAGGACCAGGCATTGGCTCCATTTCATCAGGGGGAAATTCTGGAGGTCAAAAGCTGCTATCAAGGCTAAGAGAGATGTTCCTCACTACAATGTTCAGGGTCTCAGTGGCTGTGTCTTATTTGGCCAAGTGGGACCTGAGAGTGCTGGGCACACGTGGTGACCATGCCCAGCTTCAGACCAGGCTGTCCATGTGTCCTTCTGCACCTGAGAATCAGCCCTGGAGGTGTGACCAGAAAAACCCCATACCTGGGATTCCAGTTCCATGCACAGGCAGATTTTCAAAGGTATTTATTTACATAAAGTTGCAAAAGGCCATTCATAGTACAAGCTCTGGAGAAATTCACTGAAACACCTCAGCTGTTTGATTTTGGAGCCTGACTTCCTTAGGGATGTTGCAACCTTGTGTAGGAACCCTCTCACAGCTCCAGGTACCTCTGGGAATTTTCTGCTGAACGTCAAGTTATTGTCCTGGTGAAAACGTTAGCATTTGGTTTAACAGTGGAGGGTCTTTTGTGGTCTGAATTATAGCAAATTTACTTACAGTTTTCATTATGGGAAAGTTCAGGAGAAGGAATTATCCCACCAGGGAGTGCTGTTTAATTTCTGAGGAATCATTTTCTTGTCCTGATATAAATTTGATTGTAATGACAGGTAATTGTAGCAATAGTATAACAATGATAAACCGTTGTGGAAATGGCAGTATTTTCAGTGCAACTTCGTGAAAATCCTTCAGAATGTAAACTAAATTAAACCAGAAATCCAGCTAATAATGGACTTAGTGTTTTATGCCCTGTTTTGTTCACTTTTTATTCAATAAAGGCTGAGATAAAAGAGGAGGGGAGCTGATTCTGGGTTGTGGCTGCTGCAGTATTTGAACTTGGACAAAAACTGAGCATTTGGTCTTAACCTTCTGTTTCATTAGGGTGATTATAATCCACTTAGAGATTATAGAGAGATCTTAAAATGTCAGGAGTTGCCTTTTCCTACATAGAGCAGAATCAGAACAGGGCACGAAAGGTTGCTAAGGGCTGTGTGCATTGTGGCTTCACAGACATGAGCCCTACCTGTAGTCTGCTCTCTAAAAAAAGTGGCAGTACTGTCATTTTAGACTCAAAAAAAACCCACCTTTTTTTTTTCCTATTTTAATCTAGAGTCTTGGTGCTTGAATCTCTTCTTTTCACCCCTTTTTTTTCTCTAGAAGAATCCAGGTTCTTTCTATCTGCTTTGGATCTTGTGCTTCCCAAGGCTTGGGCCACAGATAGCATCATGTTTTATTTGGACTGAGTGAATACTTTGCTAATCCCTTTCTTTTTGAGCTTTGCAGCATAATTTCCACCAACTGTTCCCCTTGCTGTGCCCTGAGAACACTGCTCCTGCCTGCATTTAAATTTCACACTGGTCTAAATGTCGGAGGCTGAGTTCTGGCGTGCAGAATCGAGCGGAGATTCACATTTTTAAATTAGCAGACAGTGCAAATGAATGACTGGCTCTTCCCTGGGGAAATAGTCTGGATCTGCTCAGTACAGCAGCCCTGAAAAGGGGGCTGCTGCTGGTAATGACACAACCTTGGCTGGGGCCTGTGCAGCTCAGGGAGCTGGAGGTGTTTGCCAGGGCAGGGGGAAAAGCTCCGTGCGCTCCCCCGGGAGAGGAGCGCGGATGTTTGCAGTCACTCCAGATCTCATCTCCCAGGGAAACAATGCAAAAGCCAAACCTCTCTCCAGCTCCCACCCCTTGGATTCTGTCTTGCAGTGGGCTCTTCCCATTTTCTAGGTCGGAAAATAGAGCATTTGAGGAGTGTGTTGAGCAGCAGTGCCCCAGCTCCTCGCCGGATGCGCTCAGGCACTCACAAGCCAAGCGCTGCACCAGGATGTGCTTCCCTCTTCTTGAGGAAGATTTTTTCTCCCTGTTTTGCTGAACACGGCTGCTTTGATGGCAGCTGGCCAAGCTGGGAAAGCAGATTTGTAAAAGGGATACATAAATACATATATATATGGATATATGGACTTTGTCAGCCTGTGCAGGCATTGGCCAGGTCCCTTGTGTTAAAGTCACTGTCCCTGTGGCTCTTGACAGGATACAGCCCCATGCTCTCCTCTACTCTGCATCCTCCAAGGCAGCCCAGTAAAAATGAGGAGACCAAAAGAGGCTTTGTAGATTGCAAAAATCTCTATTGGAGAGTTTTGGTCTCCTGCTTAGAGAGGAAACCTGAGAAAATCTGAATTTTTGGAGAGGGGATGGCACATCTAAGGCACGAGAAATTGGCAGGGAATTATCTGATCAACCTTTTTGATGGAATTAAATAAAAAGTGAAAAATAAATGCTTTTATCTATGTTTCTTTGTCACTATTGCTAAAATATTGAAGTTTAAACAAGGAGGCTTTTAATGGAGGGTTGTCTCACAGGGTGTATTGTATTCACTGGAGTTTGCTCTCTCCTTGGCTAATTATATATATTTATCCATCTTATTGAAAGCTTCTCCAGGGCAAAGAGATGCTGGTTTATTTCTTTATTTAATAAATGAAATGCATAGTGGAGAGAGATCTGTTAAATATCAAGGCAGTTCAGTCTCTGATACTCCTGCTCTGGTGGGGCTGGGAGGGGACGCTGCAGAGGGGACATTGGCAGGGGCAAGGAACTCTCACCTCCAGAGCATGGCTGGGGCAGGAGAGCTGGGCTGGGACATCTCATCTGTGCTTTGGGCTGAGACTTCCTTGAGGATGTTGTGGGAATCCCCAATTTGTTCTGTATTTATTGATGAGTCAGGTCCAGCCCCTTTGCTGCTCATTGCCTGCTGTAGGTGACTGCACTGTAGCTGTTATTGCCCTTCTCCTACATCCACCCAAACTCTTTTTCTTGTGTCCAGCTTTCAGTAAAGATCCTGTCCCCCCTAAAAATGTGACAAATGTGTGATCTCCTGTGCGACCTCCCAGCACCTGCTGCATCTTTGGGCAAAAGGCTCCAAACCAGAAGCACCTGTGCAGGTATGGCCATCCCCTTCTGATGCTTCTCCACGTGCAAATTTCATTTGAAACCCCTCAGCAGAGGAAGAGACCTCGAACAGCCCCTCCCCAGGTAAATCTGTGCCTGCCTGCAGGCTCTGCACCCTCCCCAGCTGTCCCCTGTCCAGGCTGCCTGGTGTCACCCCTGTGCTTGAGTGGTGTTGCTGTCACAGCCCTCTGGGGACAGAGAGTGGGCTCAGGGCTTGTTGGGAAGATCCCAACATCCAGCAAATGTTGGTCTGGGGGTCACAGCTGCCTTGCATGAGCTCTGCATTCAGTCAGGATGCCCTGGATGTGAGCAGAAATCCTTTTTTTCCAGTGCTGGGGGGCACATCAGGGCTGTGCTCTCAATCTCAAGGACTTCAGCACACCCAAAGCAGACTCAGATCTCACCCAGCAGCAGCCTCAGCTCCTTTCTGTTGGATGAAAGCATTTCAGACACAAACCTGCTGTACCAAATGTGTGGCTGTTCCATTAGTGCCTATTTTAATCACAGAAATATAACACTGTGAGAAAAATCACAGCACTGCACAGACAGGGACTGGCCTGGGCAGGAAGGCTCCATGTGACATGGTCACAGCAAAGTGTCATTATGGCCTGCCAGGGAGCAGCACTCATTTTCCTGCCAGGAAGGGTTGTTTCTCTGCTTGCAACTGTCAGACTCATGAATCCATGGAAATGGCACAAGTACGGGGGGTTATTTTCTATCTTATCAATTTTGTTTTGAAGCTCAGTGAAAAATGTGAGATCTTTATTTGAAGCTGCTGCCAGACAGCGATGTGCTGGCTCCTTGGACTTTTTTTACATCCTAATGATGCTGCTTTATTTATTTTTCCCTTTTGCTTAGCTACCCAGCCAAGCATCATATGTTTTCTTCTGCAGGAAGACAAGCTCTCAGGAGTATCTTCTGCTTTATGGCTTCATGCAGATTCTGCAGCTCTGGGCTGTCACTGTCACTTATGCATTTGCTTTTTGAATCAAAGAGGGCTGTGGTCCTCGTGCCTGGAGCATTTGTTTGGGAATAACTGTTCTAGGTCAGGATAACTGCTAAAGGGCTGCACTGCTCTTTGGGTTCACGTCCTGGACTTGTGGCACCAGCACAGAGATGACATTTTGTGAGGTGATGTGGCTCCAGGCTTGGGCTCCATCATCCATCCCCTGTCCCAGCTCTCTCTTTCATCCTGGCCAGCCACCCTCGAGTTGTGCTTTGTCTCTAAGCATCGCCTTCATCTCATGTGAGAAGCAGTGAAGTGGTGCAAGGTGAGGCAGCTGGATTTCGGTGGAAGAGCACAAATGCAGTAAATAAAATTTTGGCAGTTGCTTCTGTGTGGAAGCTGAGATGGAGCCCTGGGTTACGACACCCGGATCCTCAGCTGAGCTGTCCCTCCAGATTCCCCGTGCAGCTGCTAGGCAGTGCTAGTGCACAGCTCAGCTCCTCCTAAGGTGCATGTCAGAAAATAGGTCAGATGGATTGTGCTTTAAATGTGCTCATTTTCCTAGAGGCGGTTGTGCTGACGAGCACAGATGCAGATACTTCTGCATGTCTGGGGTGGGGGCAGCAGCCACCCTGGGAACCCGGGGCTCTGTGAGGTGGGAAAGGATGCTGGGATCATTCCTGTTTTCCCCAGGTAGCACCAGTCTCCCACACCCACAGCTCTCTTGGGGTTGAGTGCCAGTAGCAAGCCCCAAACCAGTGTCAGATATCCTGAGCACGCTGAGGTGCCAGGGCACAATTCCTGCTGTGCTGACCCGTGTCCCCAGGGCTTCCTGAGCTTGGGGACTGATGGCAAACTGCAGAGAACCTGCTCACAGTGACTCCTGCCCAAGGGAGGGGATGGAGCAGCCTGGTCCTGGGGCCTGAGCATCGAGTCTCCTGCTGCCCCTCTTCCCTCCTGGAGCAGCAAATTCTTTTCTGGATGTTTTTCAGAGAAAAACCACCCTGTGTCCTGCTCACCCCTGCCATCAATCGGGCTGGTTGCAGGGGCAGTGCTAAGGAGCTCCCGTGACAGGAGGAGTGGGGAAGACTCTTTTAGGAGAGATGTCAGCACCTAGACTGTCTAAATTATCCCTTCCCAGCAGCTGGAAGTGTGAGGTGCAAGGGCAGTGTGTGCAGTGCACTCTGCTTGGGGAATGTACTCAGTTTTAATATTTAGAGTTCAGATTGCCATCTGATTGGGGCAGGAGGCACAGAGAGCTGTGCAGCAGTTCCACATTGCTGGTCAGGAGGGGTAAAAACCAGCACAGGGAGATGATAATGCCAGTGACTGAGTGTAAGATTTAAGAGGAAGTAAACAGTGTTTTCAGTTTAGAGCCATTCCCTGTGTCCTGTCCCTCCATCCCTGGTCCCCAGTCCCTCTCCAGCTCTCCTGGAGCCCCTTTAAGCCCTGGAAGGGGCTCTGAGCTCTCCCTGGATCCTTCTCTCCTCCAGGTGAACACCCCCAGCTCTCCCAGCCTGGCTCCAGAGCAGAGGGGCTCCAGCCCTTGGAGCATCTCCGTGTCCTCCTCAGGACTCTCTTCAGCAGCTGCACATCCTTCTGATCATGGGAGCTCCAGAGGTGGGAGGTCAGAAGCAGAAGTCCTCCCTCCCTCCTGGGCACAGGAGAGCAGCAGCACCAACCCAGCGGCTGAGCAGAGCCTGCAAAGCCTCTGCGGCCGCTTCCAACCTGCAGCCGAGCTCTGGATGCGCTCCCTTCCGTCCCCGGGCGCCTGCCCTGGGATGGGGAGGGAAGGGAGAAGCTGCAAATGAAGGGGGGTGGGTGTGCAGACAGCCCCGCATCGCCCCCGCAACGCCGGCACAGCCTCGGGCTGCTGGGAACAGCAGACGGGAATTTGGGGAGACAGGGAAAAGAGGGAGGGCACCGCAGCCTGATGGAAACGCCGGCAGCGCCTTAACCCCGGCAGCAGCGCCTGGCATCACCCGCGGCGCCGATGGGAAGTGGCAAGGGAAGGAGATGCTTTGTTGGCGCTGGGTTATGGAAGGGGCAGGCAACTGAAGGCGACGGGCTATTGTCTGAGAGAGGAAATTTATTGCAGGGCACCACACAAAGCCTAAATTAGGCTACCCAGGAGAAGAAAAAAAAAACAAACCAAAAAAAAAAACCACTAAAAAAACAAACAACCAAACCCTTGGTGTGTGTGATATGTATGCAGAGCTTGTCATATCGAGTAATGCAGTGCAATAAGGCTGAACCAGGCAGTAATGGGCTGTGAGGCTGCTGCTCTGCCTTTCTCTCTGTGTTTTTCTTGTTGTTGTTGTTGTTGTTGTTGTTGTTGTTGTTGTTGCAGCGGGACCTTAATGGTGTTCTTTAAACAGATGCTTGAGGAGTTGTACTCCAGCGAGCAGTGATTAAAAAAAAAAAAGGGGGGGGAGAGAGAGGAGGGAAGAAAAAGAGGAAAAAGAAAAAAAAAGAAGGGAAAAAAATGTTAAAAGCACAAGATTGGCAGAAATCATTTTTCAAAAGAAAAGAGCTTGGGGGTGGGGACGAGCTGGGAGAAGACTGTCAGGCTGTGGAAAAGTTTAATAAATTCCATGTCACTCTAAAGACCGTCATGTGCAGAGTTGCCCAAGGCCAATAAAACCCGATAAACCTCTGATAGGCTGGCTCTGCTGCACGGGCACGCGTTATTGCTTTGATACCTTACACAAAAATAGGGTGCTTTTTTGTTGTTTTTGATATGGTAAGAGGCCTTGCAGTGTGCTGTTCTTTATAAGAGATATATATAAAATCCATGATAAAAACACCAAAGGATTTAAGTGTGTAGCTGTCATCAGTTACTATTTAACTGAGCGAAACATGTTAAAAGCAGCAACAATACAATATAGCAGTGAACGCATGAGAGCTCAGGCAATCTTCCTCCCACATTTAAGAGAAAGTGCTTTTTAAAACTGTAATCTTGGTCGGATTCACGGGGAGGGGGAGAAGGCAAGATGAAGAAAGCGGGGAGAAACATCTCTTATTTTTGTTTAACTTTGGCAAGTCATTTATTTGCCTGATGTGGAAAGCCTTGGAGTATCTGCTTAATTTTCCTCCCAGGAATGGCTTCGGCTGAAGGAATGTGTTCAGGCTGAACCAGCCTGGTTCTCAGCACAGGATGGGGGTCTCACATAGAGCCTGGGGAGCAGCAGCATCACCTGTGCTCCCACCTTTGATTCAGCCGAGCTCTCCCAGCCTTTATTTCTCTCCATGGTACCTGTGGGAGCTCAGGGGTGATGTTCAGGGCACCTTTGCATGGTCAGTGCATGGGAAAGGAGCAGCAAATTCCTTGCTGGGACTCAAGGTGGTGTTTTCAGCAGCATTGAGGCAGGTTTAGGTCCTTGCCTGTGATCCCTGAGCTTTGAAATGACATGGGAATCACCAATAAAAATGGGGTGAAGCTGCCTTGCTGCTGCCCAGGGCTGGCCCAGCTTCCTTGGTGTCCCTCTGAACACCAGTAAAACTAAAGGATATGGAGTGAGCAGGGAAAACAACCCAGATGGGCAGTGTGGGTCTGTGGTGCTGGGCAAGGCTGGCACCAGGGTTTCTGTGCTAATTTTCCAAGTCCTTTTTACCTTGTCCTGGAGAAGCTGGATGGCAGAGCTGGATCCCCACAGTGCAGCACCACCACTTTTTATTTATTACCCAATTTTTCCCCCTTTCCTGCTGTTTGTTTGCTCTACCTGGAAGGCAAATGGGTCACGATTCAAACACGCCCAGTGCCAAACTGGTTGATATTTGGGGTTTAATTGTTGCCTCTCTAAGGAGCTGGAAGTCACAACCACGAGTTTGGAACAGTGCAGGAGCCTGCAGAGAGCTGGGAGTGCCTGGACAGAGGAGCAGCTCCCCCCAAGCCCTGCTCTGAATTTCCACATAACTTTTGCACACATTTATCTCCTGGGCAAGCTGAAGTTCTGCAGGTTTGGGTGTCTCTACAAAGCTGAATAGTTGGGATATTTGGGCAAGGGCAGTTTGGTTGGCTGCAGCAGGCAAGGCAGTGTAAGAAACTCTTTTTGTGTGTTGTTATATGAGAAGTACTTGCAGGGGATCGTTTCCAAAGATGAAATTTGGCCCGGGAAGAGCTGCTGTTGAGAAGTGCTTCTCGTTGTTCTGCAAGAAATTGGATTTGATTCGTCTGAGTTATGAACCTTTGATAATCATAAGCTTACCATAGCCAATACATTTTCCCCCTAAACTCCCAGCTGTTTTCTATAATTTTCTCCCTCATCCAGACACGCATTTCACAGAGAAAAACACAACTCCAGAAAAATCCTCCTCTTCCCTCAGTGCCACAGTCAGCAGGAAGGTGCTCACATCCAGGCCTTGCAAAATACACAAATACAGGCTCTAAATGAGGGGGGGGTTGCCTATTTTCCCCCTCTGGAAAGTACTGATTTTTTTCCTGAAGGATCCTTGGAGCAAAAGTTACAGAGCTTGAAATGTAATTACAGCAATTTGGAAGATCCAAGTTGAATCTCCCTTTGTGCTGGGGAACTTTGGGTGAGTCATTCAACCTCTTGGCCTTTCTCTGGACAAACAGAGACTTAGCCTTTTCCCCCTGCTTTTGCCTATTAAAATAAAAAAAATCTTTTGGGTCTGGAAGAGGCAGTCCTGGATGGTCCCTCTGTCTTGTGTTGTATTTGCAGCATCTGTCTGTAGAAGGACAAGCCATGAGCAGCCCAGCAGCATTTTACAGAGGGAGAAAATGTGCCTTTATCCAACAGGTTGCTTCTGATGTGATAAATAGTGAATTCCTGGTAAATTCCTGTTTGCATAAAGCTTTGCCTCTTCTCTCCTCTGGCTTCCTTCAGGAGGCCACAGCTCAGCTCAGTGCAAGGAGGATGTGCTTATACAGATACCTGCAGAAGGAAGAGGTAAAGAAAAGAATCTGGAAATGTTTAATGTTGTCCACATATCAGCAGAGTTCACTCTGTTCATCATAATCCCATTTTCTGCCTCAGACGTGTCATTACTGCCCACCGGATTTGGGGAGATAGCAGCAGGAAATGAGCTGGAAAAACATCAGACAGTTTGGGCCTTTTTTTAAAAAGTCATTAACACCTTTAATATATTTAATGAACAGCAAGCAGCCCTCGGAGTGGAGAAGGATAAATTCCCTGCGGGTGACACAGTGAAGGGAGGCTCTGCTGAAAGGCAGGAGGGAAAGTGTTGGGTTTATTTGGGCTGGAGGACAAGGAGAGCTGAGGGCAACCCCTGCCAAATGGTAAAGAGTACAAGGGACATAAAAAAAGGCAGGATACTGTGATTACTTCTCCCCATGGGCAAACAGAGATGTGCCAGTGGCTCCCACCTGTGTTCCCCTGCATCAGCAATATTTCAGAGGTGTTGTCACAGTGAAGGTGCACCATCACCTGCCTGTTTGCACCTTTGAGAGAGGCAAACCATCACCTGTTTGCACCTTTGAGAGAGGCAAACCCTCACCTGCCCATGGCTCACACCAGGCAGGCTCAGCTGAGCCCACCCCTGTTTGCTGTTCTCTGTTTCCTGAAGCAGGCCAGAAAAGGGAGGTGAAGCCAAGGTGTTTTCCCAGGCTGAGCTGAATTCCTCACTGCCTGCAGTGCTCTGAAGGGGCAGCAGTAAAACTGAACCTGTTTTAGCCATTGTTAGGCTGGGGCAATGCACCTCAGGGGGCTCCCACTGCTGCAGCTTCACACTGACCAAACTCTGGTACTTCTGAGCTGTGCACCACTCCAGAGCCCTGGGAGTGCACACAGGCCCTGCCACTGCCCTCTCCTGCTGCCTCCAGCCTTCTCTGATTGTGATCAACCACTGGAGATATTGTTTTTCCTATGCACCTGTGGTGCTATGTGCACACCTACCAGCGGATCTCATTAGCAGCACATCTCTCGGGTGGGGAGAGGAATTTGTCCTTCTGACAGGCAGAGAGGGGCCAAGCGCCTTGTTCAAAGCATGGAGAGAATCTGTGAATTAACAGGGACTCAACCCAGACCTAAACTGGTGCCCCAGCTCCTGGCACACACACCCTGCCTGCTGGCAGCTGATGAAGCATGAGGGGAGCGCAGAGCAATTCGTTTTGCAGGTTGCTTTTTTTGTAAGGACAGGCTCTTTTGGGGCTTTGCAGCATCTTATTATTTAAAATTGTCTGGGCTGTCGTGTCCCCCATCCTCAGGGCTCCCATGGGGGGCAGAGGTGGGAAGCTGGGATGAAGAGGTGGCACAGGCTGCAAGGGGCAGGGCTGGGGGCTGCCTGGGGCTCTGCTGCACAGCCCTGCTGGCACTGAGTGCTGGCTCCAGGCAGGAGCCCTGGGCTCCCTTCCAGGCCGAGGAGAGCTTACAGGATTTAGCAGGCATAAGCTACAGTGCCACTTCCCTGCTCTCCTGACCCTGTCAGCCTGGTAGAAATTTGTCACCTCTCCAGCTTGTCCCAGTCACTGCATCTCCTGTCCCACCCCAGTTGTTGCCCCTTGGACATCTCAGCCTGGATCTTCCCTTCCTTGACCTCCCCCCTCTACTCCCTTTCCCCATCCTCTCTGTCTGCCTCAGTCCTCCCCTCCCTGGCTCTTTTCCAACCCCATCTCTGCATCAAAGCACCCAGGGAGCAGCCCTGCCTCCCTCCTCATCTTGGTGCAACTCTTCATCAGCACAGTGAAAAGCATGTGGCAAAGGCAAGGCCTTGGTCACCATGCTCTGAATTTCAAGTTCCTCCTCCAAAGCATGAAAAATTGTCCAAAAATTTCCTGCCAACACAATTGTCCCTATGCTCCCCACAAAACCAGCTGAGCTGCAGAGGCTGCAGGTGCTGGGACAGCTGGAGAGGAACACGCTGCAGAAAGTTTCAACCCAAACAATTAAATCCCTGAAAGAATTTCCAAAAGCGCCTAAGCAGGTTACATGCCTAATTCTTCTAGCCCAATGGGACTTGGACATCTAATCTCCTTAGCTGCTTTTGAAAATCTTTGCCAGGTGCCTGTTTGCATGTTTAGGTGCTCTAAAACCTTTGTGAGTCTGAGCTGCGGAGTGTGGTCAGTTTGGGTCAGAGCAGAATTGCAGCAAATCCCATCTGGAGACGGTTATTTGGGCTTAAATCCGAGCTGGGCAGCCAGCGGGGTCCCCAGCCCTGCTGAGGGACACCATATGTCCTTCGTCATTTTGCTTTATTCCACTTTTGTCAGGCTTACCGAGGGTAAGGCAGAAAGGCAGGGCCTTCCCTGAGGGCCCAGCCCAGAGAGCTCTGTCAAGAACCAAAAAAGAGACTCTGCTGTCCAAACACTCCCTGTGCTGTGGGGTTTTGGGCAAATCTGTCCCATAATGGCCATTGCTGTGTGTGACTGAAGCTTTATTCCACTTCTGTCAGACTTACCACGGGTAAGGCAGAAAGGCCTTCCCTTAGGGCCTAGCCCAGCGAGCATCGGCCCCATCAGGTGCCACAAAAAGAGACTCTGCTGTCCAAGCACTCCCTGTGCTGTGGGGGTTTGGGCAAATCTGTCCCATAATGGCCATTGCTGTGTGTGACTGAAGCTTTATTCCACTTCTGTCAGACTTACCACGGGTAAGGCAGAAAGGCCTTCCCTGAGGCCCCAGCCCAGAGAGCACCAGCCCTGTCAGGAGCCTCAAAAAGAGACTCTGCTGTCCAAACACTCCCTGTGCTGTGGGGATTTTTTGGCAGATCAGGCCCATAATGTCCACTGCTGTCTGTGAGCGAAGTTTTAATCCACTTTTGTCAGATTTACATGGGTAAGGCAGAAGGGCAGGGCCTTCCCTTAGGGCCCAGCCCAGCGAGCATCAGCCCCATCAGGTACCACAAAAAGAGACTCTGCTGTCCAAACACTCCCTGTGCTGTGGGGATTTTTTGGCACATCTGGTCCACTATGACCATTGCTGTGTGAGTGAAGCTCCAGGCGAGCAGGAGCAAAGGCAGAGCCTCCAAGCAAGAGCATTGCCTGGTTGGAACGGGAGCAGAGCAGCTCTCGATGGAGCAGCAATACTTCTGTCCTTGCAGAGCTGCTGAAAATCAGGAACTGCACAAAACACTGAGCACCTGGCCAGCACCTCTGATGGAAGGAGAAACATGGACTTTTTGGAGCTTTGGAAAATCGGGCCACAGGTTCTGAGACACAGACCTACATGAGAATCCTGGCTGTAGGACAGCAAGGACAACCCCCATCTGTGGGAACAGAGGGAGATGTTCCAGCTGACAGCATGAAAAGCAGGACTCAGAAATCCCCCTCGAAACCTCAGGAGATCAGCAGCAGTGCCCAGCAGCCCGAGGGATGCCCACACTGCCACATCCACCAACCCCTGACAACCTCCCCAGGCTGGGACTCTGGGACACCCCCCTTACCCCACCCTACCCCACCCCCAAAAAGTGACCCCATTTTCTGGGAAATTATTTCCAGTGCAGTAATTGCAGGCTGGAAATTAGACCCCAGCCTTCAAAGAGAGGGCTCTGAAGTGCACATTAGCTCTCTGCCGGGATGAGCCATCCTACCAGTCCCTGCTCGTCTCCTGCCTGAAATTATGTTTGACTACAGGGCATGAAATGTTATTCATCCTTCCCCATCTCCCTCCCATCCATTTCTATTCAGATTCAGCACCGAGTGGTAGCAGCAGCAGGTATATGAAAAGGATTTTCAGGTGTTCATGTGTCTTTTCTTTCTTTTTTTCCCCGGTTCCCCTTTTATACATGAGAAAGCAGCATGAAAGGCAAAGCAAATGAGAATGGGGAAGAAAGTGCTGGATTTAAAGCAATCTGTGAGCATGGGGGTGTTTATCATCTGCAAAGATGAGGCTGTGGTGTGCAGGGTGAGTGGCAGCGTGGCCCCAAGAGCCACCTCTCCCATGGCCGTGGTCAAGGCTGGCGTGGAAAGGGTGGTGCTGAAGCAGCTGATGGGCACGAGGTTAATTCTCATTTCACTCCCTGGCAGTAGCAATTTCACGGATCTCGTCATCTGTGGACAGTTGCAGAAAGGGGAGATCAGAAATGACAAATATCTACATTACCTTCAGAGATTAAAATGCCACCAAATGGTCTTTTAATATGAAACTGCTGGTGGTTCTGGGATTTGGTTGGTGTAAGGGACCATTGTCAGTTTGGGATTTATTTTATTTTATTTTAATTTAATTTAATTTAATTTAATTTATTTTTTTAAGAACAGAACACACTGAGAAAAATATTTAAAAATTGCAGAGGTAGCTGGAATTTGGAGGCTACCTTGAAAAGCAGACTGAATATCTAGGCTGGACATCTCCCATCTGCATGGATAATTGATAATCATGTATTTTGCCCACCAGTCAAAAACAGAGTTAGTTTTAAATAGACAGAACTGGCTCTTGCCATTTTCTTGTCAGTGTTATCTCATTAGGATCAATACTTTTCTTTGCTTTTCTATAAGCCTGGGAAAATCAGGGGGATGGATTTCCTCTAACAGGATAAAATCCTTGCAAAGGACTTTGGAGAGGTGAGATAAGAAATTAACATTAAGAAACGTGATCGCTATCGTGTGCAGAGGTTTTGCTGCTGAACCCCACCTGAAGCTTGTTTTCCAGCACATTTACATTTCCAACAAGCTGCAGCTCTTGCTGATTTGAAGCTGCGGGGTGTAAAAACCCCCCGGGGCTCTGCCTGGCTGAGAATTGCCTATCCCTGCACGTAGGAAATCCGGTGTGATGCCGACCTTGAGGCTCCGACGGGACACGGGAGAGGGGCAGGAGGGTGTAGGGGACGTGCAGATGTTGTGTGCCTGTGATCTTGCTCAGGGCAAGTTAAAGAGGAGCCATGCAAGGTTTTATTTCGATTTTCCTGCTGGGGAGCAGCAGCAGAGGTCCCTGATGGAAGAGCCATTGCTGCTCCTGTGTGACCAGAGAGTGCTTTGGGTTATTTTCCCTTCTGTCGTTTCTCATCCCTGCTCCTCTGTAGTTGCCACCAGGTCTGTTCTTGTGCTAGAGAGAAAAAGGGAGTGATGGATTCACTGTGGGGTTTGGATCAGGCGCTGGGGTGCTCAGGAGAGGAAGGTGAGGAAGAGGAGGCTGGCACAGCAGCATCCCCTCACTGCCCTGCCCGGCGCTGCTCTCCAGGCTCTGTCCCAGCTCCCGCCTGTTCTCTGCTGGAGACCAGGACACACCATAAATCAAAAGCTTCTTGTGCCCTTTGATTAATGCTTGGGGAGGCGTGGGATGGTATTGCTGGTGTCCTCAGCCTGGCAGGGGGGTGGCAGAGATGGATCTGAGGGCTGCTGCAATTAGCATTTGGGGAGCAGCATGGGCATGGCCAGGGCAGCCTTTGGCTGGAGCAGGACAAAGGGGGGTGTTCTCTCCCCCGTGCCAGATCAGCAGCTTGGGAAGTGTGAGAAACAACCTGGATCACATCTTTGCAGGTGTCCTGAAGCAAGGGAAATTTAAGGCATTTAAGGAGAAGAGACAGGGTGACTCTCCAGGCATTTAAGGAGAGTCCTTCTGGTTCGGCTTAGAGAGAAACACGAGGATGGAAAATGAAACGGGAGGGTGATGGAAGCTGGCTGATGGGGGTGGGAACTGACAGCTCAGGAGCAAATGAGACATGACAGAAAGGGGGGAGATAATTTAACAGGCTTGGCCTGATATTGTCCTTCATAGTCATGTCTTGATTTTCTCTTGCTTTAGATTTGTCAGATCTGATTTTGCACAGAGGATGCAGGGGGGGAGCTGGTCTGCCCCGTGTGTGCTGCGCAGAGGTGCCTGCACGGCCGCCTGTTGCTCCTCCAAGCCACAAACATGCAAGAAACATTTGGTTTTAAATGCCTGAAATTATTTTCACGTCGTTAAAATGACCTCTTCTTCACCATGTGCCTTCTTGAGAGCTGTTGTGCTATTTTTGCTCCAAATTTCAAAACAAATCCCACCCCCTAAGGCAGAAACCAAGAGCAGGAACCATTAGGAACTGTCAGCTTTGCTGAACTAACCAAAAACTGAGATTTCCAGCAAAAGCCTTTGACTTCTGGTGCTCACCTCGAAGCAGCAGGCTGCAAGCCCCCCACCTTCACCCTGCTCCTAAGGCTTGGCAGCTCCCCTGCTGCGAGAGGTGTTTGTGGTGGAGCTAAGGGGATGGTTTTGGGGGATTTATGTTCTGCTGGAGCCTCAGGCAGGCCCAGCCTGGCTTCACCCCTCAGCCCACAGGCTCCTGCATCAGCTGTTGGTGGGGTCTTGAGGCTGAGGTATAAATCTGTGTCCTGAAAGCTGCTGGACACCAACTTTTCCAGTGAGAGGGGATATCATGAGCCCCTCTTCAGGGTAGCAAATCTGTCATTCCCTGTGCCTCCTGGCTCACCCTTGATGTTTTTTCCTGCTGTGACACTTTCGGGTGACAGGACACGCAGATGGCTGTGAGGACAAGCCACAGCCCTGGGAACTGCAGTCAGACCCCCAAAAGCTGGGAACACCAGCTCAGCTCCAGGAACCCATGTGGATCCTGCTCCCAGCCCTGCCCAGTGCAGGTAGATCCTGAACCAACCTTGTGCTGCTCCAGAAGGACCTGCCAGGCCTTGATGGTGAAGGGAGTTCCCTAAGGATGGTGCAGCCACAGTTCCAGGGTCACTGCAGGTTGGGTGCCCCTCTTCCAACGCCACATAATAATAGTTTTAGTTGAGTGCCCCTCTTCCAGCTTCGTGTATAACAATCATCATCATCATCATGCTTTTTATTTTTAACCAAAGTGACCGCACGGAATTATTTCTTAAGCCCTTTGCCCATGGCAAATGTCTTAGAAGGGCAAAAAAAACAAGCTCCAATTTTCCTCCCTGGCCTTTTTTTTTGGCTGGTGCTTGGCACAGGTTCTTTCCCCGGAGGGCAGGCAGGACCTGCCTACACCCTTTACAGAGCCAAAAGCAGGGAGCTGCTGGGCTCAGGACAGGGCTGCTGATGGGAGAGGTTCTAATTGCCCTTCCCCTGCAGATATTTGCTTTGGTCTCTTCAGGTCTGGCTCTCCTGGGCTCCTGCTGGGCTGAGAAGCTGCTGCCCAGGGCACAGCACCTCAGGCATGGCCCTGCAGCAGCTCTGATGGGGCTCTGCAGCAATTTAAAAAACAGCCCTCAAACCCCAGCCTCCTGCACCGAGCCAGATGGGGATTAGAAGGGGTTTGCCACAAAAACAAAACAAAACAAAAAAAAAAAACCCAAAAAACCCAAGGCATGCCCTGGTGGTGAATTTAGCAATCACAGAGGTTGGTAATTACAGGGAGGGGGTGAACCCTGGCTCATGGGATGCCCTGCAGTGCTGGAGAGCTCCGTTTGCTGCTTCCCACTGCTGGATGCTCAGGGTGACACTGCAGGTGACACAGCTGAGGTCATGGCTCGCTGCAGTACCAGGGGGTCCTGGGGGTGATGTCACACCCCTGATGACCCATTCTGGGAGATGGCACTGGGGGACAGCTCAGTGGCTGTGTCCAAGTCTCTCTGCTGAACTCTGTGTGTTGCTGTTGGTGCGGGGGGAGGTTGGCCTGCCCCTCCCTGGCAGTTCCTGCAGAAGGTATGGAGAGATGCCTGTCCTTCCTTGGGTAAATCCCATCTCATTCTTCCCAGGCTGTGGAGGGGGCTGGGCCTCCACCCCCAGTTTGAGCTGCCCTGTTGGAGGCACAGTGTGAGGGTCTCAGAGGAGCCTCTGCCCAAATTCAGGGTGCCAGTGCTGTGCACCAACGTTCTGACTGGGAAAAACCCTGCACAGCTTGACCCTGATATGAACTCCTCTTTGATATGAGCTCCTCTGTGGCTTGGTGTAGAAATTATACCATGCTCTGTGTGTGTTTAACCCTGCAGAGGTATGACCAGAGCTGCAGAAAGGGCAGCAGGACCCCAAAGCTATGCCCAGGCAGGAATAAATCACATTTGCTGGCCCTGGATCTGCACTAAGCCCCGTGCACACACTGCAAGGACAAGGTGCTGAGGCTCAGACCTTTTCCCTCGGGAGTTTCTTCCTGAGACAAACCAGGGAGAAAGGAGTTCCATGGCACCCAGGGCAGGGATGAACATCACCAGCCAGCCCTGCCACTCTGCCTTCCCTGTGGGAGCCCCAGTGCCCCTCAGTTTCTCAGCAGCCTGGTCCAAGGTAAATTTTAATTGTCCACATCCCTCTGATGCCCACTTCAATAGGCTGGGTAGGCTGCCCCAGGATCCAGCACACAAGGAAGGTGAGATGATCCTTTCTTAAAAGGACATTGCCCAGTGATTTTTCACAAGGCTTTGAACTGTTTTGCTGATTCTTTTATTTTTAATTGGTTCCCCTTGGAAAACTCGTGCTGGAATCCGTGTCCTTTCATCATTTTGTGCCAGCAGTGAGCTCGGAACTGCGCGGGGCACGCGAGGGGCTGGGGTCGCCTCAGACATCCTGCCCATAAACTAGGTCAGCCTTTGACAAAGGGATTTCAGCTGGTGCTGCCATCCCAGTGCAAAGCCAGTGTGGGGGTGGTTATGGCGAGGTTTGATTTGAAGAGCCCCGAGGAAGGGATTTCCTTGCCCTGGGCAGCGTCCTTTGCCTCTTGAGGAGGTGGTTTGGGGTCATGGGGGTCTGCAGCCATTCCCTGGGACCAAAAACCCACCTGGAATGATTGTGTGGGTCTGCTGAGTGGTGGAGAAGGGGAGAGGCAGAACTGCCAGCCTGGTGCTGGGGTTAGATGGGGCTGGAGCTGGGACAGCAGCACCTGGCACCCACCACCCCCAGGCAGGACCCTCCAGCCCAGGGAAAGCCCTCGAGCAGCATTTTGGGATTGTGTCACTGGGTTTGCTACTCCTGGGCTCCACACTGGCTCCTTTGGGAGGTCCCCTATGGGCACCACCCCCTCAGCCAAGGGGAGAGACCTGAGCACTGCCACTGTCCCAGCTCCTACTCAACAACCCCGGTCTGGCACCCACCACATCCCCACCAGCCTAAGCTGTGGCCTCAGGGCCACAATTGATGGACTCCTGCCAGGAAGGAGGGTCACCCATGAGAGCTGCAGGAGTCTGGCACAGAAGGAGGGAGAGAGAAATTATACAAGGAGAGAGAAACTTTTTATATATTTTTTAAATATTTTTTAGAAAACAATGGTACACAAAATGTCTGGTTTCCCCTGCCTGAGGCCAGGTTTGTGCCATGTGGATGTGAGTGGCTCAGCAGTGATGGCTCCATTACCTGAGCAGGTGCAATGAAGCTCTACCCACACACCAGCACTGCCATTTTTGCCTTTCCACGAGCTGAGAAGCCCATCTGGGCAGAGCTTCCCTCATCCCCTTCTCCTCACTGCTTCCCCTTTGCTTGTTTCTTGCTCCAAAGAGTCCTCCTCATATTTACCCTCCCATCCTTTGAACTTTACCTTTCTTGGGCCAAAGGGTTCAGTGCAGCCTTGTCCTGGGAAGCACAACCATAAGGGGCAGATGTCAAGGGGGGATGTTTGGGTTTTGGAATAGAATCACAGAACTCTCAGAATGGTTTGGGTTGGAAGGGACTTGAACATTTTGTTCCATCCCCGTGTCACAGGCAGGCACTCCTTCCACCAAATCAGATTTTTCAGGGCCTCATCCAACCCAGCCTAGGACGCTTCCAGGAAGGGGGCAGCCACAGCTTCTCTGGACAGTCTGTGCCTTAATAAATGTAATAAAATATTGCTGGCAGTCAGGAGTGGCCCAGTGGAGAGAACTGGGTAGTGCTGCCCAGCACAGGAGCAGGGCTGGTGTCCCACACCCTGCTCAGCTTCAGAGAGGAGGTTGATGTGAGGCTGTGCCAGGGCAGGGGTGGTTCCTCTCCTCCTGTCAGCTCAGCACTGCCCATGTGATGGGCTGGGGACACTGACCTTCACCCTGACCTCTTCTTGGGCCCCAGTGTTATCACCACCTCTGAAAACAGTTTTATACTCCTCATTCATTCCTCAAAATAATTTGGTTTGTGGTTTTTTTGGGTCCAGTGACTATTTAGGGAAGTTATATATGTTTTCCAGCACAGTAAAAGCTTTGGTGCGTCACAGCAGTGCCAGATCCATTGGTGTGTCCAGGGATGCTGCTCAGAGCTCAGGAATTAAACTGGGATAAAACGCAGAGGGGCTCAGTGCCAGCTGCTGTGAGCAGAGACAGGTCTGGAGAGGCAGCACCAGGGAGCAGAGCTCCCTCAGCACCTCTCAGCTGGGAAGCAGGAGCCCACCGAGGGAAGGTGCTGGCCCTGCAGGCATCACCCCAGCTGTGGAGTGAGGGGTGACTGTGTTGCTCGGGATGGCAGCTGGCAGCCTGGAGGGGAGGGAAGAGCATCCTAAAACCCAGCAGGAAAACAGAAACCCTCTGCACAGCAAACTGTCTCCACCTCCACCCTCACTCCCCTGGTTGTGCTTTCCTCCCCAGCTCCCCAAGACAAAGGGGACAGTGACACTTGTCACTTTTTTCAGCTGCTGTGCTCACCAAGGCTTCTCTTTGCTCGGGCAAGAGGAGGTGATGGATGTCCCAGCAGCAGCTCTGGAGCTGGCTGGAGATGGAGCCAGAAACATCTCCTGCCCCTCCACCTCCCCCAGGTAGGCTGCCTGCCTCCATTCTTCCTGCTGCCACAGACCTGCCTTTAACGAGTCTTTAAAGATAATGAAAGGACTTACAAAGCTTAATATGAGTCAAAGTGTTTTCAAGATATGTCAGCTGCCACATGTCTCTATTTAAATAGGGAAAGGTTTTTTATTTTTTTTTTCCATCTGTAAAGCACAAAACCACACCGCTGCGTTAATTCATGAAAATGCCATGGAAAGTGGCGGTGAGAAGTAAAAAGGGAAAAATGACCAGGTCAGCTCCACTGCCAAGGATGAGTGAAGTGCTGAAAGGCTGAACAAAAAACGTGGTGTTTGAAGAGATTTGGTGCCTGATTTAACGCCTTCCTTCCCTCTGTAGTTCCTGTGCTTTTGTGTCGCACACGATGGGCCCTGGAGCAGAGGCTGTGCTCCAGCCGGCACATTTGTACCTTCAGCAGGAAAGAAATATGCAAAAAAGGATTTCTTTCCTTTTTTGGGGGGGTGAGTGACATTTTCCTTTAATAACCTTTATCTCCTGTCCTTGTGTAACAAATCCTGTGTCCAGCTCAGACCTGCCCTCGAACTCTGCAGCCTCCGGGTGCTTCCCAGTGCAGACCCCAGACCTCAGGGCGCCCTCCGGTTTTGTTTGCACACGGAAAAGGGGCTTGCATCTCCCTCCAGGGAGACTGCATATTCCTTTAAACAAGAAAACCCTCTTTTTGTTGCAGGAAAGACCCCGAATCCCCACCAGCAGTGTGCTCAGGCATTGATGCACTCATGCCATGCAAGGAGCTGGGAGCAGGAACTGGGATCCAGGTGCTGGGAGCAGGAGCTGGGAACAGGAGCTGGGATTCAGGAGCTGGGAACAGGAGCTGGGATGCAGGAGCTGGGAGCAGGAGCTGGGAGCAGAAACTGGGATCCAGGAGCTGGAAGCAGGAGCAGGGATCCAGAAGCTGGGAGCAGAAACTGGGATCCAGGAGCTGGGATCCAGGAGCTGGGATCCAGGAGCTGGGAGCAGGAGCAGGGATCCAGGAGCTGGGAGCAGGAGCAGGGATCCAGGAGCTGGGAGCAGGAGCTGGGATCCAGGAGCTGGGATCCAGGAGCTGGGATCCAGGAGCTGGGATCCAGGAGCCTGCAGCCCAGTGGCTGTTTGCACAGTGAGATGCTATTAGCTGAGTTACTGCTGTAATTTCCAAACAGGACGGGGAGCGTGCAGGAAATGATAGAAGTGTGTAATTAAACCAAGCCTATCTGAGGATCTTCCATTATGCCGTGGTAATTTCTGGATCTCGGCATCCTCCTCTGCCTTTTTTAGAAGTGGGAGAGAAGGGAGGTGTGAAGCCGGCGCTTTTCCCTTGAAGCTGTGGGTAGTGCACCTTTATGGTCATAAATCCCTGCTTATTTATGATCCAAGGAAGTTAACCTTCCAAATCAGATTACACAGATAATTCTGTGCCTTGCCTTTACCTGGCTGGCAGGAAGAAGAGCTGCCAGGGAAGAGGCACTTATTCCAGCAATGGAATCTGTTGTGTGTGGGAATTTAGCAACATCTTTCTGAATAAATGGAGAGCTCTCCTTAGGGACTCACTGTTTTTTATTGCAGGAGCTATTAAAACACTATGAGAGCAGCAGGGATCAGGGCAGCAGGTTTGGTCTATTTGCAGAGGGTAGTTAACCTGGTTATTTAGAGTCCAGCTGTAGATGTTCCTCCATATTCCTGAACTGCAAGGAGTAAAAGCCACAGCAGTTTGCAAATTCTCCTTCCACGCTCCACTTCCAGGACTTGCTGCTCTCTGCCCACTGCTCAGGGACCTGCTCCTGACACTCAGGGCAGCTCTGCCAGTACCTGCTGTGATCAAACACTGCCAGACCCAGCAAAACATCAGATGCAGGATTCCCACTGAAGCAGGCAGGAGCCAACCTTTTAAATACAAAGCCAGGCAGCCCAGGTTTTGCCCCAGAAAAAGCCCCACTGGAAGATGCCAGGAGGCTGACAATGGGTGCTATGCACAGAACAGAGATGTCTCCTTTAGGGTTATTCTGGGCACAAGCCCTCTGCTGATTGATGTCTGACACCTTCAGTGCAAAGTTCCTCTTCACCGGGTCTGGTTTTTGACAATGCAGCCCCTTCACTCTCAGCAAGGTGAGCACAGACTTTGCCCATCCAGGCAACTCAGAATAAAGCACTGAGAAAAGCACACCTGCACTGGGAAAAAAAACACCTTTTTCTGGCCTTTAGATTTAGCTTCACCTTCAAACTGCTGCCTTAACAGTCCCATCCTCACTGGGAATATCAGCTTCTCTTAGGTCCTTTTCTGATTTACAGTGTTATTGTTGGGACAGGGAAAACAGTTACTTAATGCAAACAGATATTTTATGGCAAGGAGAGATCTGAGATAAAAAATTTAGACCTACAAGAAGGCAAAAGATCCCCAGAGTTGCACTGAATTGGATTCAAGGCTCCTGGGGTTATAGTAGGACAAGAAGAATGGCAGATTTGCACAGTCCTTCTCCTTCAATCAAGTATTTTGTCATTTTGATGCAAATAAGTGATCCATGACCAACTTGCTGAGATCTGTGCAAGGGCTCTTTGCATCTCACTGGCAGCTGGGAGAGTTCTTTATTATCCCATAACTCTTGCACCAACATCCCACACCCTCCTCTTCCTTTGAAAACTTTGTTTCACCTTGGAATTAAATGGCTCTGCTCACATCAGCATCCCTCGGTGGGACCAGACTGAGCAGTCAGGTGAAAGGTGAAAGCTGGGGTGTCTTTTTTGAGGGGATATTGGACACACTGTCAATTTGGGGTGAATTTCCTCCTCTCTGCCCTATGTTAGTTTCAGACAGGTTGGAAGTGCAGAACCTCTACCTCAAGAGAGTGACAGAGCAACCACCCAGTAGGTCAGACCTGCAAATCTGAATCTGAGCCTGACAATATTGGCTAAGGGTGGCACAGAAGATATTCCTCATAAACTCTCTGCCAGTCAGTTCTGGAAAGGAATGATGCCTGGAATTTCCTGTGCAGAGGCTGCAACCTGCTAAATTTTACCACAAGACAGTCCAACCACAGGAATTGGTTTAAGCCCAAAAAAAGGAGATCCTCTAATGACCTAAGAGCCATCAGGGCGTGGCCCCCCAGAGATGATAATGGAATCACCAATCATGGGTTGGAAAAAACTCTTAGGATCATGAAGTCTGACCATTAACCCAAGGTCAAGGCCACCACTCCCCCATGTCCCCAAGTGCCACATTTGTATGTTCTTTTAACACTTGTAGGGATGGCAACTCTACCACTTCCCTGGTAAGGGTACAGCATATGACAGAAAAATGGGAATCTGACAGAAACACCTCCCTGCTACATGAAATAAGTGTCACTGCATTAAACGAGTGTCACTAGCACTAAGAAGGATGGGAGAAGGAAGATGAAACCAACCCAAACATTCAGGAGTCTGTGAGGTCTCTGGAATACCACAGCTGCTTCAGGCCTGCCTGAGATGCTGAGTATTTGGCAAAGACAAGATTCAGGCAAGCAGGATGTTATTCTGCATTCCTCTCAGAACATTCAGAGGTTTGTATCCTTAGGTTATTGGCATCCTGGGACTGTGGATTATGGAGCAATAAATTACCACCATTAACTGCCACAGACGTGACTGAAGTGCCCAGCCAGAGACAGCACACCCCTGTCAGCTACTGCAGCACCCAGGACCTGCTCATGCAACGTAACACATCAGCAACTGGACCCATCTAATCATTTGGATTAATGTCATAATCTGTCAGGAGAGGTTTTCAAACAAAGACTGCTGGCCTTTCAGCAAAGGGTCCCAGCTGGAGTTTGTGGTGGTGGCAGGAACTGTGCAAAGGGGCACCTTCCCCACTGCTCAGGTGTCTGTGGATTCACCTGCTGTTGCTTTCTTACAGATGTGCTGTGGCCTCTGTAAGAAAAACAAGTCTGGATTTCAGTGTTTGTCAATGGTTGCTCCCCAAAGAGACTGCAGGCCCTCATGGCCTTTGAATAAAACCCTCCCCTCCCGACACATCTTCAAATTTTGCCAGTGCTAAGGAGGTAATGAGTGTGATCCGTGCTGCAGCCTGGCCCCTGCACCAGGAGCATCCATGGACTTTATTAGGCTGTGGGGCAGCAGTGGGGTCAGAGGGGCTGCTCAGGAGGGGAAGCTGCTTCATTTATAACGCCCAGGGAAGGCTGTCCCGGCAGCGCCGCTCTGCTCTGCAATCGCTCCAAGGACAGCAGCGACGCAGAGAGGGACAAATCAGCTATGAAAATTATACCCTTACCTTTCCACTTAGGAGAACATTATCCCTGCACCCTGGTGGAGGTCTGGCTGATGATAAATGGGTGCTAATGGGAGGGAGGGAGCAGATCTGCCACTCATGGTTCGTGTTCCCCATCCCTCCCCCAGCCCACCGCGTGAGCTGAGTGGGGAACCTTCATCCTCTTCATCACCAGGTAAGGAAAATGAGGAGCACACCTGGGCATGCACAGGGCCCCCTATCAGTCCCAGGAAGCTCCTGACACCACGAATTTTGCAGCCTGTGTTTTGGATGCAGCTCACCTAAGTGCAATTAAACTTTTTAATTAGTAAAAGCTCATAGGCAGCAGTGAAGGAACACGTCTTTGGCATTTGCTCACGCCGTGGTTTGTGTGTCTGTGCTTTGCAGCTCAGCCTTGCTGGAGTTTTGGTTCCCTTTCTCTGCATGACTACAGCAGTATCACTCTGCAAATTAATCTATTTTAGTGCTTTATTTTTTCTGGAGAAATTCTCAGCATCAAAACAAACCTGGTGTGTGGGTAAGGGAGTGATAAGGAGTGAGTTCTCTCATCTGCTCACCGTGAGCAGAAAGTGCCTGAATTTTGGCATAGTTTTGATCCAAATCTGCATCTCATTTTGGATGGGATTAGCCAAACCAATCCCTCCAATCTCCAGGGCATGTTGTAACTCATTGAAAAAATAAAGGAGCATTTTCTTTTTTCCTTTCTCTTTACTAAACGTGCAAATTCCATTCTTTCAACAAATAGTCTCAAACATATTTTTTCTTTTCCCATCTATTATTCCTTACCTGAGTAATCTTCTACTGCATGGTGTTTCTTAGATGAGACATAAATGTATTTCTCAAAGGTAATCTTTAAATACCCAGGCTGATTTTGTAAAGGGGAAGATGTCGTTGGTCTTTTCTAAATCATTTGTTTTGAGGGAGTCTTGGAGGAAAGGTTATATGTATTTATTATGAAAATGCAATAACATTTTAATGAGAAAATACAGCGTTAAATATATTTCACGTGTATTTATTTCTCAGAAAACTCATATTGTTCAGTCTTTGGGAGGAAGCCAAGCACTTGTAACAGTTACCTGGCATGATGTGGCCCCGTGACAGAAAGTCTAATGAAGACTTTCTTGATAGGAATGTAATTGTAAAGAAAAAAAATGATTAAAAAATTGGTTCCAGTGCTCTGTGATCCAAGAGTTCATTTGTTTCCTCATTCATGCACTAAACAGTCCCTAATTAATCTTGAACCTTGGAGAAAGGAGAGTAGATTGGCATCTTCTGAATACGAACGTACTTCTCATTTTGGAAAGTTTGAAGAGGCTCTTAAGCATTCTCTTTTAATGGTATTTTTGCAAGGGTTTAAAGTGGCTTCATTAGCCTGCCAAAGCCACTAATTGCATTACCATATTTTTAAACTTAGGAGATTCCTTTAAAAAAAAAATTAGATTAATTTGCTGGCTGAAAGCGCCTGAAGTGTTCAGTGACTGTCATGGTCCTCAGCGTGGCACTGAGCAGTGTGTGGCTGCTGGGACTGACCAGCCCTGCTGTCCCTCCTGGGCAATCCAGGCAGCAGAATCTCTCACCCTGGGCACGGCTCTGCCCATGAAAACCTTCCTGAATTCCTGCCAACATCACTGCCTGAGCCAGGCAGAAGCAAATCCTCGTGCAGGGGCAAAGCTGTGCTGAATCTGTCTGGGGTAGAAATGCAGAGCCAACTGATGTCTCCCACATCAGCTTTAGCTGGGGAATAAAGTGCTGATTGTGCTTTGAGCATCTCTTCTCCATCAACAGGGGATTCTCAGCAAAAGCCCTCCCAGCTCTGGGGGTGCAGCCCATGCTGAGCCCTCACCCTTCCACAGCCCTTCCGTGTCCAGCGGCCAGAACCCTCCTGTAATCCCTTTTGGAGGAAAAGTGGCAGTGCTGATTAACTCCGGCTCCTCCATTCCTCTGTGCTCTGAAGTGTGAAAGGGATCGAGTCAAAGCCTCAGATGGAAAGTGCCAGCCAAGTTCAAAGTGTGGCTGTGTTAGTCCAGCTGTTCTTATTGCAGTAAATAGGCACCTGAACTGTAATGAGGTCACTTCCCTGGATCTTGCTTGTGTGCGGCCCCAGGTGGCTTATCTAAGGTAATATGAATAATACGAACAAGATAAGATAAGGCTGTTAGCCCCAAACAATATTATCAGCCTGTGATTTTAGCTGCCTACCTACTCCATCCTGACAGCGAGGGATAAAAGAAAAACCTAAAACTCCAGCCTTGGAGACTTACAAAAGCCTTGTTAAAACCCGTACGAGAGCTCGGAGAAGAAATATTACCCTGTCTGGGGGAAGGGGGTGGAGGAGAATCAAGGGCACCAAGAAGAAAATACAGCTCACGGTTGAGGGAGTTGGGTTTTTTTTCTTCCTTTGCAAATGTGTTCTTGCTCATTTCATTGTGAGCACCACAATATATTATCAGCTTTCACGGAAGTGAAGAGTCGCCGAGGTTTCATTAGTTATGTTTATGCCAATAGAAATAAATCTCTGCAGTCATCAGAACAGGTTTGTTCATACTCCCGGTCCTGACTGGGGAATTTCACTGGCCACATTCCTGTTTGTGCTGGTGGAGCAGATATAGTTTGAGATATACTTTGGCCTTATTGATTTGAAGGCTTCTTCATTACTTCTCCAGCGCTGCAGATCAATAGCCATGCCTAGAGCAGCATAATAGATTTTTTTAAAAAATCAATTAAACAGAATATTTTTAACAGAGCCTAGTGCAAAATTCTGTTGCATTTCGATATGTGTGTTTTAAGCCTTGCTGCATTCACCTGCAGACCCTTATGCCTTGCTAAGGAATGGGAGTCTTTGTTTCAGCATCCCTGTGCTGTGGTGTTCAGCCTCCAAATGAGAGGAATGACTCAAGATTAGAAACAAGAACCACCCAGCTTTTCTCCTTTGAAACCCATATTCATCACTGCAGCCTCGCCAGAAAGTGAAATAATGTTTGTGGTCTTGGCTCAATCCCCAGTGGACAATAATTCTGTTCAAATATACCAAAATCTGTCATGCTTTTTCCTTGCTCCATGTCTCTGAACACCAGGAGATGAGCTCCTCTTAAATTAGCTTTCATGCTCGAGGGGTTTCCTTGTGCATGCAGAGCCTGATCCTGTCCCCGCTGGGGCTGGTGACAAATTCCCTATTGATTTTGGTGGCCTGGGAGTGGGGTCAGGCAGCAGCGTGGCCGAGGGCAGCCCTGGGTCTTGCTGCCATCCCAGAGCTGGGAAAAGCAGCTGCTCCTGTCCTGGGCTCCTGGGGGACCCTGGAGGTGGTGCCTGGCCCTGGAACTGGCTGGGAATCTTCTGTGGCAGATTTCTGCAGCAGTGCAAGTGGTTAACACGGTTTAACAGGGGCAGGTAAACCCTTATGGGAAGGAAAACACTCATATTTCAGAAGCTTTTCCCCAGTGGAAGAATGTAAGGAAGAGTTCAGGTGATGTTCTGTAAGACCTTTTCCCAGTCACAGGTCCCTTACATAGGGCCACTTAAGGTCACCCCACATGCAGCCAAAACCAAATTTCCCCATTATTATTCTTCCTTCTCCCTCCTTCCCACCTTTTCCATCTCCATATCAGCTGCTCTGGGCTGCCTCAACCACTGGCCACTCTCCCACCATTTCTCCCTAAGCCCTGGGTTGAATTATTTCTTTGAATTATTTGCATAGCAAATGACACAGGTGGGTATTTTCAGAACCTGCCTTGTCACAGCAGCTGCAGCTACCTTGGGTTGGTTTGGCTGGGGCCTTTTTCCTTTACAAAATGCAAATATTTGTGGCCACAACCTCTGACACACTTGCAGCTGCAAACTGTGAGGGTTTCTCAGCAATCCAAGCCAGGTCTGAATCGTGGACCCAGCACATGAACACCTTAGGGCAGAGGTGCAGATCCCCATCCCAGTGTCCAAGTCCATCCCCAAGCCAGGCTGCTCCAGCCCCATTCACAGGGAGCTGCTGTCCCAGGGGATGATTTGGAGGAGACAGACTGCTCTGCACTGCTGTTGGAGGAACAGCTTTTTGGCCAGGCAGGGAGCTGAGAGGCCCATTGGAGAGAGCCAGCTCCTCAGATGTCTGCAGCTGGGAGGTCTGGGAGCCTCCTGGTTTTCTTCTTTCTGTCATACACGCGTGTAGGGGATGTGAGAACCACTTCCAGAAAGCCATGCCTTCCCTCTGCTAACACGGTTTTAACTTTAAACATCTCATACAACCCAAAGAGCTTAAAAACATTGTTTAAACCTGGAAAGGGAAGAGGAGCGAGGCAGAGCCTGAGCACATGGGTTGGAGCCCACCCAGCCCAGCACAGCCTGGGCAGCTCAAATTTAAAGGCTAGTGAGGTGTTTTGTGTGTGGGGGTGATCTGTGGAAGAGGCAGCAAGGACAGGGAGCTGCCTGGGGCAGTGGTGGAGGGCTGGGCTGGGGGCTGCCAGCCAGGGTGGGCTGTGCCAGCGGGGCAGGTCGGGGCGGCAGCGCTCGCACACGCGCTCTGTTCATTCATTTTTCATGCCTCATTTTCAGGCCTGCCTGATTTATGAACCTCATTCTTCCTTCCCCTCGGTTTAAATTTATCTTCGGAAAACAAAGCCGGGGTTTAGAGCAGACCCTCCCTTCCCCTGAGACGGAGGAGCCTGAGTTGGTTTAAGGCCACCAGCTTTAACCAGGGCAGAGTGATGTCCTGGGGGCCTGGAGCCTCTCGGGTGAGCTGCTGCCCCCAACAATTGATGATCTCCCTGCTCCAGGTCCTGCCTTTGCTCTGAGGCCAATCCAGTGCTTGGCAGGAGCTAAGCCAGCAGAAAACCAGCCCGTTTGCAGCAGCTGGGTTTCCTTGGGAAGCACCAGAGCTGGAATCTGGAGTGGGCTGGGAAAGCAGACAAGGAAAGGCAGTGAGACAGGGAGCATGGAGACAAGGGGAGTGGCTGGATCTTGTGGGGATGGGAGGTCTCCTGCCCCCCCTCTGACACTGCTCCTGCTGTCCCACCAGCCTCTGGCTGTCCCCCCTGACCCCGGCTAACCCAGCAGGGACCACCACAGGGGCTGCCCCAGCCCTTCCCTCCACAGGCAGCAGGGCAGCTCTGATTCCTCACTGCTGCCAGCAGCTCACTGTGACATCCTGCCCTGGCACAGGATTGGCCCCATCTGCCTCTGAACCAGGAACAGGCACAAATTACCCACCTTTAGCTCTCATGTAACTTCACACAGAGACCCAGGGAGCAGAGGGAGGAGCTGAAGGGCTCTGGGTTAGAGGGAAAACACAGCCCGTGGAGCTGGGATGGAACTTGCAGCCAGCCTGTTGTGGTGGCACTGCTGGAGCTGAGCTGTCCCCTGGGCAGCCACACGCGAGACCTTTCCTTGATGGCTCAGGGCCACCTGGAGTTTGCCTTTTCCATGCTGCAGGACTGAGAGAGGTCTCTGGCCCTTCCAAGGGTCACCACGATCCCACAGCATCCTCCTCTGCTGCCAGAGCTGGGGACAGCAATTCCCACGGTGGCACTGCCCTGGCACAGGTCCTGCTGTGCCCATGCATCTTCTGCCGGGCATCACTGACCTTCCCTTGGCCTCAGCAGTGCCAGCACTGTGGATAATTACTCAGAGGGCTAAGAAAAGACCTTGTTATTAGGAAGCCTTTTTTTTTTTTTTTCTCCCCCACAGTTATCTTCCAGCTAATTTTTCCCCCGTCCTTAATTTGCGCCCGGCTCCTCGGAGCCGTTTCAGATCTGTCAAGTGCTCTCGGTGAAACGCTTGTTTTTGTTTGACTAACACGTTCTGGGGGAGGGGCCCGGCGCTGCTTTGGAAGAGCCGGTCTGTTTGCTTTGGTGATAGCAGTGATATTTGGGAGAGACAGATGGAAGGCACTTTTTATTTTCTGCAGACACTTTATGATCCAAGCTGCTCATATTGTATAAGAGAGGCCAGATGCCTTGTTAATTCATAGACATGTTTACAGCATGGAGCTTCTAATAGGTGAATATGAATACTAAATAGTGATTAGTGCTTGTCTGACAGACGTCTCCCTCCTGACTGAAATTGGATCTAAGTTTGACCTTTGGTGAGGGAGGAAGGTATTCTGGTATATTACAAGCCTTTTTTTTAAAAAATATAAATATCTCTTCCCTGCATGTAGAAAGACAAATCCTTCACAGACAAATCCTTTTTCTTCCCACTGAAGGATGTATTTGCCCTAAAGACACACCAGCCTGCCAAGCTGGGCCGTGCCCCCTGTCCCTGTGTCACTGTGGAAATGCAGGGGAAACCCTCTGAGTATTAAGAAACTCTGTTAGGTGGAGAACATGAGCCAGTGGTTCTTCAGTGCTCTTGGACGGCACTTTCTGAGAGGGACTGAGGAGCACTGTGGCTTTCACCAGGCTTTTCTGGGATGCTCCTGGCTGGACAAAAGCCTGTGAATCCCCTCAGTGTCTGTGCGCCCTGTGCAGGGTAGAGTCTGGAACACCAAACCAAACACACAGGATGGAAGGGTAATAGACAGGGAAAGAGAAGAGCAACAGGGAGGGAAAATAATTATCCAAGAGAATTTAAGAACAATCCCCAGCCCTGCTGGTGGAAGGGGCCACCAGCTCTTTGAGGATGGACCAGGGTGCCAGGACTCTGTTCACCATGTCCATGAAGCTTCATAGCACCTCCCAGCAGGACCCAGAGCTTCATGCACATGGAAAACCCTTGGAGGAGCAGCACCCAATGCATATTAAATTGTCCTTGCTGTGATGTGACACCCAAAACCAAGAGGGTGGCCAGCACCCCAGGATGGGAGCACTGCTCTGGCGTGTGGCCAGGCTGAGCCAGAGGCAGCAGAGGTGGGGAGGTTTGGGGAAGCAAAAGCAAGGAAAGAAGAAACTGGTCTCAAAAGAAGGTATTATTTTGGTAAACTGCTCTTTAAAGACAAACAAGCACAGACTTCTCCTTTCTCCTTAAGGAATCGCTCCCATGTGGGGAATTGCAGACTGTCTTTGGGAGGACTGCAAAGCTGAGGGAGAGCTGCAAGGGCAGCTGGCTGCCAACAAGGTCCCCACACCCTGGGGCTGTGCCACTTCTCTCTGGGGTTTGCTTTAGTGGCCCCACGGGACCTGGGGAACACAGCAGGGCAGCTGCACAGCCCCAGGAGTGCTCCAGGTGACCCGTCCAGGGGTCCCAGGAGCACCCCTTGACCACACTGTGTCTTTTATGGACACCAGGTATTTCCCAGTGCTTTGGCTGGGAGAGTTTTGTGAGGCTCAGAAACCCGGTGGGGCTTTGGGAAGAAGTGAGGACGCTGAGGGAAAGCTGGGAGTGCAATAGCCCAAACTCCAGGCTTTATGGCTGAACAGCCATGGTGAGGGCACTCCTGTGTCACCAGCTGGGCACATCCAGGTGGAGAGATGGTCCTGAGGCAGCTAGGTGGGCAGGCAGAGTGTGGAGTGAGGGAAGAAGGGTCAGGCCCTGTGTCCTCAGCTCCCATCCTCACCCTGGCTCCCTACAGGTGCGAGGCAGCAGCACTTACGATGTTCCTGCATCACCAGAGCATCCTTTAATAGATGTAAAATTATCTCCTGCCCATCCAAGGCACTTTTAAGGCTACTTTGGGACTGAGGGACCACATATGAAATATCACCCAGGAACCACCCCGCAAAGCTGAGTGGGGCTGCACCCAAGATAAGGGAGAGGGAGTTCAGTCCTTCACACCCACCACGCTCCCAGCTGAGGCAGCTCATGGTTTTCTGTGGTTTCCCAGGTTCTGGTGGTGTCAGGCATGGGCTCCCACTGCTGTGTGGGGCAGAGAAGGGCCTGATTCCTGCCACAGCCCCAGTGACTCGCAGCACATCAAGGCAGAGCTGCTGCTTCCTCTGGAGATGCAACCCCAGCCTCTGCCTGTGATCACGGCTGAGTGCAGTGCTTGCCTCGACTCACTTTCATCCCTTTCCTTTTCACTTCATCCTTAAAATTAGATACTAAGTTTATTCCCCAATTAGACCAGGAAAGGATAAAATGTTTCATTTGGGGGATTTTTAGTTTTATTTTTTCTTTTAAAGGCTCGCTCTTGCTGTGAATTTATTGGGTATTGCTGACAGCAGAGGAAATCCTGTGGTTTTTGCTTTCCCTGCTTGTTGTTCAGATGTGAAGGTACAGAGGATGCCTGAACTCTTGAGTGAGCTCAGCTCTCACACGAGGCAGAGAAAGCACAAGGGATTGAGCAAAATCAGTCCCCGACTCTCGTTCTGATCTCAGCCTCCCCTCTGCTTGGACTGGGAGCTGAAGCAGGAATGTGGTTTTGGCAAACAATCTTAAAAAGTAAATTGCTTGCCCTGTGGACTGAAAATCACACTATTTCTCCTCTAACCAGCTTCTCTCTGCAGGGAAACAAGCTGATAAATGAACGAGGAAAGAGACCTGGCCTTGAGAGCTTAGCAAAGCAAGAAGGTGGCAGGTCATGGGCACTGTCCCTGCAGGTTGGTGGCCTGAAGTTCTTGCCCTGCTCTCACCTTAGAACCAGCCTCTGTCTCTGGAGAAGAGGAGAAAAGGGATCTACCACATAAAACACCATTAAGGACTTTCCTTTAGGTACCAGCTGAGTGCCCTTTGGTGGCCATAAGCCAAATTATGTGTATCTATTTTGTATGTATGTGTAGAACAGAGATAAGCTTGTTGCAGGTTCTTTCAAGGGAGGCTCTGCCTCCTCACAGCTGGAAGGGAGTGAACAAACCCACGGCTTCTTGCACTGACATTATTGCCTTCTCCAGACCAGGCTCCCTGTGCTGGTGTGGTGCTGCTGCTTGCAGCTCAGGCAGGTGGTGCTGCCTGCTCCCATCCCAGAGCTGCTTTGGGTCCAGCCCAGATCCCGTCCAAAAATGGAATTCTGGCAAATTCCAGCACCCTTGTGTGCACTGGGCTGGATGGGACAGGGGAGCTCTGGCTCCAGGGCAGAGGTGGCAGAGGAGCTGCAGGCTCCCCAGTGATGCCCTGCATGTATTTAAACAGCCAGCAGGCAGGAGAAATGTCCTCTGCTTCACCAGAGCTCGAAGTGACTGCTGGATTCTCTGCCTGTGACATTTCCAGGGGGGCCCTGGCTGCCACACAGGGCTCTGGCTCTCAGCTGTGCCAGAAAAAATGATGGTGTTTGGAGCTGGGGTTTTGGCTCAGACCCATCTTGAGCAATATTGTTTCTCTTGTTTTTGAAACCATAATGCACTGCACTTGGTGGTGATGTCAGGTACTTGTGGATTGTAATTACTGTGTAACCCAGCAGCCTGGAGAGGGATGTCTCAGGAGGGGCAGCCTGAGGGGAAGGAAACTTAGTTCTTTATGAAATGCAGATGTTTCCAAAGGGCTGTAATTAACTGGACTGGATGCAGAGTATTGCAGATATAAAAGTTTAACAGGCTTTTGATTTTAAATGTTTGCTGTTTACTTCCAGGGGTCACTCAGTTCTGTGGTGCACGATTTCAGTCCCGTCCGTGCTGCCCCCAGAGTCACCCTTGTGCTTCAGGTTCAGATCTTGTTGTGGTGCTTTTCTTCTCCATACAAAAACTGAGGAGCACCTAAACTCCCTGTGCAGGGCTGTGTCCCTCAGCTCTGTCCCCTCAGCATGGCACAGGCTGGAAACTGGCTTCAGGACGATGAGGAGAATGAGGCAAGACGAGCAGGATGGAAAAGAAAAACAAAACCCCCCAGCGCTCGTAGCTGAATAGGAGCGAGCTCTCCAACCCCAAGTTATGAATTTTGTCAATGAAATTAGCCAACAATGTTTGGGAAAGAATAAAAATAAAGCAGCGAGGGCTCAAAGAAAAACTAGCCGAGCCCTGGGAGTGAATGGGGGCTTTGTTCGGGCTCTGGTCCCTTCAATAGGGAGCCTGAAAGCCGGTGAGTCACGGCGCTGCTGCCTGGCCGCGGGGCCTCCCGAGTGGCCAGGGGGAAAATCCGCCCAGCTCCCATCCCACAGGCTGACCAGCGAGAAAATAAAGTTAATTTACTGGCAGAGTTAATGTGTTGGGTGAGAGAAGGGAAACAAGGATGTTATAATTAATGCAGCAGTGGAGAGGCTGCGGGAAGAGTGAGCGAGGGCTGTCCCTTGTGCCCAGGTATGGGGTCCCTTGTGGCTTTGGGTCTCACGGTGCTTCAGGGCACAGCCCCGGGATCCCAGGAACGCTCTCTGCAGAGGGAGAAACCACCTCAGCACAGGAGCTCCCTGGTGCAGCAGGGCTGTGATGCCAGTGAAGGGATGCGCATGAGCCCGGCCACATCCATGGCTGTGATTGCTGGGGACAGCCCTGAGCTGGCACCGGAGCCCCGATCCGTGTCAGCCCGAGCTGGCAGCGAGCCCGGCGCGTGTTTCGGGGGCTGTGGCACCGCCAGGGACACACAGCACCTTCGGTCACACCAGCTGTGGGTGGCCCACGGGGTGGGCTCTGTGGGGCTGTGCAATGGGACACATTCCCAGGCTGTGATTTCATCCCCATCCCTTGCCACACGCTCAGACCTTTGGAGAGCCAGGATGTGCTCCCCGCACAGACCTGAGAGGGTGAGGATAGCTCGGGGAGGGGGGAACAGGGACCATTTTGTGCCAAACCACTCCTGTCCATAACATGGGGATCTGCAGCGCCCAGCCCTGTGCGTGGTGTGGTGGGAGTAGCTGCTGTTTCCAAACAAAGGGCTCCTTTCTTCCCAGCAAGCAGAGGTAGCTGGTGTGAGCTGAATACAACCTGCCTCCAGCCTTTGTTCCGGGCTACCTCGCCCATCCCAGCACTTGGTGCTCAGCATCGGACAAATAAACAGCGGGAAAGAGAGGGTCCAGCCCCCACGGGGCTCGGAGGAGCTGCCTGGCTTTGTCCCACCACTTCATCCGTGGCCTTTCCCAGAGCCAGAGAGGTCCCAGCTGAGGGTGGTGGCTGCGCAGGGTGAAGGTCTCCCTGCCTGGCACTGGCTTGGTGTGCCGGCAGCTCTGCAAGCTCCTGCCCCCAGGCTCCTGCCCCTCACCCTGTCCTGGCCCCAGGCGCGCTGCCACACTGCCGTGCTTCCAGACAGCACAGCTTGTCTTGGGAGACGGCTGCTGAGCAGGGAATTAGGGCACCGCTGGGGCCGGGGCTGCAGCGGGGGGAGCACGGCAGCAGCACCACTCAGCCCTCATGGCTGGAGAGCTGGTGCCAAAGCCAGTGCCACGGACTGGTGTGGATATCCAGGCTGTGAGCCCATGCCATGGACTGGTGTGGATGTCCAGGCTGTGACCCTGTGCCATGGGACT